>CM046879.1:208872401-209472401 GCA_025667525.1 Glebionis coronaria
CTCTACCATTTTTATAAGTTATTTATTTATTTAACCCTTTACATATTTATATAAATAAAATCCATGAGTTAGTGGGTTTTAGTTTTACATTTTATACAATATAATTTGGAGTGCTTATATAATAGTATTATACTTTAATTTCCAAAATCTGATTTTTATTTTCCTCTTCACCAAAACTGCCATATCTAGAGTTCTATATGGCGATAGAAGCTCAAATTTTTATCACATAAACTACATGATATTTTCCCCATTTAACTCTTATATATATACTGTTGAATCATCCTCTAAGTATTTTCTAAAAATCGTCCAAAACAGTGAACTCAGATTTGTATCTTAAACCTTTTTTGATCATATCTTACTCATTACAATGATTCCATTGCATGGACTACTCTCACATGTGTACAAGACCCATAGCTTACTGTATATTAATTCTACTTCATCATTTTATCAGTTCATGACTTGTTTCTTTACTGTTTTATACAGCCAACATTTTTAAGCAAGATTTTAGCCTTGTTCTTTATAGTTTTTCACCTTTTTAATCATGTTTATCAACACCAAATCCCCACACAATACTTTTATCATCATATAATCATCATATACATATACAATAGGAAATAAAATACATGTTTACATAATCAAAATAACAAGAGGATGAGGAGGACAATCTTTATACCACCAAGTTGATGTAGTTTGTGATTTGGACATGGATTTTGATGGAGAAACTTGTGCATAGCCAAGACCATCTTCAAGACCACCATTCTTCATGAATACCTTGTGGAAAATCAGCCCTAATACTCCATGGAAACTCCTTCTTTGATGTTATAATCACCACCATTCTATAGAGCTTCAAAAGGGCTTCAACTTATGTGTAAATAACATAAGATTCCATGGTAAATTTTGATCAAGTGAGGGTGTTTTTGGGGGTAAAGTGGACGGCAAGGAGAGAAGAGATGAGAGAGTTTGAGGTGGTTTGCATGAGTTGCAAATGAGATAGTAGTTTGTTGCAAGTGGTTTTGATGTTTGTAAGCTTACATTGTAAGCAAAGGACAAGTGTTTAACTTGTTAAGTAAAAATTGACACCTAAGGTGTTGGTTAGCTTGTTATGGCCGGTTTGAGTGGGGGTGGGGCAAGTGTCCCACTTGTCTCATCCTCATTTATTTACGGGTACTCCTCGATTCTAGTTTCCTCGATTTGCGTTCCCTCGGGTCGTTTTACGAAAAACGTTTTTATAAATTATGAATCAACAGCACAAAACGAATCGAATAAAAATTGTCTCATCAAAAACAGAGTTCGAAAACGTAAATACGTAATCCTAAGGTTTCCGGTTTAGTCGTAAAGGACGTTAAAATAAAATCGTAAGTCCTAATCTCTTCTCGTAATTTTGAGAGTTTATGAACTAACTCAAATTTAAAACTCCAAAATAATATTCATGGACAAATTTATTTTCTGAAATGTCGGACTGTCACCAAAGACGGTGTATGTAAACGTAAGCACGTAACGTAGAATCCTCCGGTTTAGACGTAGTCGATGCTACTTCAAGACGTAAATCCAAATTTCTTCCCAAAAATAAGTGAGTTCATAAAATAATATTTTCAAATAAATATTGAGAATAAAATATTGACCATAATTGACGGATTGTCACAAAGAAAGTATTTGATTCGGGTTACTATTGGCCTTCCATTTATAAAGATGCCCAAGAGATGGTGAAATTTTGTGATGTATGTCAAAGACAAGGACAAATTACACAACGTGATGAGATGCCACAAAACTTCATTCAAGAGTGTGAGATTTTTGATGTGTGGGGAATAGATTTTATGGGACCTTTTCCATCTTCAAAGGGAAATAAGTATATACTCGTAGCGGCGGTTTATGTGTCAAAATGGGTTGAGGCCAAAGCCTTACCTACTAATGATGCTAGAGTTGTTGTGAAATTTTTGAAGCAATTGTTTGCTAGATTTGATGTACCTCGAGCCATCATAAGTGATCGTGGTACGCACTTTTGTAATGATCAATTCACAAGAGTTATGAAGAAATATGGAGTGAATCATAGACTTTCTACCGCGTATCACCCTCAAACCAATGGTCAAACCGAGGTCACAAATCGTAGTTTAAAGAGAATTTTGGAGAGAACGGTGGGAGAGCATCGAGCTTCTTGGTCGGATTAGCTTGAGGATGCTTTGTGGGCTTTTAGGACGGCTTTTAAGACACCAATTGGTTGTACTTCTTATAGGCTTGTCTATGGAAAAGCATGCCACCTCCCATTCGAGTTAGAACATAAGGCTTCTTGGGCTCTCAAGTGGGCTAACTTTGATTTAAACCAAGCCGGTTCACATAGAAAGGATCAACTTAATGAAATGGATGAATTGAGAACCAATGCCTATGAGAACTATTTGCTTTATAAGAAGAAGATTAAGAAATTGCATGATGCTAAGATCAAGAACCGCGAGTTTAAAGTTGGAGAGCCGGTTCTCCTCTTTAACTCAAGGTTGAAACTTTTTGCGGGCAATTTTAAGTCGAGATGGTCCGGTCCATTCACTATTGCTCAAGTATTTCCATATGGAACTATTGAGTTGTCACAACCCGATGGTCCCAATTTTAAAGTGAATGGTCACCGTGTGAAGCACTATTTTGGGAAGGACATTTCGGTGGAAATGGTCCAAGAGATCCCCATTTTCCCCATGAATTAATTCATTGTGGGATGAGTCGAGCTAGAGACTCCTTATATCAAGCTTGAATAACTAGGTTTAGAAGTTGTTAGATCTAGAGTGTTGTAGGTTAGAAATAAGGATAGCAAATTGATGAGAAGTGTAGGGGAGACCTTCTTTTGTCTTCATATTGTTTGTAGGGTTGCGCACTCATCACGTGCTTTGGAGCTTATGGAGGAGGCCCTTGTATCCAGTTCACTTTGTTACTATTGTGATTTTTCATAGACACATTGTGCTTTAAAAATGAATTCACTATAGTTTATTTTTCCTTAACTTGGGTTAAGCAAAGTCTATTCATTGTCATAAGTTTAGGGGAAGTTTTATACTTCCGTGCTCTTAAACATTGAGGATAATGTTTAGCTTAAGTGTAGGGGGTCTTCTATCGAAGTGACCTTACCTAGACCTTGTCATTGACCTTCATGATAACACGGAAATTAATTTTTCAAACATTTTTCAAATTTTTGATCTACTTTGGCCACCAAAAATATGCATTCATAATTTTTGCATCAATCATTTTTCATTTGCATATCACATTTGCATTGTATATATTTCTTCTTTTGTTCTTTATGAAAAATATATAAAAAGAAAAAAAATATAATAAAGGACATGGTTTAACAAATTTAGACTTCTTTGACATATTAGGCCCGCCATGGATATTTTGACTCAACCCGAGATTGTTTATCTTAGCATTCTCTAGCTAGTATCCTTAACCATGTAGTCCTTCATTGGTCTATTAGGCTAAGCATCCACCACTCTCATTATTTGAGATTTTAAATTTGTGGACAATGGGAAATGATAGAGTTGAAGCAAGTATAAAAGGGCTAGATAAACTTCATGATAATTACTTGTGGCTAAACCCTTCTCTTCTTTACCTCTATTTTCTTTGCATGTATATATGTTAATAAATAATCAAGAACGGTTTTAATTGGTTTGAAATCTCTTATGCATTTTTGTCTAATCATTTATGGTTGATATAAGTAGGTCTTAAGATTCTAAGTTAGAACGTTTTATGTGTACTAGACTTATGTCATGCTTAATATTTAGCGGGTGTTTTTCCTTTTATTCTTTTCAAATTTCTTTGTGAGGAATAAAGAAAAATAAGAGCGGCTTACAAAAAATGAGTGGCTAAAAAAAAGAAAAGAAAAAAAATAATTATACAAGACTCCCAAGAGGGGCAGTGAAGTGTTAATTATAGTAACTATTAGATTCCTATATTACCTTGACGGATTGCGGGGATTTAATAGTTTCTCCAATCCAATATTACCTTGACGGGTTGCAGGATTGAAGATCCAAAGTCTAAAAAAGGCGGAGGATGTAAATTATTGCGTGAGTTTTATTTTTCTTTCCTTAGCGAGTGTGTAGCTACTTATTAATGCATGACATGAGGATTTTACACATAAGGCGAATGACTTATTATTCTTGAAACAGACTTATATTAATTGTGAGCGGTTTTTCAAGTAATGGATGAGAGGATTACTTAGGATTAAAATCGTGCTTCCTTATTTTTGGATTTTACATTTCTTATATTTCACGCTCAAATAATGACAAATTTGCCCAAAAGCAATTTGCTCAAATAATAACCGGTCCCACACTTAATTGTCATGAATAAGTTGATGCACTTTTTACTTGTGAATGCAATGATCCCATTTTTAAGCTTGGTATGGGGAAAGTGAAACTTGAGGGTGATAAGTGTCCATGGTACCAAAGCCCTAATTTAAGTCATTGACTTCTTTATGAGTTTTTTCCATCAAAGCCATTTCAAGAAAAAGCCAAAAAGATATAAATAGAATTGTTTCTTTTGCATTGCATTGTTCAAAATTAAAATCATGCATCATGTAGAGTAGCATAGTGTAATAGCATTCCATATTGGCAAAGGTGGGTTAATTATGAGGAGAATGTAAATTTGTGCTTTAAAATATAGCATTGCATGAGGTCATGGCAATGTTCAAGTGTAGGGGATTTGATATGAGCAAAAACTCATATCAATTAATTAACAAATCACCCTAAAACACAAGGAAAATACCTAACTTTTGTGCTGTAAAGAGGAATTATGTGGTATGTTTTGTGTTTGTGTATAAATAGGTAAGAAGGATACATTTTCACGCAAACAAGAAGAAATCAAGCGTATTTGGATGAAAAAGACAAAGAAGGATCAAAGATGATAAGACTTTGAAGATAAGGGACCTATTTTGACAACACTCTAAAGTTGAAGGACTCAAAGTGTAAATTTGTCAAAGTCAAGATAGAAGTCAAACATGGTCAACTCTTCAGTCAACCAAGTCAAAGGGTCAAATTATACAAGAATGCAAGTGGAAGGACCAAAAATGCCATTAAAATGAAGCTCCTAGCTCATTTGGATATTCTGCCTAAGTTCAAGGACTAAACTTGCCAAAAATTCACTTAAAATGGTCTTAATCCGTGTGACATGGTAAAGAACCAATGAGTCGCAAGGAATTTGGGTCACGGATTGCCAGCAAATAAGCCACCTCACCAAATGAATTAAATGCGTCGTCAAGCAACAGTAAATCCCACTAGTTAAACTTTCACCCAATCACAACTTGCCAACCCATAATACTTATATCCACAAACGGATAACAATCCGTGTGACCAAATTTCACCCAACCAAATTACTCCACGTGTCATCTTCTTCCTCAACACAACCCAGGAACGACTTGGAGAAATACTGCATATCAGGAAAAACTTCAAACATGAAAAGTGATTATTTTTGGAGGACAAATTCAACCCACGTGCTCAATTACCCTGCAAATCATCCAAGAAGAAAAGCCCAATTTCAAGTTCTTAACGGCTAGTTCCAATTGACAAATTGAGGACACTTGGCAGCAATGGATTGGATGGGACACGTCATCAGCTTCAACTACTTCTCACTTTTTGTCTATAAATAGGGAATAGCCCTCTAATTTGTAACATGTAGTTTAAGTGTGAAAATTTCACACACTTACCTTTTCTCTGTCAATCCTAGCTAGTAGTTTGTTAGTGTAACGACCTCAAGAGTCTGACAAACTCTTGAGTTAGTTATAGTAGTTGTAACTCCTTACCAGAATTTGTAACAAACTTTCACATTCAAGCAATAAAATTTCCCTCCTTTTCCTCAATCTACTATTCAATACCTGCATTGTTGTTGATTTTGTGTTGATATGAGTTACTTGTGATCAGCATTGATCATAAGAAGCTCTTGTTGAAGGCTTGTTGCTCTCCATTCCTGTTTATGATTATCCAGTAGCTGTACTTGTTGATTTTAAAGCAGATTTGAGTAGAAATGGTGATGATGATGATTGTAGCTGTTGATTAGTTGGTAAATAGTGTTAAGGTGGTGGTTTAACACTATCTAGGAGGCTCAACGCCTACCTACTCCATCAGTGGAAGCCTTTTGCTAAAAGGTTTCATAGTTTCTGATTTTGGTTCCACTAAATAGCAATTGTATGCTCAATTCTAGCTAAATCCTACGTGTTGATATGATCAAGTCTGTTAGTTTGTTCTTGGATTGATTTTGATGATTAGATAGCTTCTTGTTAGCTTGATACTTTGTTGCCTGCTTATTAGTAGTTACTGATCATTTCATCATATTTTTAGCTTGTTATTGCATTCTGAGTCTTAGTTTGTTATCTTGCTTATAGTTAGCTCAATTGTGCTTCATTTTGGTTCATAAGTTTGGTTAGATATCAGTTTTAAACTAGTTCAACCAATTTCTTTAAATCTCTTCACAAAATTTGTTCAAAGTTCATTAACTAGTGTTTGGATTAGCTGTCAAATTGGAGTTCATGTTTTGTTAAGTGGTTAGTTTTTGTTCATTTACACTCCTTTAGTCATTATAAACAAGTTGAGTAATTTTAGAGTCAAAAAGAGAGTCAAACAGGCAATTGGTTGTGAAAAAAGTTTGGGTCAGTTTTTGCTTAACAAGTTCATAAAAAGTAGCCGTTTTCAATTGCTTGTCATTTGTTCAGTTCTTGATGAAATTGATTCAAACCAGTTCCTACTTGTCCATTAACATCTGAAGAATGAGTGCTTATTAGGAAACTCTACAGTTTTAAGAATCAAGTGAGAAAAGCTTTTTAATAAGCTACTGAGCAACTACAAGTTGCTGTAAACCAAGTGCTAACTGATTTCTTGAACAAGCAAATCCACTTCATAAACCTTTCCATTTTCTTTCATATTATTGTTTAGGAAGTGTTCTTGAGTAGATCTGGAAGTTTTTAGCTTTTTAAAAATTTTGGTCAAATTTAGTCAATAAGCTAGTTTCAGCTTATTTTCAATTTCCAGATTCATTACTGGATCATTTTTCTTAAAAGAAGACATTCCAGACTCTCTATGGACTGATTAACAAGATTCAGCTTAAAAATCTGTTTGTGCAAGTCTAGCTTATTAGATAGCTTATTACTGGCTTATCAAAGTTGGCTTATTTGAGTTTTACTGCTTTTCAAGCTTATTCCTTTTACTAGCCTAAGTGATTTTGAGTTTTAAGCAGTTTAAAAATTGGTTTGAGCTTATTTGGTTTATTCTAGAGCTTATACGAGCTTTATAATCCAACTAGCCCGTTTTTGGTTAAAAATTTCTCTTAATTGCATTTAGGTCACTATACTTTGTATCTGTTTGTATTGGGGGCTAATCATTCATAAATTTAGGGTTTGCTTGGAATTAGTCCTAATCTTTTCTAAACTTGTCATTTTCAGTTAAGCAGTTTTACAATTTGTTACATTTTGTTAGAAGTTTGTTACATTTTGCATAATTAGTCCTTATAGTTTCTGATTTTTACATTTCAAGCATTATAGTTTCAATCATTTACATTTTTAGCACATTAATTCCATAGATTTACATTTTTGTCCTTATTTGAATCAAAATTTGGTAATTCTAATTGTTTTACGGATACGTAGTTAATATTTTTCACATTTTTACTTGATTGCTCAAATAGACATAGATAATCCAAATAACCCTATCAACCAAAAACGATTATAAACCTGATTTTGTTAGGACTTTCAATTGGTTAAGAATCGAGAGAAACGAACTTCAATTTACAAAATTTCAATCTTCCTTAGCAAGATTTAAACAAAGTGCACAATGTCCTAAGTGTAGGGGAGTTTACTCCCACATGCTTAAACATTGAGGACAATGTTTATATTAAGTGTAGGGGGGACTTCTATCGAAGTTAAGTGGGCTTTTCCTTGTATTTGTCCTCATTTTAACCGGAAAACTGATTTTTCGACATTTTTCAAAATTTTTGATCTATTTTAGCCTAGTTGTATTTACCTTTGTTATTGTTATTTTCTTTCTTTGCTAGAATAAAGTTTAATAAACTGGTTTTAATTTTCAAACGTTGTGAATCTTTTGACTCAACCCGAGTTTACGTATCTAAGTTTGCTCTAGCTAGTATCCTTAACGTGTTTAAGTCAAGTTTTGCTAGGCTTTTATATAGGGAACTTTAAAACGTGAAAGTCTTAACTCTTACGGGTTAAGAACAAGAACTTTTCACAAGGTCCTATAATTGATCCTGTTGATCCCAAACTTAGATCGATTAGCTTTGTGTATACGAGATTAGATCAAGTATAACACGTAGAGAAACCTTTGTTATATGCTTTGTGAATCTAAGTGTTATGCGGAATTTAACACTTAAACAAGAACACAAGATGTAAACAAAACTTTCACTTTGATTATGAATGTCGAACTTGCTTACAATGAAAGATGTTTACGAATGAAAACTTATATAAAAACTTGATACTAAACATTAACCTAAAGGCCTTGTTTTATAGACTAAGAAGCCTTGTACAATAAGCTACGTATCAACTATTCTAGGTAAAGATAAACATAGAAAATACATTGTCGTTTCTATCCTTACTAGAAGTATTCTAGAATATAATAAACGTGTAGCTTATATCTTCCATCAGTGCTTGTCTTCAGTGTGTCAACGCTTGACTTTAACTTGTCAACGCTTGAGCTGTCAGCGCTTGCTTTGTTCCTGTCAACGCTTGATTTGTTCTTGTCAGCGCTCAAGTGATCTGGCCTTAATTTATTCCCAACAATCCTCCCCTAAACTTGATATCCACTCTGATGATCAAGTTTCTGAATAAGCATTAAGAACTTGGAGGAGTCTGACAAACCTTCTCATATTGGTAATAAATAAATCTGATCAAATTCTTTGCCACGTCACTTGTATAATCTATCTCCAGCTGGGTGTCCTTCATCTTTTCCAAAACAGCCTTGGATATAAAATATTGAGCATCCACAAGTAGATACTCAGCAAACGTTGTAGAACTCAAATGGTATACACCAGCAGCTGAATATAACCTCCATTGAAGACCATTGAGGTCATCTTCAAGTTCCTTCCATATTTCAGGATCTTCTTCATTTGTCCCACACATTCTTTTGAATGTGGTCCAAAGTTTTATTCCATTAGCTGAAGTTGGTGCTTCAGCCTCATACTTGGTCTTCAGCAACCTCCAAAGGTCCACCATGTCTTCTCTATCACAACTTGCAAATAAAGATATGAGAGTGGTAAAAGTGTGTACCTCCTTGCCAAATCTGCCAATCTTCCAGAATCCACATTCATCCTCATCATAACTCACAATTGGATTCCTGGAATCTAATGGTAACACTTGCACCATATCTGAAGCTTCTAATGGGGAGAGCTTGAGGCTCTTTCTAATAACTGCTTCACTTGGATATAGTGGATTCATATCTTTTGGAAACTCAAGTGTAAATCCCTTCTTCACTGGCTTGGGAACTATCATAGCTTTCTTGATTTCCATCTCTTTTGCAAGTTTCTCCTTTCTTTCATCTAAAAGAAGTCTGAAAGTGTTTTCTTCCTGCACTTTCACCCAAATAGGATAAGCCCTATGTTCCAACTCATCAAAAGTCAAAGCCTTCAGCTTCTGATGTGTCCATCCAACTCCATGACATCTGAGCAACATAAAGTAGAGCTCCCTTCTATCCCTTTTCAACTCAGAGAGAATATTGCTTGCCTTGTGCTTCAAAATCACCTTACAATCCTTCTGAACTCTAAGAAGAAGCTCCAAACCCCATATTTGATCTGAAATGGTCAAGTCTGGATTATCCATACAGCTTTCTTCCCAAGAATTGTACATCTGAACCACCTCTGGCATGTCAAAGTCAACCTGCAATTTTAAATCTCTCAATTTTTTCCCTAGCAAGCTCATCACCATACTCAAGCCTTTCTGGTTCTATAATCATCACACTTGAGTCTGAGCTAGCTCCATCACTTTCTTCTTCAGAAGTCACAACAAATGGTGACTTTTCCTTTTCACCTTGTTCCATCATTTGTTCAACCAATCTTCTATCAAATTCAACTTGGGCTGCATTCTTTGGAACAATTTCTTCTACCAATTTACCCTTACCCTTATTTGATGGTGCAATGGTTGGTAAGGTAGATGGTAATACCTGAGTAGGAACTTCTTTGATGATAGATGATGACTGGAATACATCACCTCCATGTGCAGGTCTGTCAACGCCCAAATTTCCTCTATCAGCGCCCAAAATACTTCTGTCAGTGTCCAAATTTGTCTTGTCAACGCTTAAATATTTTCCCTCAGCGCCTTGTGTAACCTCTCTCAACATAGCTGTAAATGATAAATTTAGATTGGTTGGAGAGATTAAGGACGTATCAAAACCTGTTTGTTCCTTCAAAGTTGTAAGAGCTTCAACAACATCCATTGATTGACCATCTTGGCTGCTCTTATCACTCAGGTTTCTTTGATCTTCCTCCCCTTTGGAAGACTCCTCCATACCCCTCCTAGCATGATCACTCTCCAAAACAACAATCCTCTCCCTCAATTGCTTGACTTCAAGGCCTTGTAAGCTGACAATTTGTACTAAGTCTGCATTTTGCTTTTGCAAGCTAATGCAGACTGCCGTCAATTCTAAAAGAGTCATTGGTTCCAGTCTGCCCTCTTCTGAAATGGGGATGTGACCTCCCAAGTCAGGTTCATTGGGCAAGGATGAGGACTTAATGATGGTGGGACTGCCTTGGCCAGCATCTAAGCCAGAACCAATAGTCCCAGCCTCATCCAGGTCACCAGCCACACTTGTGGTGGTGGTTCTCTCTGCTTCATGGCTAGGACCACCAGAGGAGAACACTCCAGTAGTCCTTTGGCATTTGATCAACCTATATTCAGGTGGTGTGGAAGATGGTGTGGAAGAATGGGTAGACGTGGGTTGGTTAAGGGGTGTTTGGGATTGTGATGGTTGTGTATCAGCGTTGGAAATAGGCACATCAACGCCAACATTTGATGTGTCAGCGTCAAAGGGTTCTTGATCAATTTGCATTTGTTCAGGTGAGGGTAAAGGTTCAGGAATGGGTTCAAGTTGTGGTTGAGGGTCAATATGAGGTTGGGGGTCTGGTTGGGGTTGTGCTGCTGCAATAACAGCAAGCATGGCTGGGGTTAAAGGTAAGTCTCTATGAGGTGGCGAATTCATCTGTGTAAAAATAGCTTTCTTTTGTTCAGGGATCTTATAAAAATCATTGTGATCCCTTGAACAATAACCTTGATCATCAAAAATCATTTGAAGAAAACGGGGATACGCTAAAGTCATTTTTGTCCCCTTGTTTTTACACATCCCTTCAAAAATCATTTTAGAATAGTTATATTTTTGCCCTGTTGCAATGCACACAATAGCACTAGCAATGGATCTATTGATCTCATTGTGTGCAGTACATTTGGGACTCAAACATTGAAGGAGGATGTGGATGAGGTACTTCCAGGCTGGGGGAAATTCCTGCTTATGATACTTATTAAGAGTACCTTCATCAGGAAAAGGATATCCCAAAGCCCTAAGCCATTGTTCTATTTCATTTATGGGAAGGATGGCTACACCATCAGCATCATCAAGATGCAAGGCCTGGCGTACCAAGGCCTCAGTAACCACCCAAGACCTCCCATGAACAATAGAAGTTAATGTGGTCACTCCATTAACTGTTGAGGAACTAACAGTGTTCCAAAACTGCTTAATGTGTGTGACTGGAATGAGTGGTGCATGAGAAAGAGCATACCTTAAGGGGGATGCGTTCAAATACGCCACCATTTGTGTGTATTGAGGAAACAAATCATTATCAGCAACAAGATAAGCAATCATGTTGTGTTGAGACTTGAACCCCAAATCCAATTCTGCTGAGTTAAACTTTGGTGCCATTGATGAAAGCTGTTAATTTGAAGTATAGAAGATGAAGGTTGATAAGAGAAAAGTGTTAGACAAGAATTATAGATACCCTGTTTTAAAATAGGAGCGAAATTTATAGGAGATAAAGAATGCATGTGATTGGCCCAAAAATAGGCAAAGATTTTCAAAAACTAATCATGAAAATATTGAAAAAGTTATAAGTTATCTCATGCATTTAATGAAAGTAACAACTCCTAAAATTACGGCTTGAAAATATGTCAAAAAGTAACAACTGGGTAGGTCCCATTGAGTGTCAACGGTCGAAAATAACCTATCAACGCCCAACGGCTATAATCTTGTCAACGTTCGCCTAAAGCCATGTCAGCGTCCAACTTGGTCACAACAACGCTTGGAAATTTCTTGTCAGCGTCCAAAAATAAAATTGTTTTAAAAAGTGAAAAATGACCTTAACAAGTAATTTATCCTAGAGAAAATAACCAAAAGCTGATAATTATTATAGGGCCGCAAGCACTGTCCAGTTATGCACACTTGCATAAGCAAGATAGACATAACAGTCCTCTAGTGTCCCTTGCTAACCAAAATTCTTAACAACCAAGTTACCTTATAAAATCCTTGTTACTCCTAGGTAAATCCCATATCAAAATCATTCCCAAGTCTCCCAACAGACCACAACCAATTCTAGGCCAAAAACGTCTTGGCAGCATGCAAAGTTGATATACTATGCATGCTAAAGTGCCTCATGGTTTAGTAAATCTAACCCATACTCACCTGTGGACACAATCTAGAATTGTGATAAGAGTATCATATGGATACCCAAAAATCCTAAAGGTTCCTAAAACCTCCCCTTAAACTATGATACAAAAAGTTTGCTAAAATCATGCATGAACATAAAAAATTTATGTCAAGATAGGAATGAAACATTCCAACCATCATCCATAAATAAAAACTTGTCCAAATGCTACTCCATTGATCCATAAGCAACTCTGTATCCAATGGTATACTGCTAACACCATCTGCACATTTAGATTGAAAACCACAAAACTAACGTTGTTGCTGACAACGCCCCGATAACACATAACAGCGTTGAAGGAAGCTTTGTCAGCGTTAGACAATCATATTGCTGACAACGTTGCAAAAACACTTATCAGTTTTCAAACAACCTTTGTCAGTGTTAGAAAAATATAGTGGAAAATCTAAATCATCAATAAGACCAATAATAATAATGCATCATCCTGTACATACTTTTACAAAAAGAATCCAAAACACATATTAAGTGAGATTAACCATTCCAATACTTGTTACCAAGTACTGAAATCTTCCAATATCAAAAGGTTTAGTTAATAAATCTGACACATTTTCCTCAGTGTCAACCCTATCTGGTTGTATTAAACCTTTCTCAAAGCAATCTCTTATAAAATGGTGTCTAATTTCTATGTGTTTAGTTTTAGAATGATGTACAGGATTCTTAATGATGCATAAAGTACTATTATTGTCCACAAATATCTTAGTATGCATGAAATTATACCCATAGTCCAACAGCTGGTTCTGAATCCACAACACTTGACCACAACATGCTGCTGCAGCCACATACTCTGCTTCAGTTGTAGAGTTAGCCACCACTGTTTGTTTCTTGCATTGCCAAGATATTAATCTGCTCCTAAGAAACTGACATCCACCAGTTGTAGATTTCCTATCAAACTTATCACCTCCATAATCACTATCTGAATATGCAATCAGCTCCAATGGTGAATCCTTTGGGTACCACAAACCAAGATTAGGGAAACATCTTAGGTACCTAAAGATCCTCTTCACAGCATAAAGGTGACATTCTTTGGGAGTCACTTGATGGCGTGCACAAGCACACACAGCAAACATGATATCAGGTCTGGAAGCAGTAAGATACATCAAGGATCCAATCATGGATCTATAATGCCTGACATCAACATCTTTCCCATCTCCAATCTTTCCCCAAGGGTGTTCTCTATCCATAGGAGTAGTAGCCCTCTTTTCATGTGGAGAAAAGCCAAACTTCTTCAAGATCTCAGCAACATATTTGTCCTGGGATATGAAGATAACATCCTCTTTCTGCTGAACTTGTAAACCAAGAAAGAAGTTCATCTCCCCCATAGCACTCATCTTGAATTTGTCTGTCATAAGCTTGGAGAAATCCTCACTCATCTTTGGATCAGTAGACCCAAAAATGATATCATCAACATAGACCTGAACAAGCAACACATCTTTGCCTTTCTTCTTTGTAAATAGTGTCTGATCTATGGTGCCCCTCTTGAATCCATTGTCCACCAAATAGGTAGACAGAGTACCATACCATGCTCTAGGGGCTTGATGAAGGCCATACATAGCCTTTTTGACTCTATACACTTTATCTGGATGCTCTGGATCCTCAAAACCAGGAGGTTGCATGACATAAACTTCCTCAACAATGGTGCCATACAAGAATGCACTTTTGACATCCATTTGATAGACTGTGAAGCCCATGCAAGATGCATAGGCTAGAAAAATCCTAATAGCTTCAATTCTTGCAACTGGTGCAAAGACTTCCTCATAGTCTATCCCCTCCTCTTGTGGATAACCTTGAGCCACTAACCTTGCCTTGTTTCTGACCACAATACCTCTTTCATCTCTCTTGTTCCTGAGAACCCATCTTGTCCCTATAGGTCTGACATATCTAGGACAATCAACCAGCTCCCAAACATCCTGAATTGCAAATTGGTGAAGCTCATCCTGCATTGCTTCCACCCAACTTGGTTCTTTGAGAGCATCAAATATCTTCTTGGGTTCTTCTTGTGACAGAAAACATGCAAACAAACATGCTTGCACAAGAGGGGTATCAACCGTCTTGTGTATATTGGCAATAAACCCACCAAGACCTTGGTGAGATCTTCTGGTCTGAACTGGAGTCATAATATCACCAATGATCTGAGATGTGGGGTGATTCTTCATTGTTGAGGTGAGAACCCCTCCTTCAAAAAGTCTGGTGTCCTCAACCTCATGCTCCATGTTGCCAATGTCTTCTTCATCAGACTCTCTTTGATCAACAGGAATCTCTTCATAAACTCTAGAAGGTCCTCCTTGTTCAAAAGTGGAAGAGAAAAGATGTGCAAAGGTGTTGTCAACGTCTGAACCTTGTTTGTCAGCGCTTGGGCTAACAACGCTTGAACTGTTGTTGTCAACGTCTGAGCCATCAACGTCTGAATTGGTCTTGTCAGTGCTAGATTTGCCTTTGTCAGCGCCTGAAGAACCATGCATGTTTGTATCTGGTGGTATTTGGAGACCACCATTACCTTGTCCAGCAGCAACAGCAAAAGCATCTGTCCAAATGGGAATTGTGACATATTCGAATGTAGGAGATGCCTTTTTCTACTTGTGATCCAACCCTCTCATTAACCTGTGTACCTGAAACATCAACAATTTGTTCTTCCACAACATTTAAAGTTACCTTCACAATGTCTGGATTAGTGACAGGCATATAATTTAAAGTTCTAGATAAGGGTTCCAAATCAAACAACCAATTAGGACCACTCTCAGGATCACTAGGTTTATTCTCTAAGAACCTAACATGTACTCTTTCAACAATACGTTTGTCCTCTTTAAGATACCTAAAGATCCTCTTCACAGCATAAAGGTGACATTCTTTGGGAGTCACTTGATGTCGTGCACAAGCACACACAACAAACATGATATCAGGTCTGGAAGCAGTAAGATACATCAAGGATCCAATCATGGATCTATAATGCCTGACATCAACATCTTTCCCATCTCCAATCTTTCCCCAAGGGTGTTCTCTATCCATAGGAGTAGTAGCCCTCTTTTCATGTGGAGAAAAGCCAAACTTCTTCAAGATCTCTGCAACATATTTGTCCTGGGAGATGAAGATACCATCCTCTTTCTGCTGAACTTGTAAACCAAGAAAGAAGTTCATCTCCCCTATAGCACTCATCTTGAATTTGTCTGTCATAAGCTTGGAGAAATCCTCACTCATCTTTGGATCAGTAGACCCAAAAATGATATCATCAACATAGACCTGCACAAGCAACACATCTTTGCCTTTCTTCTTTGTAAATAGTGTCTGATCTATGGTGCCCCTCTTGAATCCATTGTCCACCAAATAGGTAGACAGAGTACCATACCATGCTCTAGGGGCTTGATGAAGGCCATACATAGCCTTTTTGACTCTATACACTTTATCTGGATGCTCTGGATCCTCAAAACCAGGAGGTTGCATGACATAAACTTCCTCAACAATGGTGCCATACAAGAATGCACTTTTGACATCCATTTGATAGACTGTGAAGCCCATGCAAGATGCATAGGCTAGAAAAATCCTAATAGCTTCAATTCTTGCAACTGGTGCAAAGACTTCCTCATAGTCTATCCCCTCCTCTTGTGTATAACCTTGAGCCACTAACCTTGCCTTGTTTCTGACCACAATACCTCTTTCATCTCTCTTATTCCTGAGAACCCATCTTGTCCCTATAGGTCTGACATATCTAGGACAATCAACCAGCTCCCAAACATCCTGAATTAAAAATTGGTGAAGCTCATCCTGCATTGCTTCCACCCAACTTGGTTCTTTGAGAGCATCAAATATCTTCTTGGGTTCTTCTTGTGACAGAAAACATGCAAACAAACATGCTTGCACAAGAGGGGTATCAACCTTCTTGTGTATATTGGCAATAAACCCACCAAGACCTTGGTGAGATCTTCTGGTCTGAACTGGAGTCATAATATCACCAATGATCTGAGATGTGGGGTGATTCTTCATTGTTGAGGTGAGAACCCCTACTTCAAAAAGTCTGGTGTCCTCAACCTCATGCTCCATGTTGCCAATGTCTTCTTCATCAGACTCTCTTTGATCAACAGGAATCTCTTCATAAACTCTGGAAGGTCCTCCTTGTTCAAAAGTGGAAGAGAAAAGATGTGCAAAGGTGTTGTCAACGTCTGAACCTTGTTTGTCAGCGCTTGGGCTAACAACGCTTGAACTGTTGTTGTCAACGTCTGAGCCATCAACGTCTGAATTGGTCTTGTCAGCGCTAGATTTGCCTTTGTCAGCGCATGAAGAACCATGCATGTTTGTATCTGGTGGTATTTGGAGACTACCATTACCTTGTCCAGCAGCAACAGCAAAAGCATCTGTCCAAATGGGAATTGTGACATATTCGAATGTAGGAGATGCCTTTTCTACTTGTGATCCAACCCTCTCATTAACCTGTGTACCTGAAACATCAACAATTTGTTCTTCCACAACATTTGAAGTTACCTTCACAATGTCTGGATTAGTGACAGGCATATAATTTAAAGTTCTAGATAAGGGTTCCAAATCAAACAACCAATTAGGACCACTCTCAGGATCACTAGGTTTATTCTCTAAGAACCTAACATGTACTCTTTCAACAATACGTTTGTCCTCTTTAAGATAAACCCTATAACCCTTGCTCTGCACTGAATACCCCATGAAGTAACCTTCATCGCCTTTTGCACTAAATTTCCCTAAGGCATCACTAGTGTCCAAAACTACTACATGACAACCAAAAGGTCTTAGAAAACCAATATTAGGTTTTCTTCCCCAAAGTAACTCATAAGGTGTTTTGTTCTGAATTTTGTTAACCAATGCTCTATTTTGCACATAGCATGCTGTATTAACAGCCTCAGCCCAAAAGGCTATAGGAAAGTGAGCATCACCCAACGTTGTTCTGGCTGCTTCAATTAGGGTTCTATTTTTCCTTTCAGCAACCCCATTTTATTGTGGGGTTCTAGCAATACTGAATTGCCTAGTAATTCCCTTCCTGGCACAAAAATCATCTAGCTTCTTGTTCCTAAATTCTCCACCATTATCACTCCTAAGCATCTTAACCTCATTGCCAGACCTTTTCTTAATTTGAGTGATAAATTCAATAAGAACATCAGCTGTGTCACTCTTCATAGCTAGAAAGAATGTCCAAGTAAACCTAGAAAAGTCATCAGTGACAACAAAACAATATGACTTGCCATTCAAACTCTCTATATTTGTTGGACCAAAGAGGTCCATGTGAAGAATATGAAGAGGTCTGGAACTAGTATGCACCTGCTTGGTCTTGAATGAGACCTTGTGCTGCTTGCCTTTAAGACATGCAACACAAGAGTGGTCATTTTGGAAGGCCTTCTCAGGCAAACCATCAACTAAACCAAGCCTCACAAGTCTATTTATATTTTTAAAATTTATTTGCCCTAGTCTCCTATGCCACAAATTACTTTCATCTACTGAGGCCTTAGCATAAAAACAAGACATATTTGTATTCACTTTAATCCCATTTAAATTCACATTGTATATGTCCTTATGCCTAGGTGTTCTATACTCAATATACTTTTCATCAGGGATCTTAAAATCCTTGCTTAACACCAAACACTCAGTATCAGTGAAAAGAACCTTATTTTTGTTATCACACACTTGTGATACACTGAACAGATTATAATCCAGTTCTTTTACCAGGAAGACGTTCTCAAAACGTGGATTATTGGTGAGAAGGGTTCCTTTGCCTGTAATGGTGTCGTAGCCCCCTCCAAAGTATACCTTATCACCATCTTTAATAGGAGTGAAGTTCGTCAGATAGTCTTCCTTTCCTGTCATGTGCCTTGAGCATCCACTATCCCAATATCCATAATCATTGATCTGCTTTTGAATGCCCTGCACATAAAGAAAACAAATTAGTTTTCTTTGGGAACCCAAGTCTCATAAGACTTGGATTCATCTGGTTGTTCAATAAGAACAGACTTAGTTCTCACAACAACTCCATTCTCATCCCTTTTAGGATGAAATACCCAGTTAACCCCAATAGGTTTTGTAATGACCTTTGAAATGTAATTAAATCTATTGGAAGTCATTGAAATTCCATTATTATTAGGGTTTTGATCTTTCTTGGGTCTCATTGTTAAGCTTGAAGAAGCTCTAGACCCCTTACCTTGTGGCTGCAAATATTTAGGTCTGGTCACGTTTCTGCCAGTGTTGGATTTTGTCCTGTCAGCACTGAAATTACCCTTGTCAGCGTTGAACCTAGGGTTTGCTACAGGAACCCATTGCCTATTTGACCAGGTGTTTGTCTTTTGAAAAGGTCTTTGTCCATGAGTGTTAGACCTTCTAGAGAAGAATGGGGCAGGTCTAATCACTTATGGACTTTGCTGCACACAAGGTTTGGGTCTGACAACGTTTGACTTCCTAACAACGTTGACTTTCTTCCTATCAGCGCTAAAATTGTTCCTATCAGCTCTGGCTTTTGGAGCGTTGACACACTTGTATGCCAAATGTGAAAAGCTACCACAAGTGTAACAGGCTTTCTTAGACACACTCTTAGGTCTAGAAGAGTAGAAACCTGTTCCATGATTGTTAACTTAGCTCTTGGGTGACCTATTATTCCTATACATCTCTGCATATTTAATGGTATGTCTTCTAACAGTGTTTGAGCCTAGGTCAACAGCTTTACTAGTGACTGGGTGAGTAACCTTAATGGGTGGTGATTCATTGGGACTTTCATATAGCAAACCTCCCTTAACAAACAAAGTAGGGTTAGCTTTCTTCCACTCATTTAGGTCAGTCAATTTTTGTTGATACTCTTCTACTGGAGTGACAACTCTTGGTGGAGGAGAGAATTCCTCTTCTTGGCATTCTGGTATACCAGTCCAAGACAAATCCTTTCTAAGGACACCATAGAAGTCACCAGCTGGTGGTGGAACCAGAGAGTAATCATTCATCCCAATCCCAGTCATGTCCTTAGGATCCCTTTGTTTAGCTACACAGTCTCCTAGGGTTTGGGTGGCTCTATCAAATCTTTGAATCTTGAGGTCAACATTATCTTTATTCTTAATGGCCTCATCTAACTTAGCCTGTAGGTCTCTATTGACCTTTGTCATGATATTTCTAATATCCATACTACCCTCTAGCTCATGTTTTAAGATATTTATCTTATCTTTTAAATCAAATTCCATTTTCTTGTATTCAGAAATGGTTTTCTCAGTTTCAGTAAGAGCCAGTTGGTAATTGGACAATTTACACCTTTCAGTGCTCATATCATCTTTTAATTTTAACACCTCTTTGTTAAGTCTATCAGTGTTTAACCTACAACCTTTGCTACAAAAAGCATCATCATATACCTCATTGTCAGATGAAAAGGAGGAGTGTGCCATGAGAGCATATTCAACATGCTCTTCTTCTTGAATATCAGCAACCAAAGCTTTGTCCTCTTCAGCATTCTTAGCTAGATAGCTCCAATCCCATCCAGTACCATCAATTCCTTGAACTGCAACCATGGCATTGGAATCCTGAGCTTTAACAACCTGACTTGAGGGTTTACCAGCATTTGATCTTCTAGGAGATCTGCATTCCCTCATGAAGTGACCCATACGATGACAGTTGTAGCATTCAACTTTGGATTTATCAAATCCAGCAGTGTCTTTAGCATTGAAGGTCATCTTCTTCTTGAACCTTCTATTCCACCTATTTGCTCTTATACTAGCAAGAGCCATGTTCCACTTGATGTCCATCTCTTCCAAGTGTTCATCACTTATCTGCTCAAGGTCCTCATATGTAATCACTGAACCATTGGGCAAAGAAGCAATGTAAGCACACACAGTATCCAAATCCAAACCAGCAGGTTTAACTCTTGGGCAGTCATTCATGAATGTGTCAGCGTCTGAAAAGGAGACGCTGACAGGACTTGTTCCAGCGCTGACAAATGATGATCCAGTAACTGGATGCATAAAAGAGTCCTTCTGATTGAATTGACCTTCACTATGAGAGAAGAAGGCCATGTTGCTGGTGCTAGGTTTGCTTCCATGTGCTGAAAGAGTTTCATCTTCCAACAGTCTTAGTTTGTTGTAGATGTCATCAAACGAGGAGATCTTGTAAGTATTATTGGCAAGAATAGATCTTGCCTCAATCTTCCATGCCTCACCAAGACTTTTAAGAAAGGTAGCATTGGTGTCAACATCACCAACTTGTGTCCCCATGAAAGACAACTTGCTTGTGATGTCAAGCAATCTGCTTCTCACACTACTCAGTTTCTCATTGGGTTGAGCTTTGAAGACAGCATAATCATGCAGAAGTTGCTTTTTCTTTTCTTCCTTAGTGTCTGCATTGCCACCATATGCAACTTCAATAGCTTCCCAAAGATCCTTAGCAGATTCATAGCCTCTATATTTGTGTTGGTTTTCTTGTCCCAAAGAGACTTTCAGAATATTTAGGGCTTTCATGTCAACCCTTTTCTTTGCAATATCTTCAGCACCTACAGCTCTACCATCTCCAGGTTTTTCTCTCTTATCTTCATCAGGACATCCTTCAACAGCTGATCTTTGAGTAATGGCATCCTGAATCTTTTGAGCCTTATTGAATGAGTTTCCATATTCAATAATCTCCCAGAGTGTGTAATCATAGATCCCCAGATATTGTTCAAAGTTGAACTTCCATAAGTCAAAGTTGGTTGCATCAAGCATGGGAATCTTGATGTTTGGTAAGGGTGAATTGGAGGTGGTTATTGCTTCAGACATGATGTTGTTAGGGGTTCTGAGAAAATTAGGGTTTTGGTGTTCGTGTATCGTTCTGGTGTTCTTCAAAGATCAAAAGTTCCTCAAAATGCTCTGATACCACTTGTTGATCCCAAACTTAGATCGATTAGCTTTGTGTATACGAGATTAGATCAAGTATAACACGTAGAGAAACCTTTGTTATATGCTTTGTGAATCTAAGTGTTATGCGGAATTTAACACTTAAACAAGAACACAAGATGTAAACAAAACTTTCTTTGATTATGAATGTTGAACTTGCTTACAATGAAAGATGTTTACGAATGAAAACTTATATAAAAACTTGATACTAAACATTAACCTAAAGGCCTTCTTTTATAGACTAAGAAGCCTTGTACAATAAGCTACGTATCAACTATTCTAGGTAAAGATAAACATAGAAAATACATTGTCGTTTCTATCCTTACTAGAAGTATTCTAGAATATAATAAACGTGTAGCTTATATCTTCCATCAATGCTTGTCTTCAATGTGTCAACGCTTGACTTTAACTTGTCAACGCTTGAGCTGTCAGCGCTTGCTTTGTTCCTGTCAACGCTTGATTTGTTCTTGTCAGCGCTCAAGTGACCTGGCCTTAATTTATTCCCAACAGATCCTAGAAAGTCGTTTATCAAGGGAACTTTAAAATGCGAATTCTAAACTTGAAAAAGTCTAAGAAGTTGCAAGATCCTATAGATGACTTGAAAACCCAAAACTTTGATTTATTTGGCTAAGCATTCACGAGTCTCATTCCTTGAGATTTTAAACTGTGGAGGACGAGAGATGATAGAGTCAATTATAAGTTTGGTATTCTTTCATGAATTTATGTGAGTTAATTATGAGCTTTTTCTACCATCGCTTGTTAATAAATTTAATTGCAATAAGTAAGGTTGTACGATTTGAAAAGTTACTTAGCTTCTAGCCCAAGATCGTTTAAAAGTTGCTCGGTATTAATTAGAGTTCATAGCCAAGGCATAACTTACTGAAGCGGGATGCGAAGATTGGCGAGTCCGAAAAGGCCCTAACAAGGCATGAGGGCTACATTTTGTTGCTAAAGATCCCAAGTGATGTGAAGAATCATTTATCAAAAATCAATATGAAGGATCGAGACACACGACGAAAAGCAAATACTCCCCTAAAGATCATGGAGAAGTCTATCCGAAAAGACCCTAGCAAGGTATGAGGATAAATAGATCTAAGTCCTAAAAGGAGGCGGATCGTTGTATATCAAAATCCAAAATAAAGATTGGAGAAAAATGAAGAAGTCGTGGTCCAAGTATGAAGAATCTCTCAAAAACTTCAAGTGAAGAAATTCCTATTATGAAGAGAAGACCATAATTTCAAGAACGTCTCTCAATATTTGAAGTATGAAGTCGCTACCAAATATCGATCCGAGAAAGGTCTCAAATCGTGAAGCGAGTTATGCTACGATATGAACTTTATGAGGTCCGAGAAGCAGTTTTAAAAGATTTTGTCCTTTAGCTAACTATTGACTAAATCATCCTACTTTATTTTCAGCCTTATAACCTATCGAAATAAGTCAAACAATGCATCCTCGTGATCATTCAAGACAATCATAAAATATAAGAGATACACCTAGGAATAAGGGAGTCTAAGTGACTAATTGGGCCACATGAGTTTGTGTTAGTTTGCTAACCTATAATAACAATGATCTCGTTTATAAGCTTGGTGTGAGGAACATGAAACTTGAGGATGATAAACATTCATGACAACAAAAACCCCAATGTAAGTCTTTGATTTCTTTACTTGTTTTGTATATATTTCTATCGTTTTAGTTTCCTTAATGTTTAGTATTTAATAAAGGCCAAGGTAGGTTAATTATGATGAGAAATGTATCTGTGCTTTGAAATTAATGCATTGCATGAGGGCATTGCAATTGCCAAGTGTAGGGGATTTGATAGGTGTGAAAACACTCATCCTTTTACCACTTAATAATAATAATAACCAAGCCAAAACGTGTATTTTATGTCGTAAATGTCGGAATTATGTGTGGTTTGTGTTTTTATTGTGTTTTAGGACCAAAAGATGAAAAAGGAAGAAAACACGGGCTTTCACGGGATTTTATCGATGAAAACGAGAAAATACGAAGTCAAAAGATCAATAGTGCAATAAGAACGGAAGTCCCAGGCCTATTCTGAAGAATTATCGAAGAAAAAGTCTAAAGACGGAAGTTTAATCAAGTCGAAGAACCAAGTCTAATTGAAGAAGAAAATTATAAGACGAGTTCAATTTATATCGAAAAATCCCGAGACGACGTCGAGAAAGACAAAGAACTTAAATCGAGTCGAGACGAGAAGAAAGAAATAAGAAAGCATCAACACCTAGCCTCCCCACCTCCTATATATACCCTCCTAATGTGTCATTAGGAGGGTGTTAGAAAAGTAGTTAATTTTAGTTTTTCATTTTCCTAGTTTTCTTTCTTTTTAAACCGACACCTCCTCTAAGTGTTTGGCACCTTCATTTTCCATCTTTTCATTCATGTTTCATGTAAGTTTAATCTTTAATTTTGTGTTTTGAATCTTAATCATTTAATAAAAGTTTCCTTTAATCAATCCTTTCATTAATCTCATCCTTCCTTTCTTGTTTTTGATTTGGTAGATCTAGTTTAATTGATTTGGTTGTGTTCTTGAGTTTTTTATAGTTTTATTAAGTGGGTTTTGATTAATCTAGTTTTAATTTCAAGTTTTGTTGATTTGGTTTGATTGATTATTGTTAGTTGATGATTAGTGGTTAGATTGGTATAATTTTTAGATTTAATTTGGTTGATTTTGGGTTAAATTCGTGTTCCTAGAATTTAGGATCGTTTAATTTTCGTCACGGTAAAGTTCTTTTCCAGTTTTTCCCTAGTCAGTACGTTTTACCGAATGAACTTATTTTACCGAATGAACTTTATTATTCCGAGTGAACATTTTTTCCCGACCCAAGCCTTTATTCCCGTATGAGCATGTTTACTGAAATTTCCCGAATGAGTGTATTTTTGGAATTCCCGAATGAGTAGATTTTTTAAAAATACCGAATGAGTAATATTAACATTTCCTGAATGAAGGATAAAAAAACATCCCGAATGAAGGTTGTTTGAAAAAAATACCCGAATGAAGGTTATTTGCAAAAAAAAATACCGAACCAAGAAAATTCCGAACCAGTAACATTGTTTCACATGTGTGCTTGCCTGCTTGTCAAATTTTCCCGCCTTTTTCACATGCTTGGGTGCTTGAGCTAGTAGCTTGCCTGCTTGTTTATTAGTCGATATTGTTCCGTAATTGTTTAGTTTAATCTGAAAGTTGTTCCAATTTTAATTCTGAAAGTCACGTATTTTTAGTTATATTTTTCATCAAATTTTAGTATTATTAATTTTTCGTAAAGTTTAAGTTTTGTCTTTTATTTAGTGCCCGCTTTAGTTTTAAAGTACCCTCTTAGTCTTATTTTCTCCTTTTTCATTAAGTAAAATTTATTTTTCAGTCGAAAGTTAATTTCTTCTTTTAGTTTTATTTTTATTAATTGTTTTGTTTTAATTTACGTTTTATTATTTGCGTTGCTCCTTTATTATTAGTTATTTGTTTTTGGCTTGTTTTTATTACGTTTCGCTTTTACCTTTTAAATAGAAATAGATATCCAAACCTTCTTTTTGTTAACCAAAAACGACTGAGTCACACTTTCAACCGGAGATCAATTCGCTTAGACACCGAGAAAACGAACTTTTTTAACTAGTAAAATCTTTGTATCAAATGGCGCCGTTGCCGGCTCTTTTCGTGAAGATTAACGGTTTTCTGTGAGAGACGCGTTGGATTTTGGGATCCGTTCACTCTTGAACGTTATTTTTCTTGTCTAGTTTTCAAAAATTTTCAAAAATCCTAAAAAATATAAAATTTTCAAAAATCCAAAAAATAGAAAAACATAAAAAAACCAAAAAATATTTCTTGTCTATCTTTTGTAGGTGTGCATGCGTACCCGTGCTCATAAGAAGAAAGTAACTCAAGCCGAAGTTGAAACTCAACCTATTGTCGCCATGGACAATCAACCAATGATCGAGATTTTACAATCGCACGTAGAGGGCAACACCGATGCTATTGTCATACCCGAGATTGGAGCCAACAACTTTGAGCTCAAATCCGGTTCATTCAAATGGTCTCTTCTCAACATTCTTGGGGCGTACACTTGATGATCCTCACGACCATATCAAAAGGTTCCTTCAACTCACTAATACGGTCAGGTTTAATGGGGTTTCACAAGGGGTAATTCGCTTGCAACATTTTCCTTTATCCTTAAAGGGACAAGCCCGACATTGGCTTGATAAGGAACCTCCACAAAGTATTCTTACGTGGTCGGATTTAGAGACCAAATTTATCAACTACATTTTCCCACCCTCACGTACTACCGCTTTGCGGAATGAAATCGTTAACTTTGAACAAAAGTACGGTGAGACATTTAGGGAATCTTGGGACCGTTTTAAGGAACTGTTAAGAAAGTTTCCACAACATGGTTTTACAAAAGTTCATCAAATTAATACTTTTTACAATGGTTTAAGCATGAATGACCAAGATTCACTAAATAGTGCCTCGGGGGGGGGGTAACATTTTGGTTAAGTATTCTAATGTCGCGTGGGATATTATTGAGAATAAGTCTAGAGTGCAAACTCAGAGTGTTCGGGCTAATGTGGCTAGTGCTAGCACTAGTGACACCGACAAGAGACTTGATAAGCTTACTATGGTTGTTGAAGCACTTGCATTACAAGCCGTTAACAATGCCAAAAACAACAATGCTATTAATATAACTTGTGAAACTTGTGGTGAACCACACTCTTATGCTAATTGTGATAAAGCTTATGATCAATCTCACGGGGAAGTGTATGCTTACAACAAGACCGAGAGAGTTCATTTCAAGCCTAATGTCGATGTTAATCACTTGTCTTACAACTCGATGAATTATTTGGCTCCACCCGGTTTTCAACAAAGACCACCACAACCCAACCAAAACAACCAAGGGCCGCCAAGAGCTAATTTTCAAGGTAATGCCAATGTGAGGGGCTCAAATGCAAATCAGGGAAATTACCAAATGCAAAATCAAGGTTTTCCAAACCAAGGTTTCAATCCTCAAGGTTTTCCACCTTATAACCAATACCCAAACCAAGGTTTTCAATAACAAGGGTTCAATTTACTTCATCCGCCAACGGACTTGGTTTTGCAAAAATTAAATGAACATGAGAAAATAATGCAAGCAATGCAAGAATCTACTAGACAAATAAAAGAGTCCGCAAATAGGAAATTCGTTCAAATGTTTCAAACCCTTCGCCCCCAAGGTGCTCTTCCTTCTACAACCGAAACAAACCCTAGAGCGAATGTGAGTTCTATTACTACATGAAGTGGAGCAACTCTAGTAGGACCTTCTATCCCTCCCTAAGTTACTCCATCTACACCTCCTCCACTCCCATTTATCCCTCCCCAACTTACTCCATCTACACCTCCTCCACCCCCATTTATCCCTCCTACTTCCACACCTTGTACTAGTTCTCCATTACCGTCTCCACCTCTTACAGAAGAAGTACCCAAGCAAAACCCTCCACCAACCCCACTTACCACCTCTAAACCTTCTACTTCTCAACCTTCAACATCTCAACCTTTACCTGCTACACCCACACCACCTAAACCCAACATCCCTTATCCTTCTCAGTTAGACAAGTGAAAATTGCTCACAAAAGAGGATTCTCAAATTAATTCCTATTTGAAGATGATCTCTCAAATGAATTTCAACATTAGCCTTGTTGAAACACTTGTCCAAATGCCGAAATTTGTCAAAGCATTCAAGGAATTGCTTAGCAAGAAGGAAAAGATGGCTGAGTTTGTGTAAAACCCGCAACACTCTTATGTTTCTAATTCGAGGACGAATTACTCTTTTTAGAGGGAAAGAGTTGTAAAATCCGCTTAAAATCCATGAAATACGTTATTACACGAAACCATAAATTTAAATTAAACGTACATTAAATTAATACATGACAAGAATAATTAATATTTATATCCAAGTATATAGTCTAAAAATATCATACTACATATAGCAGTTTCAAACGAAATGTCAATTACGGGATCATCATCAACGGTACACGTAACTTATTAGTAGCATCCTTACTTAAACATATTGTGTCTTTAACTATCAAAACAAAAGAAAAATTTTTCTTTACAAGAATATTTGGTTAGCTCTGCCTAGTTTAAAAGTGATTTACCACAATTAAGGGATTCCCAAAATTAAACGTAGCTTCACCTATAAGCTTGTATATTTCAAAGGAGTAACATAATCGCGTCCATATATACTCCGTCCCTTCCAAAAGTATAATTCAACTCATTGAAATATTGTCATTCAAACCTGTATATGCTTACTAGTCCATGCACACTTTCACTCACATTTCATAACTCAACCTTTGGTCTTTACGAAGCTCGGATTTAGAATCAGCTTTTGGGCGAATTTGGTTATTGCTCGTGACTAGTCCTGTTAGTTTTCATTGATTGGTTTTTATTCGATTAAAGGGATTCGTTGGGGGATCGATATACTATGGTGGTTTTAGTTTGATCAAGTTTCCTTGCCCGTAATATATGTTGGATCATTCGTGTCCGGGTCCGGCTTTGATCGATCATATTGTTGGAGGTAAACTTATAATTTATACTATATTTTGTACAATAATCATATATCACTCGTAAATATTATGTTTCATTTTGTTAATCGGTTTTTATAAGAAATTATTTAAGAGAATCATGTAGTTTAACATCATTATTATTTAAGCATAAAGTCCATGCATAAATCCTAGTGTTAACGTTTGAGTCTTAAGCGTTATGGAAACTGACCTTGTATAAAAAAAAGAAATAAACTGACCTTGTAGGATTCGATAAACCACAGGGACGATTATGTAATTCTCTCATATATATATATATATATATATATATATATATATATATATATATATATATATATATATATATATATATATATATATATATATATATATATATATATATATATATATATATATATATATATATATATATATATATATATATATATATATATATATATATATATATATATATATATATATATATATATATATATATATATATATATATATATATATATATATATATATATATATATATATATATATATATATATATATATATATATATATATATATATATATATATATATATATATATATATATATATATATATATATATATATATATATATATATATATATATATATATATATAGATATATATATACTAGCGTTGTAACCCGCCCAACGGGCGGGGTTGTTTCGTAAATCTTTTTTTAAGAGTACGTTTGTGTATTAGTTTTTTGTGTTTATATATGGTTTGGTTTTCCGCTTTTTTTTAGCTCAGGTCACTCAATAATCGTCTTTTGTTTCTTTTTTGTTTATGAAATAGTTACATTCCCAGTATTTCTCTTAGGTTGTGTTTCGTAGAAAGAATTGGAAGGAGAGAAATGGAAATAATTTCATTTCCATTGTTTGGTTGGTGGAGAAATAAAATGAATGTGGAGTTGAATTTTTAAAAAATTGATCCTTTGTAAATTTTGTGGAAATCATATCTATTATATTTGGTGTGGAAACCATTTCTCATGTATATATTAATACTTATTATTTTTTTAAATAATAATAGTATAATAATTATATTATTATTATTTTTATAATTTTTTTGAATAAAAATAATTATATTAAAATAATAGGATTTACAAAAAGTTATTATTATTATTATTATTATTATTTATTTCTTATTTCTTATTTCTTCTTTCCTATTTTATTATTATTATTAATTATTTTATTATTTTTTTATTGTTATTTATTAATATGATTATTATTATTATTATTAATATTATTATTATTATTATTTTTTTTTTTTAAATCAACACTTTATTAGAATAATAGGATTTACAAAAAGTTAGTGGGTAGCCGAGATACTATATGAGCTCCCACTCCTTTAGCAATAACGAAACTAATCCTATTAATATGATTATTATTATTATTATTATTATTTATTATTTTTATTTTTAAAGTCTGTTTTTATTATTATCTATTATTTTTATATATGATTCATTCAAGTCTGCTTTTTTTTTTCAAGAGAAAACACCCATTGAAAGGTGTTCACGCTGGCAGCATACAGATCATATAAGAAGACATATAATTTTACTCTCAACTTACTAAAGCCAGTGGATGGGTATGCCATCTCTCCTTCATAGAAAAACCTGGATTGAGTAGATACAGCACATGTCATGGAGTGATGACGCTCCAATCAGTGTCACTTGTTCCTTGTTTGTTAATAATAGATCAATGTGTGGTAGAGCCACACATACCACAGTTTTACTTTGAAGTAAATTATCAAAGATAGCAAGACTAATTCTCAGTGAGATAATTGAATAAAAAGATTTTAGAACTGGTAGTTCCACACATAAAGGGTTGTCATGCGTATAAAAAAATCGGATTCCACTTTATGTGGAGGTACCTATTGTTCCAGGTAGCTTAAACAGTAACCCCTAATATCATTAGGTTTTTGGCCCAAAACGTCTTTAGTGACATTGTCTTCCTTATTGGCAGAGCTAATAAACAAACCTAAACTCCTACTTATGTGAAATTTTTGTGTCAACCTTCGTGTTTAATTCCTTTTTTACTATCTTTTTGGTAAATAAACGCTATAAACCAAGTCAGGACTGTTATGAGGCTTGATTGATACTTATTGGACACTTAAAAATTATAATAAACTGAATAGTTTTTATGGTCATCGAAATCATCTCACGAAACAGATTTGCAAGACAACAAAGGTATTTCAATTTGATAAAAACACGATTACATCTTTAGAAATAAACGCTCAACAACATACATAGGATATTACTGCTAATATTAGTTGCAACATATTAAATCCATAAACCAAACACTCAGAAAACTTGTTATAGTTGTTATTGTTTCTAACGCCACTAATAGCATTTGTTTTTATCTTTGTTAGTGTAACAATATAAGCTTTACAGATAGGTTGTTTATATTATACCTATATATAATTAAAGAATATATTGTACATATACTCACCAGCCAACATATTGCAGAACCAATACATTAATATTCTTTATGAGGATTGAAACTGAAGGCTCCAAGTCTGAGATTCCTATTTCTGCACGTGTGAATGTTGTAGGAGGTGTAAATGGACAGAGGATGTTTTAGTTGTTTGAACAAAATCGTTATAGTTTCAAAAAAATCATAATATTTTCTAAGGAAAGGGAACTCAACCTGTGTAATATTTTCCACATATTGCTGAGATCTTTAGATGCATTGTCGAAACCTCCATCTTTCTGTAATGTTATTTTCAACTACAACCTGCAACAACAATCATTCAACAACAGTGTTATTAGCATCCAGCAAAACAACAACTTACACAAATGACAATAAATTATCCGAAGAATTTCAAACTCCTGACATAAATTAAATACATCCAATTTAAATCAAAACCTTAAGTATTGAAGGCATTATTAAGAAGAAATTCTAAAGGGTTCACATGCCTCAACTTCAAGTTTACTACATAGGTATGAGCTACAAGTCAGGAACACATACATACATAAAATGATTAAATAAAAGAAGGATGAAGACTGATATAAACTTATGCATACGTCATCATAATCAAACTCAAACTTCGATTTGTGTAAAGGAAATTATCATGTCAAGAGTGTCAAGTCCAGAATTCACGTCAAGTTTATTTACAACCTTCAAGAACATGCAAGTTTGTTTGGCCACTTGTCGATACTACAATGCTGGTGTCCACAACATACGCAACCGCGCTATCATTTATCGATCGCCATGTGATGTCATGCCAAAGATCTTGTTACTTTAACAAATGCAACTAATTATCACGCAGATAATCATAAGATACACCTGAAACGACAGACCAACAAAAACAATCAGCAGAAGGCGTCCCCAAGAATAAGCATAAAAGCAGTAACCTCGTATGGAGTCAGAGCTGAAAGGGATTACAGTCTTGTTGCAAACACATACCAAAAACCTTAATACTTGTAGAATAGCAACAAAGCAGAAAAAAGTTACACCTTTTGACCTCAACCTTCCTTGACCAGTTGACCCTTTACCCAACCCGTCAATCCACCTATTTTGCCACCATAAGAATAATAATCGATAATATACCGAGAAGAACTCTGCCTCGTATTCTTCGTAAGACCGTTCCATGTCTACATCGGAGCTTCGACTTCTTGGTGGGCTTGCACATGTAGGCCCACTATATTATTCATGATAAGCAACATCAGTGGTGTGAAAGTCCAATTTTGCTCCTTTTCGGCTTCAAAGTCTTGCGTAATCTACTAATTTATAACTGTGTTCTAATGTGATAAATAATATCTTTATTACTTATCTCATTATTGGAGGTTATCTTTAATTACGACAGGAAATATAAAAACATTGAATGACAATTAGTATATATTCTCAAAAAATTAATAGGCTAAAGCGTGCCATAGGTGATTAAGATTGCCTCATGCATCGGACCAAGTTATTGAGGCTTGCCCCCATTCAGTTCCTGGAATCTGAAGGATTATCCAAACGACATAAGATACGGCCGCATGATTATCAAGAAACCCCCATACTTGAAAGCCTCCAACGACTACCCTTTTAGGATGCTAGATATCCGTTACATAGAACTCCAAATACTTCTTTCTACTGCAAAAGCGGTGTTTGGCTCCTATTTTATCAACAGCCGAACACCCCTTTTGCATCAGAAGTGGTGTTTGGCTACTTTTTTAACAGCAACCAAACACACACTTTGTAGCAGAATAGTTTTGTTGTTTGATATCAGCAGAACCCGACATTAGCTATACTTCTATATCCTGCAACTTAGATTTTATACGACAATCCCTTCAAAGATCTGCATACCGCCATCTTCTAACATTTTTTCAGTAGTGCTATCTTTCCCTCAATGATGCCGCAAGTCGTTGTTTTCCTGTTGCATATCGCTATCTTTTCATTAACTTTTGATCAGTGGATGTGCCACATTGTGTGGTTGCATTCCCTTCATTTCTAAATTCTTCCTTTGCTTTTGCATGTATGCCTCATGGATTTTCATTGGTGTCTTCCCTCATCCAGATAAGCTCTATTAGTCTCAACATTAACCTTCTTGCTGCTTCGCAAAACTTTTTTGAAACTTTTAATGGATATTTGCTTTTAATGGAAGTCTGGTTTCCTTTTAAAGATTAAACTTTGTTCATAAACTATGGCTTATTTTCCTATTGTAATTTAGCAAAAATATTTGAATGTAAATAGCACAATCAATCTAACCTGCGCATACAGTACTTGTACTCCGAGATCCTCATGTAATCTTTCTCCTCTTCTTCCTGGATATATCCATAAGTTAACACGTTGAGACTCATTAGCAAATCAAATTTTGCACAAGTCACATACCTCTTAGCAAAATGAACAAACCCACACCTCTTGCCTAGTGGGATCTTTTTATGGACTAACGGTCTGTATTCAAACATAATAATTAAAGTCACGTTAATTAAACTTACACTAAAAAATATTTGTATTACCTCCAGCTGTCTAAACCACTGCTTATGTTCTGTAAGGCCCATCCAGACAGTACGTCTAGCCTCTGCAGTTTTTTTGAGTTGATCTTACCTTGAAGAGCAAGTAGCATGAGGTCGTGAGCTGGACCACATAGAGTATCAAAGACTGACCCAAATGTTTCAAATCAAGAGTGTCCTCATCGCGGAACCTGTACTGCCTCCAAGTGAATGGCAGACCTGAAAACCCTGTTAACATTAGCCATATCTTTCAATGGTATCTCTTTATGTCTGCTCTATCGTCACATCCGACTGCGATCGCACTTATGCATAAGACAATTCCAAACACCCCTAAACAATCTGTTAAAGCAGTTTTACGATTGAAACTGCTTATATGTAACATCAAAAAACACAGTATGCACAAAAAAAACACGCATTCAGCAATTTTTAGATATGTATTATATGTAAAGGATTTAAAATTGTCATTACAGGCGTGACTTATAGATGAAGTTTCGAATGCCAAACTTCATGATAGTGTGCACCTATCTTGTATATACGTTTACAGTTAATAGTAACAAAAGGAAAATTAAATGTCATATACACAAGAATAAGATAGAGTATTGAGGTGACTACAACAAATTAACCATGTGGTTCTGAGAAGGTATAGATATAAGTAACATAACTGTTCAAAATCTGAAGCTTGAGCCAAAATAAACCTGAAATAGGATATAGTATAATTAATTCCCAAAGCCAATTAATGACAACCTTTTTGCTTTCTTCATCCTTATTTCGATTGATGAGAAATCGATTGCAGCTGTAGGCAAGGTCTCGAGCTATGGTATTTCAGGGAATTGCTTGGAAGGTTGGCTGGTATGCCGCAATAAGAGGAGCTACACTTGTTCTCAAATCACCAATATGTGAGTATAAATCTGTGGTTTTATGGAAATGATTGAAGGTGCGGCTGCAATTCAGTTGGCGGACCTGCAATACTTTCAATATGTGAGTATAAATCAAGGAGAATAATACTGAAATCAAATTGATAACTGATATAGAGGAGTAAACTTTACATATTTTTTATTTACTGTCGACTCCAACGCAAATGTTACATCAGGTAGCTTCGGCCGACATACCACAGAGTAGTTCAAATGTGATAAATATGGAATCTCTGTCGAAATCGCAGTGGTCAAAGAACGGTTACAGGAAATTGAAGATCAAAAATCAAAAGTTTCCCAAGACTTTACCTGTGAGCAGAGTGAGTGTTTCTTCAGCTTATATGTTATTTAAATGCAGTTTTGGTTTGGTGTTGATATAAAAGTTTGTTGTGTTTGTATTGATAGTATATTATTTTTGATGAAAGGGTATCAATGCGTGTTATGAAAGGAGTAATTAAGAGCTGTCTTGAGACGGGTGATGATTGCTACGAGTAGCAACTTTACTGGTGGTATGGTGTTGTCCTAAGACAGATTCAAAGGTCAGTATTATGTGCAATATAGTCGACCTACTCAAATGTTATTTTTGCTGGTTGTCCTGATTTTCTTGTTTGGTGAGTTTTCTCTCCTTATTTTCAAATTGTAATTCATAAAAGTAGTCATGTAACTTGTGTAATGGAATACGACTATTGATGGAAAGTTAATTCAGGTAATGATCTAAAGATTTTATGTAGTTATATAGCACATCATTGTCTGGCATTAGTTATCTTGTCGATCTTTCACTTGAATATGCTGTCAAGCTTACTTGCAAACAGTGAATATACCTTTCCACATAAATAAAATAATAAATAGCAATTGTATAGTTGAACTTGCCTTAAATCGCTAAACCATCATTACTGAAATTAGGCACTTGTATAACCAAACGATTCGTTCGGGGACTTTGTGGGATTGTAAGTCTACCTCATATTGAGATGCTTAGCCCAGCCAAAAGACGACCTGCAAATAAAATAAACCAACATAATCATTAGAAATAAAATAAACCAACATAATCATTAGGGTTTAAGAAGGAGGAGGAATCTGTAGTTTTTTTGTCCCGTATATTTTATAAATAATGCATTTTTTTTAGGAATATACATGTAATTAGGGATTATATCTTGATGTAGTTTTTAAAAAATTAAAAGATATCAACATAATTGTATCATGATATATCAGAAATATTTGAAAAAAGATATCAGTAAATAGATTATCTGTGTTGATATTAGATTAGGATGAATATATTATCTATGTTTTTATTAGATTCCAAATAATAAATATAAGGGTTTAAAATATTAAACAAAAACAATCCAATAGCTCAACTGGAAAACACCAAAACTAATAGGCTAGAGGTCATGAGTTCGAATCATGCAAACCCCATTTAGCAAAAATATGTTTAAAATTAAACATGACCTGTCCATATGAGGTCTTACCCGGTTCAAACCGGTCAAGATCATACCCGGACCGGTCAAGACCTTCAAAACACAATTTTAAAACGCAGTTTTCAAAACTGTTTTCAAAACTGCGTTTCCAAAACGCGATTTTCAAAAACCTGCGTTTTCATACAAAAATTTCGTGGTATTTGGAGATTTTCTAGTAAATTATGAACTACTATTGGCTAAAAGATGTGACTGGGATATGACTGGGATTGAAACTGTGGTTTCAAATCATAATTATACCTATATAATATAGATATATATATATATATATATATATATATATATATATATATATATATATATATATATATATATATATATATATATATATATATATATATATATATATATATATATATATATATATATATATATATATATATATATATATATATATATATATATATATATATATATATATATATATATATATATATATATATATATATATATATATATATATATATATATATATATATATATATATATATATATATATATATATATATATATATATGATGTAATTTGATTACATGATTGTGTGATGATTATTTTAACATTTACACAACGTATTTATACGACGTAGATTGTCACAAGAAACCCTAACTCTCCTAGCAAATCAATCGAAGCTATTTCTGTAGGAATTCTAGCTATTCAAGATCTAAACCAAGTTGTGGATATTTATGATCCCAACAAAATGGTCGATATTCGTAGAAATGTTGATATTAGTTGATTGGGATATTAAAGAAGAATTGGTGAGATTAAATCTGATATCGATGTCATGACGATCTTTCCTTATAGAGTGGAGTTTGACAAAACCTTACCACTTGGAAAGGTGTCATCTGATTCGGTGTCACCCAATTCTTAAATTTGAAATCGAAAGGGGGAATGTTGCACTTGAGGCTGTCATTAGAACCATTACCCAAAAGCCTCATGCCACTAGTACCTTTCCGAGAAGTCTAATTGAATATGAGAGTCATTTCATACTAGTGACTCATTTGATAACTATTGATGAAGGAGCTATAGGAATGGAAATTAAGTTTTGTTCATATCGAACTTTTATTTCCCTATTAAGGTCTAAAAATAAAGTTGAAAGTATTGGAGAATGAGGTAGGATATCGCATTGAGTATGATTTGGTTGAAACTTGAATGAAGTAAAAAAAATTAACTTGTATGGAATAAGAAATTGTTAAGAGGAAGTCGTTAAGTCCTGTGATTGAATTATAAGGTTTTAACTGATTGTTAGTTCGTGTTAAGGGTTGTTCCTAGACCATTGTCCAATGACGAGGATGCCCAATGTCCAAGAAATAAATTTAAGAAATCTTCTTCTGAATTGGGACCGATGGATCTTCCGGGATAGGTGGAAATCCTATGACTCTTGTAGATTAGTATTCATTGTGGTATCCTTTAAAAATCCCTAACTTAACTGAGAAATCAGTTGGTAGGATGAGTTCTTAGAATTGTATGACATAGTGACACGTAATGTGTTACGGTACAATTTTGACTTGTTTGTGATTAATGTAAAGACTACCTTTGATTACTAAATTTTACATGTATTGATGTTATCTATCTTTTCTTGCTTGTTCCTAATGTTCGCATTAGTGATGCAACCATTGAACAAGTACTCATCTCGAATTGAGTTACTTTGTGGATTATTTTTTTTGAGCGCCATCGAGGTCATGAACCTCATGATTAATTGACTAAGCTCATTTCCTATCATATTGTAGTTAGTTCTTGGTGAAAAAAATTTTCATCACTCTTTTGTAGATCACTCATTGTTTTTATAAGTTAAAACAGTATACCTTGAGAAAAATTGAATTTTCATCACCATATGGATTATTTAAAGTGAGACTTATAAATAATCGATATCGAAATAAAGCTGTTTATGAAACACTTTGGAAAACTTAATTGTTTCCTTAACAAAGAACATCTCTGTAAATTCATTTTGAATTAAGCATGACTATGTATATTTTAAACACGATGACAAAGTTTTGACGAACTGAGTATTGCATCGTTAATCCTAAAATTGTATATAGTTGCGCGCCTACATACAATTTGGAAGGGACCATGCAAGGCTGATTAGTATTCACCATGAAATTATTAATAAACACTAAATTTTCTTTGAAGATTTTGAAAGATTAAATTTTATGAGATCTTCAAGAAGTGTAAAAATAGGGACATATTGTTAAAGACAGCTACATATGTGCCCGTACCATTTATTTTTCTGAATCTAATTTACTCTTCTATGTAAATTGTCTTAATTGACAATTGATATCCCCTCCTTGACCAATTCTCCCGTGGTGAGATTTTTTGGAAAAGTATCTAAAAACTGAGTATTAATACCCGACTGAGTGTATCGATGTTCCTATCATTTCTTTTGATTAGATTTCATTTGAATGACCTTGTTAACGATCCGAGGAGCTTTCGAATGCGTACTCAAATCATGAAAACATGGGATATATTCATATTCGTTAGTGTTTTCGTCTGTATCTGATTTGAAATTCTCTCACATGTGTTGACCTTACTTTTGTAATGTTAACAATGTCTCCATATATCTTTGAATTTGTGAAGGGTTATGAGTTATTATTAGTCTTTTGAGAAGTTCACATCTTATCAACGACATTACAACTGAAAAGTTGGTAGTGCCAGTAGAATGGGTTGATTGATTATGACATATTGTCATTGTCTTAATTGATGGAAATCGAGTAGAATTCCCCCAAAAGATAAGATATTGATTATCAAAAGTGATCTAAATAATTCTTAACGGATGATCATATCCTGCATTTAGACTTGAAATTATACCGTAAATGTTTGTGAACTAGTCATAGACCTTGTAATCTAGAAGGAACCTAAGGTGGATTTATTAAAAGATGTTTATGTTATCTGAAACTTTAGGAGGTATTTGCGGGTTATTTACCTAGACTTTCGCGATTAAGGTAGGTTGAATTTGGTATTGATTATATTCCCGGTGCTGCACCTGTGGCGTGCGCACCCTACTTCAGCACCATCTGAATCGAAAGAGTTACCGTGCAACTGAGAGAGTTGTCGGAAAAAGATTTTATTCTACCAAGCTCGTCACCATGAAGAGCTATGGTGTTATCATTCCTTATATTTATTGATTACCGTGAAGTGAATAAATTGACGATCAAAATCTATATTCATTACTCGAGATGGAAGATTTGTTCGATCCTTTACATGGTTCTAGCGTATGTTCTAAAGATTTGATCCACGGCATGGTTATCATCAACTTCGCATCCGCGAAAAAGATTATCTATTCCAATCACTACATCCGGAACTCGTAATGAACATTATGAGTTTCATGTTATGTCGTTTGGATTGACTAATGCACATGTAGCATCCATAAATTTGGTGAATCACGTGTGTAGGCTGTAATTTGATAAATTCATGCTCGTGATCATTAAGGACCATTTGTTTGTTTATAAGAATAAGGAGTTAATAATCATTTATAGACTGCCCTGAATTGGCCGAGCAATGAAAACCTGTATCTTGAATATTTAACATGTGATTTAAGGCTTTATCCTTTACATTATTTGACCATGTGATTAATAGATAACTGAATCTATATTGACTCTTCAAAGATTAGAGCCATTTAAGACTTTGGGTTTAACCAAAAAGAAAGTGCAAATATGTTTTGACAAATGTTTTATCAAAGGAATTTTTAAGGGATTATTCCCTTATACCCAGATCGTGTAACTAAACTCCTTTAGGGGTAAATGTTTGTGCATACCTCAAGAAAACCTAAGAGGGATTGAGGAAACCATTTAAACCATGACTTGAAAATTTGGAACGACAAATTTTTTCCTTTCAACTAAGAAAATTTTGACCAAAGTATAAACAAAGAATTTTTCGAACATTGACGGATCTTATTAATTATTTTTGATAAATCAACAAAAATCGTGTAAATTAAATTCAAATTTATGTTAAACATTTTTCAATAATTGTACGAATAGAGAAAAATTTAAAAACTTTTTTCGTTTACGTTTATAAAAAATTATTATTTAATTACTTAATAATTATCGACGCTTTAAACGTCAGATTGAGCAAAACTGATAAAAATGATAGTTGAGACGAAACTAAAACTTAGAAATTATGAAGAAAGAAATTTTTAATAAACACGATCATGATATTTATTTCATCAGGGAAGGTGAATGTAATTACTGACACGTTATGTAAAAAGGATAAAGAACCTATTAGGATGTGTTCCTTAGTAATGACGGTGCAAAATAATTTGCCCGTACAATTTAAAAATAGTTGATGCTTGTAAGAAGGATAATATAGATAGTAAAAAAAGGGGTTCGCGGCTAATGTGAACCATTAGAAATGAGAGCTGATGGCATTAAATGTTTAAAAGATCGTTTGTGGTGGCCTGGATATGGAGGATTTTGAGATTTAGTCTTATTAGAATCTCATAAGATTAAGTATTCTATTCATGCCATTTATGATTTAATGTATCTTTATCTGAAGAGGTTGTACTGATGTAAAATTATGAAGGCAAACATCGCCTCATACATTAGTAAACGTCTAACTGTTGTAAAGGTCATCATCTGAATTTGATTCGATTTGGGTCATCGTCGACCAACTGACCAAATCTGCAAATATCATTCTTGTTAATGATAGATTCTCGATGAAGAAATTGACTCTTTTGTATTTAAAAGAGTTGTGTAAGCATGGTGTGCCTGTATCGATCATCTATATCAAGATCCTCGCTTCGCATCGAATTTCTAGATATTTGCTCAGAAGTTATTGGGAACGAACCTTGATGAGAGTACTGTTTACCACCCTAATCGAAGGGACGAGGTAAAGTAACGATACAAAACACTAGAAGTCTTGTTTTATGCTTGAATAATTGACCTTCTGTAATAAACCATATAATCATTTTTCTTTGGAGAGATTATCATTGATAATTACCGTATTAGGATCGAGATCGAATCCTGTGAGGATCTAAATATAAGAGCATCTGTAGGTAGGGGTTGGGATGAAGACACCTGACATACACCCATTGTGAGTTGGACATGCCTTTTAGGTTTAAGGTTGCCTATGATGACAAACCTAACCTTACAAAATACCCGACCCGCGAGACCTGAATTGATTGTTGAAATTAGGATCTGTTTATTGACTACCGGTAGTGGGCAGGAGGTTAAGTGAATATAAAATGTAGATCTTGAAGTGCAGGATGGGTAGCGAAGTTATGCCAAAAAATTTCACCATGGAAAAGTGAATTGATGATCTGAAAGATCATGGGAAATAAGTCCCCGTTGTATGAGACCATTGAGATGATGTAAAAGGTTGGTTTGAAAGGCATATAAGCTGGATCTACCCTAGGACTTCAAGGGCTGCGTGAATTATGTTTTGTATGTCGAACATGATAAAATGTCTACCAAGTGAAAATCTGATTACTTCTTGATGAACTTTAGATCGGCGAAAAGTTGCATTCATCAAAAACCCGTGAACATCTAGGATAGAGAAAGTAAGTCAACTTAAGCCTGATCGTATTCCCGTAGTTATGTTTGATGAAACTCGCGTATTGTAATGAATTACACTTGAGAGAAAAGACCGAATGTTGAGGAAATACCTACGTGGCTTTAACTCTATAAGAAGCGAGTAGTAAGATAAATTGATCTTTGAGGACAAAGATCCTGTTTAGGGGTAAATGCTGTGACAATCCGTCAATTTATGGTCGATATTTTATTCTTAAGTATTAATTAGAAACATTATTTTAATGTTATATTATGAACTCAATCACTTTTGTGAAGAAATTTGGGTTTACGTCTTGAAATAGCATCGACTACATCTAAATCGGAGAACTCTACATTACGTGCTTACGTTTACATACACCGTTTTTGGTGACAGTCCGACATTTCAGGAAAATAAAGTTATTCGTGAATATTATTTTGGAATTTAAATTTGTGTTGGTTCATAAACTCACAAATTTACGGGAAGAAATTAGAGCTTACGTGAATAATTTAACGTCTTTTACGATTAAACCGGAAACCCTAGGTTTACGTATTTATGTTTTTGAACTCCATTTTTGATGAGACAATTTTTATTAGATTCGGTTTGTGCCGTTGATTCATAATTTATAAAAATGTTTTTCGTAAAACGACCCGAGGGCATGCAAATCGAGGAAACTAGAATCGAGTAGTACCCGTAAATTAGTGGGGATGAGACAAGTGGGACACTTGTCCCACCCCCACTATGGGTGGCAAATTTTATACTAAGCTTGGGACACTTGTCCCATAAGCCTTCCAAAACTACTAAACCACAAAACTAGCTAAGCACAAACCATTTTCTCTCATTCATACATGCAAAACCACTCAAATCTCTCTCTCCCTTCTCTATGAACGTCCAAAACCACCATAAATCACCATCTTCTTCATCAAATCTAGCCATAAACTTTACATACAATCTACATATGTTAATCCTCATTTGAAAAGATGAAGATTGGAGGTGATCTTAATATCCACAAAGGAGATTTCATGAAGATCAAGGGCTGATTTCTCAAGGAGTCTACAAATACTTGGTGATCCTAGAAGTGGTGTTGATATCTCATAAGATTGGTTACCCAAAACCAAGTCTTGTTCATCCAAAAACTCATCATTTCATTACTTTGGTGGTATAGAGACTATTTCTTCCTATCATCTTGTTATTTTGAATATGTAATCTTGTATTTTCTTCTTTTATGTATATGTATATGATGATAAACGATGATCAAAATGTTATGTGGGGATTTGGTGTTGATAAATTTGGTTAAAAAGATTAAAAGTTACATGAAAAGATGTTGAAATCATGTCTAAAATAGTAGGCTATATAAAACAGTAAAATACCATATTATAACTTGTTAAAATGGCTTGGATAATTTAATATACAGTAAGGTATGTGACTTTTACATATGTGAGAGTTGGCCACTCAATGGAATCCATAAAAGGAGTGAGATATGATCAAAACAATATTGAAGCTCAAATCTGTATAGTCTGTTTTGGACGGACTGTTAAAGACATTTAGAGGTTGATTGAGCAGTAGTAAAACTGTGTTAATTGTAGCACATAATATATAGTTTGTGCCATCCAAAGATGAGTAAAATAATAATCAGATTTGTAAATAAATGTATATAGTATAATATTAGCACTCAAGTAAATATAATATAAAATGTTTACCTAAAACCCACTAACTTATATATTACATATAAATAAGTATTTATTTTGATAAATAAATGTAACATTTTATAAAAATGGCAACTTGATAAGTTTTATAAGTTATAAAACTATATACATGAGTTTTACGTCTTTTCGGCTAAAACCGATAAATTAACGTTTTCGTCAATTAAAACTTAGACGGTCAGACCTGTCTAATGTAAACTTTTTATAACTCATATAATGATGTATAAGTACATATGACAAGTAAAAACCGATAAAACCCGAGCTTTATAACATATGGACATTAATGGGCCAAATTAGCCTTATTGGACTATAGATTCAACTAGTTTGGCTAAACACTAATGGACTTACTCATTGGGCTTAACCCACTTGGGCCCAAAATATGAGTAAAGGCCTGATATTAATAGTATATATGGACTAATATAAAGAGTTGAACCCTTAATGGGCTTTTAATGGGCTTATTGGGCCTTAATACGGAATTGGATTGAAACTAGTGTAACTAGTCAAAAATTTGACTAACACGTAACACTATAATGTTGAATGAAGATATAAAATCCCACTTGATCATCATCATACTTATAATATCATCATATATATACATAGCCATTGTTTTTATAAAGTCATTGGACAAGAGTCTAAGACGAGTATTATTTGTCTAGGTTTCCGTGATTGAAGCACGTACCGTACATCCAAATCGCTGATAACCCGCCTTTCCCAATCAACGTGAGTTCATAGCCTCACACTCTTTTAAATGTTTTATAAAGTGTTTTATAAACCCGCGAGGGAGATAACATGTTAGTTTCAATTAAATAGGACACCAGTTGTCCCGACTGTTTGCTTATTGATTTGGACCCGAATGATTGTATGACCCGATGAATGATTATATGACCCGATGAATTAAATGAGATGGATTATTATTAGTTAGGTTATGTCACTAAAAGTCCCATTAGCATGAATTGTGAATTACCGGGATTTGGTAGACGCTTATGCATATAATAGTACTATTTGGGGAAGATCACCCCAGTTCGCGCCTTGACGGTTGATCCCCGTCGTGCCACATTGATTGGTAAGCGAATTTATGTATGAGAAGATTTATATAAGCGTGATTATTGTGACGACAAGCTGTTTTAGATGGGCAAATGAGTTTCGGGTTAGCTACCTGATAGTTGTAAAATACGTCTTTTAGGAAAAAGAGCGTAATTAGGGCAAGTATGAACAAGTGATTTAGGAAAACCACAAGTTATGACCAAAAGTGGGGATCGTTCTCAAGGAGGCTAGTGTGTTGTATAGAGAGATGATTAACTTTGTGATTATATTTATGTGAAAATAGAAATGAGATTAGAAGAGAATGACGGTTACGATTAAGGATTAAACTAAGACGAATTGTCGTACACGTAAAACCGTAAAAAGTGACAAAATTAAAATTTTACCCTAAAAATTCCTAAAAATTGCAATAAATCCTAAATAATGTAATTAGAGTTTACAAAAAATCAAAAATCACTCAAACCTTTTATTTAATTAAATAATAATTTTTTAATGCTAATTAAAGCCCAAAAAACCAATTTAATTATCAAAAAGCCCAAAATGAGAGTTTTTCAATTGTAAACCTCTAAAATGACTTAACTAAATTTAAAACTATTTTTGAAAATTTTAAATTTAATTAAAACTATTTAAAAACAATTAAAAACTATTAAAACTTAAAATAATTATAAAAATTAATCTAATGACAATAAAAATATTCTAAAAATTGTAAAATTCCTAAATTAATGTATTTAACCTAAGAAAAATATAAAAACTCGAAAATCTAAATTTTAATTTTTAATAATAAAATAATAATAAAATAATATTAAGAATCCAAAATTTATAAAAAATTCTAAAAAGTTACAAACTAACTTATTTTAACCTAATAAACACAAAAATGAAGTTGAAATTACAAAATACACCCAATGGGCCTAGAAATGGGCTAAAAAACAAAACAGTCCCTTAATGGGTTTAATTTGGTCCCAATAAAAAAAAGTCAACCAAATAAGCCCAAAAGCTCCTATCTGACTCAAAATTTGATTTTAAAAACAAAACTCTGAAGGCCCAAAAGCTGAAAATGAGTATAAGCTAGCTTATTTCAAAGCAACTTATTCTTAATGGGCTTTTTGGCCCATTAAGCTATAAGCTGATGCCATAAGCTCAAATTAGACACACATGCTTCTTTTGAGTTACTTAAGAGATCTTTAAAAAGGAAATTGGAAAAAGCACAAGGAATAAGCCTGAATAAGCAATAAGCTATCTTCATAAACGACAAAAGAGTCGTTTTCGAGTTCTAGGCCACCCCAAGAGCTGATTCAACTTTCAAAAGCTTTTAAATGACATAAATAAGCTTAATCAACAAAAAAAAATTTCAATAAGCACACTCAATAAGCTGGAATAAGCAGATAAGCACTTAATTTCAAGTCAACTTTATGAGTTTTCTAGCAAAAAGTCAAATCCAAGGTCTGATAAGCTCCAGTTCAAACAAATGGGTCAAATGAGAAAGATTGATCACAAAAAGTAAGTTGTTGCAAGTCTGGATAAGCCAATATGGCTTATTAATAAGCTGGATCAAAATTAACACTAGCAGGGGCTAGTTTTGGTTGTTGAGCAGTGGGAACTTTTCCCACTGCTTGACTTTCTTGACTATTTGTCTTATATGACTTTTTTGTGGATTCAAGTTTCACAAAGGCACCCAAATGATCAGTTAATCATAAGGAGTTAATAACATCAAAGAAATCACAATCTCAAACAGCCAATTTGTACAGTTAATTCATTTAAGCACCAGACATGCACCAGACTTGAACAAATAAGCAATTATGGTTCAATAAACAATTATAGCACAATTTAGCCAGCCAAACTTCACCAAATGCATACACAAGCTATAATTAATTCAAATGAACAAATTTAAACAGGTTTCATGCACTGATTCAAAGCCTAGATCAAGATTCAAGCACAAAAAGTTACTAATGAACTATGAACATGCAGTCTTTTACTTTTGTTGATATACTTAACCAACAAGCCAAATTCAAACACTCAGATCTCTTAGATATGTTATGAAAACTTTGATTTAACAGCTTATATCCCTAAACATGCATATACCCTAAGTATTACCATAATTTTAGGTCAAAAACAGTCAAAATCAATAAGTTATAGCACAATCTTTGATTCAAGGTTTTAAACCCAATAACTTGCAGGTTTTAGTTCTCAACCAAGTAAATAACAGATAACAAGCATAAACAACAACTTTCAACAACACAATAGCAACTTATGATTCAAAACAGGTTAACCCAAACACCCCTTTAAATTTTTAAATCAAAATTTTCAAATCAAAAGTGTATTCCAAGGTTACCCAAGCCCAAATTAACACAATAACAGATGTAATATGCAGATTTTAGCAAGACTAAGCCACAAATTTCACAAGAACACAAGCAACACACAAACATCACAAATATCCAAATTTTTATCAGATTTTGAGATTAAGGGTGCAAACCTCATGGATGTACATCCACACCCACTAATTTTGAGCTTATGTGCTAGCAAGAACAAGCACAAGCTTCCACAAACAACCCTGCTAAGATTCAACAAGGTTAGAAGCACGAATATCAAAACAGAAAAGTGAAAAATCCTTGATTAATGAAACCTTAGTTCCCCACACTTGATTATCCCCAAGTTACAAGCTTCACAACACCTTGATATCACAATATCAGGATGCTATGATCAGCTTTATAACCCATGAATTCCAACGTTTGAACAAGACTTATCAAAATATCAAGATTATAGGAAAATATGCAAACTTTTGCACACTCCTTTGAAAACAGGTTTTAGGATTCAAGAACAGTTAACAAGCAACAATAACAAGCATATATAATGATTGGCACTTGAGTTTTCTTTACAATTTCAAACACATTTCATTAAAATCAATATATGATTTATAGAAAAGTGAACAAGGGAAATTCAAGAGCAAAAAACAAATGTAGTATGCTAAGGCCTTTAAATAGGCTTACAATGAACTAGTGAAAGCTAAAAAACGTAACCCTAATTGCTGGTGATGTCCCAAAAATTCCCTTGAGGGTTTGAACTTTCTTGAACATGTGACTTTGTTTTGGCAGGTTATGTGAGTTGGCAGTGGTGAAAATGTATCCAAGGGCTTCAAATAAGCTTAGAAAGTAAGCTGAAATGTGGGGCGTTGGATCCTCTTGGCTTCTTTGTCTTCTTCCTCAAAAGTGTAGCAGGGGAGTCACAAGGGGACATATGTGGTGATGTGGCAAGTGATTTTAAGGTTGGGATGTGATTAATGGACCATTAATCACTAATCTAGAGAATATTGGGGTTTAATTTTTGGTAAACATGAAATGCCCAATTGAGATTATGAACATGAAGAACACGTTTTTAATATCTTTTTGGTTAAGATTATGTTTAAAAATGTGTTTAGGCGCCAAGGGATTAAATAATCCTTAAACCGGTTTAGTGGAGAGTGCTGTGACAAGTTTGAGAGTTATGATTGGTGGAGAGTGTGAGTGGGACAGGTGTCAACCACTCACTGGTCTAGGTTACTATCCTTGTCTGCCCATATTAACCCCTCATCTTTCCATTTCCTTTCACTTTGCAAATAAAAAGGCCAAATCCGGATTTCCTTTGTTATGGAAGTTTTATTTTTCACACTTTTGCCCCAAATACTTTTCCAAAGTATTTTAAGGGGTATTTCTTGCCAATTCTTGATTCTTAAAGGGCTGTTTTGGCATTTTCTTCATTGTTAATGGTCTTGAATTGTCTTGTTGACTTCTTGGAGGACTGATTTTCACAAATCATGATTTATGAGGGACCATTTTTGCCATTTATTGAAAGTCAATGGTCCTTTTGGTAATTTTGACATATTTAAAGGACCAAACTTGTAATTTCTTGGAACTTGAAGTCCTTCATGGTATGTTTGACTTTGAGGAGGACTAATATTGACAATTTAGTTTTGTTGAGGGACTAAAATTGCCAATTCTTCAAAGTGGAGGGCCCTTTTAGTAATATTGACAAACTTTAGGGACCAATCTTGTAATTATGAAGATACAAGGGTTTAAAGTGTCAATTCTTCAATATTGGAGGACCCTTCTTGCATAATCTTCAAATCTTCAAGTGTTTTATTTGGAAAATCTTCATTAGGGCTTGGTTCAATGTGCGGCTTCGTTTCTCGTGTTCGTTTTTGTATGATTCTTGTGATCTTTTGTCATTTTCTCAATATTCGTACCTAAAATACACAAGCAACAACCACAAGAATATATTTGGCCATTTTCATGATATTTAATGCATTTAAAGCCCTTTTTAGACGATGAGACTATGTATAAAAGCAGTCTTATCACTCCCCCATACTAAACCATTGCCGTGCCCTCACGCAATGCTAGAATAAAGTATTATAGCACCTCCAAAATTCATTTTTATTCACTTTTATTGAATGATAAACTAGCTACACTACTACTACTTGCTACTAATTCTACTTGCGTTTTAGACATAATGTATGATTTTCATCCCAAAATGGGACGTTTAGGTTCATAGAATAAGAACATGTGAATGCTTCGTTAGAAATAATTTCGTCGTCCTCGATTTTCACCCCAATTCCATGCTAAGCGTGCAACGAGATCATTGTCATTATAAGTTAGTAATACTAACACTACTTATACGCCCTAATCACGTACTTATCCTCCTATTTTCCTAAGTTGTAGCTCTTATATTTTATTTTTTCTTGAATATTTCACCAGGATACATTGTTTGACTTATGTGATAATAGAGATTTAGGTCTAAAAATAGAGTCCTAACGGGGTAACCAAGACCATCAAATTAATAACCCCTCTTAATAGACAACGATGTCAAAAAATTAAGTCAACAAGAAGGATCTATAAACACGGTTTTATAATGGTTTTGAACATGAAACTTATTACCAAGACTTTTATACGCCCCCTGACGGAAGGGCCTTATTATCATAGGTTTACCTCTATCTTTTATTCAACTTTGCCATGAAGCTTTTATTATAACTTCGGTCTTGCCTTGCCTTTTGTTATCCACCTCATCGGTGGTTTTATTAGCCAAAGACGTATATCCTCACGCTAAGGCGAATTTTGGACCTTTAAAGCTTCAAAGATTAAGGCTTGATTCACTTTCAATTTTGCATAGATTTTTCGGCCTTGTGAGCTTCAAATTGTTTGCTTGATTTAGGTGAGCACTTGAAATCTTATTATTGGGTGAAGCTTTTGATTATTCGGGTTGCCAATACTTCAAAACCGTGACGCTGGCGATACCTTAATGTCTTCCCAATTTAATTGCATGGAAGCTACTAGAAAAGACTAGAAACCAACAATCAAGATTAAACCGCTAAGTCAATATTTATTAAGCAAAAAATATTTACAAGCGAAGGGAGAATAAGCAAACAACGAGAACACATGAGTTTTTGAAAGAATAAGAGTACTCTACGTTTAGCATAGTAACTTATAATGAACTCTATCATTTCTAGTCCTCATTTAAGAGACTTAGCCTAATGTAAAGTTAAGGAATCGAAGCTAAGTGCTCAACACGCACGGTCGAGTCAAAAATTACTCTTATTCTCGCCATCGGAAAACCTACATTCGTGTCTTTAAACACTTATAAAACATGAGAAATTTTTTAAAATTTGGCCATTTTTAGCCTTATTTTGCAACAAACGATAAACAAAAAGATAAACTTTGGAAAGCGTGAAGGTTTGGCAAGGCAAGTATCTATTCACCCCCCATACTAAAGTTAAACATTGTCGTCAATGTTTCGAGTCTAGGGGTGCAAACACCCCCATACTAGAGACGTAGTCGAATGCCTAATCTAGCATGGAAAGGGTGTAACCGTTAAATTTAAATCCGTTTATGAAGTGTGCTATAAACCTAAGGTTAGAACATCAAAGGATTTATCATGGATATTGAGAAAGTATTCAAAGCAAAAGATCGAGTGCTCCCATAAAACAAACACGGGAGGCTCCAATCGTGAAGATAATGATCATCTAAAATCCACAATTCACAAACAACCACGGAACAAAGGTTGGAAGGGCACAAATCCCCACACGTTACTACATTAGAAAGCGATAATATATACATAGGATAAGCATGGGACTCCACCACGAGGCACCAAGTTTTTTATTACCGAGTCATGAGCTCGACTCGATCCCCTCAATACTAATTATCATTGGGGAAGGTGATTTGGTCGAGGTAGTTCAAGGATGGAACTTCCCCGCCAAAGTAGTGCTTCAACCTATGTCCATTCATCTTGAAATTGGGGCCATCATTTTGAGCTAGCTCGATGGTCCCATATGGAAAAACTTGAGTCACGGTGAATGGACCGGCCCAACGGGATTTCAACTTACCGTAAAAGATTTTCAAACGAGAGTTAAAAAGCAAAACTTGATCCCCAATGTTAAAAACCCGGTTTTTAATATTTGAACCATGCAACTTTTTAGTCTTTTTCTTTATAAATCAATGAATTTTCATAAGCAATATCCCTTAGTTCATCCAATTCATTTAAATTCATTTTCCGGTGTTTTCCCGCGGTCTCCATATCATCATTACAATGCTTTAGGGCCCAATAAGCCTTGTATTCCAATTCAATTGGCAAGTGACAATTTTTCCCATACACAAGCTTATAAGGAGTTCACCCAATGGGTGTCTTATGAGAGGTCCTAAAGGCCCATAAAGCATCGTCCAACTTATCTGACCAAGATTGTCGGTTTTCCCCAATAGATCTCTCCAAGATCCTTTTCAAAGCTCGGTTTGAAACCTCGACTTGCCCACTCGTTTGTGGATGATAAGCTGTAGAAAGACGATGTGTAACCCCATATTTCCTTAGGACCCTTTCGAATTGGTCATTACAAAAATGGGTTTCACGATCGCTTATGATCGCACGAGGGGTTCCAAACCGAGAAAACAAGCTTTTCAAAAACTTGACTACCACACGAGCATCATTAGTGGGAAAAGCCTTAGCTTCCACCCACTTAGATAGGTAGTCAACGGAGACAAGGAAGTACTTATTACAACGAGAGGATGGGAACGGCCCCATAAAGTCAATGCCCCAAACGTCAAAGATCTCACACACTTGGATGATATTTTGTGGCATTTCATCTTTTTGTGAGGCTTTTCCTTGTCCTTGGCATGAGTCACACGACTTCACAATCTCATGTACATCTCGGTAAATAGTAAGCCAAAAGAAACTGGCATCAAAGACCTTCTTAGCCGTGATATTAGCACCATTGTGACCTCCCGTGGGTCCCTCGTGACAAGCTCTAAGGATGTTTGAAGCTTCGGTACCAAAGACACAACGTCGAATAATTTGATCCGCACAAGTTCGAAACAAGTAAGAGTCGTTCCAAAAATAGAACTTGATGTCACGAAAGAATTTTCGTTTTTCTTGAGTCGTCATACCCTTGATGATGAAGTTGCCCGCATGGTAATTTGTGATGTCCGCAAACCATGGGGTGGAAGAATCAAGCTTAGAATTCACTACACCAAGTGTCTCGAGCGGAAATGTTTTGGTGATTTCCTTGGGCTCGTAAACACTTTGGTGAGGATCTTCCAAACGAGAAAGATGATCGGCCGCTAGATTCTCGGCTCCTTTTTGTCAACAATTTTGTGATCAAATTCTTGAAGGAGGAGAATCCAACGAAGTAATCTTGGCTTAGCATCTTGTTTATCCATAAGATACTTGATAGCCGAATGATCCGTATACACTATGCATTTCGTCAAGACGAGATAAGGTCGGAATTTCTCAAATGCATACACCACGGCAAGGAATTCCTTCTCCCTTGTAGTGTATTTTAGTTGAGCCTCAGTCATCGTCTTGCTAGCATAGTGGATAGGCAAGAAGTGTTTTTCATGACGTTGCCCTAATACGGCCCTAATAGCGTAGTCACTAGCATCACACATGAGCTCAAAGGGGAGGTTCCAATTGGGAGCAACAAGAATGGGAGCTTCGGTAAGTTTCCTCTTAAGGATTTCAAAGGCTCGTACACAATCTTCGTCAAAGACAAAACGTGCATCTTTTTCAAGGAGATATGTAATAGGTCGAGAGATCTTTGAGAAATCCTTGATGAATCGACGATAAAAGCCCGCGTGGCCTAGGAAACTCCTAACTCCCTTAACGGTTTTGGGATGAGGTAATTTGGCGATGACATCTACCTTAGCTTGATCTACCTTAATCCCCGCTTTCGAAACCTTGTGCCCTAAGACGATTCCACTTTTAACCATAAAATGACATTTTCCCAATTAAGCACAAGGTTGGTTTCCTCACATAGTTTCAACATTTTCTTAAGATTCGACAAACACGAAGTAAACGAACTACCAAACACGGAAAAGTCATCCATGAAGACTTCCATCGTCTTCTCGATCATATCATGAAAAATAGCCATCATGCACCCTTGAAAGGTTCTCGGTGCATTACAAAGTCCGAATGGCATTCTACGATAGGCAAACTTTCCATAAGGACACGTAAACGTAGTTTTTACTTGATCACGAGGATCGATGGGGTTTTGGAAGTAACCGGAAAAACCATCTAAAAAGCAATAGAAATCGTTTCTCGCAAGACGCTCCAACATTTGGTCCATGAAGGGCAAGGGAAAATGGTCTTTTCGAGTGGCTTCATTCAACTTACGATAGTCAATGCACACTCTCCATCCGGTCACGAGTCTAGATGGAATTAACTCGTTGGCATCGTTTGACACAACGGTCATTCCTCCCTTTTTAGGGACACAATGAATAGGACTCACCCAAGGGATATCACAAATAGGGTAAATCATTCCCGCGTCAAGGAGTTTTAGGACTTCCTTTTTGATGACGTCGTGAATTTTGGGGTTTACCCTCCTTTGACATTGGATTGCGGGCTTGTAATCCTCCTCCATTAAGATTTTGTGGGTAAAAAATTTGGGATCGATCCCCTTAATGTCGGATAACTTCCACGCAATTGCCCCTTTGTGATCCTTAAGAACATCGACAAGTGCGTTTTTTTCATCATCCGAAAGTTCTTTCGTAATAATAACCGGCAACTTATCATCCTCCTCCAAAAATACATATTCGAGATGAGGAGGTAAATCTTTCAACTCGAGGATAGGTGGTTCCTCAATTGAAGATTGGGCTTGATACTCATAACCTCCTCGGTGGAGGAAATGGGAAATCGTTAACAAAATCCTTGATAATCGAGAAGTCCTCATCATTATTGAGGTCTTCGTCACAAGTACGTAGAACATCGAATTCTTCCAACGTAAAACCACCACCTTCAAATGGAGTGAAGGTTGGTGTCGAGTTATCAAGAATGGGATCTAGCATAGTGGGATTGCCACTATTTTCTTCTTCACCAAATCCTAGAACATCTTGTGAAAATTACTCTCAAACAACGTCAATCATATAAACGAGGTTTATGGTTGCAACGGAATAAACATGAGAAATTTGAGAGTTTTGAGTTGCGTTTATAACAAGTTCCTCGTCGTTGAAACGTAAGGTGATCTTTCTAGCATGCACATCGATTAAAGCCATAGACGTATCTAAAAACGAACGACCTAAAATGAGAGGAACTTGAGGATCCCTGGGAATATCGGCAACGATAAAGTCTACCGGATAATAGAACTTTCCCACTTTCACAAAAACGTCTTCCGCCAATCCACATGCGGGAATCGTGGAATTGTCGGCCAACTCGATAGACATTAGTGAAGGAGTAAGATTAGGAAGATTGAGCGACTTGAAGATTGCAAGTGGCATCAAGTTAATACCAGCACCAAGATCGGCCAAGGCATAGCATTCTTCCATATCTTGGATTTCACAAGGAATCAAGAATTTACCGGGATCACCGACTTTTTGAGGTATGTGGTTAAGATAAACCGATGAACAACTAGACAATTGTTGCAATTTCTCCTTGTTGTTCAACATACTCTTAAAGTTGGCGGCAAATCGAGGCATCATGACCAAAGCATCGGCAAAACTCACATTAAAATGAACGTCACGAAACATTTTCATAAAAAACTCAAACTGGTAGTTATCGCCTCTTGACGTTTCTCCTTTCTATGTCTCGATGGATAGGGAAAAGGTGGTGTGGGTTGAGGCATAGGCATAGCCTTTGGAATCTCGGGTTCCAAATGTGGTAATTGGTCAACCGTAGGTGTGGCATGAGCGGTACTTAGTGGGATTGGGACATGCTCCTTTTCGACCACCACCTCGGGTTCTTCCTCAATTGCATCCTCCGTAGGAGGAATTTGTTGAGGAGTCGGTTCCTTAAGTATCTTACCACTACGTGTGGTAATCACTTTCATCTCTCCCTTAGGGTTCGATATGGTGTTACTAGGAAGACTACTCGAAGATGGTTTGCACATAATAGCCTCAAACATAGATGAAATTTTGTCCTCAAACATGGATTGCCTCTTCTCGGCCTTAATCATCTCTTGTTTTATTTCATGTTGCCCTTGTTCCATTTTTTGTTGGTTTTGTTGTAACCTAGTTACATTTCCTTCCATTTTGTTTGTATGGATTTTAAGCTCATTTGCTAACTCATTTTTCAACTCCTTCTTCAAGTCGTTCTTAAACTCGGATCTTAGGCTAATGATTTCTCTTTGAATGTTGTCAAACCTAGCATCGTTTCGATTAGTGTATGCAACAAATTCATTTGGAAGATCTTTCAAAGTTTGCAAACTCTTGTTGTTGTTTTGAAAATCATTGTTTTGATTTTTGTTTGAAACTTGATTATTAGCCCCTTGATTCCCATAGTTTCCTTTGTAATTGTTTTTAAAACCAACTTGATTGTTTTGATAGTTGTTGTTAGCATTTTGATTCGGAGCAAAACCTGGTGGAGTCAATTGATTGGAGCGGGTAACTTGACCGTTTTGGTTGTAAGTTCCCGTGGCCGCGTAGGCACTCGAAGTGTTACCACCGTCGGTAATGCACTCGGAGAAATCATGACCTCCACCACAATACATACATGAAAACTCAACCGCTTTAGCCGTAGCGGGAGCACTTTGTTCTCCAACTTTGAATTCAATCAAAAGTCCTTTAAGCTTATCAAAGATTTTGTTTTCCAAGTTCGCCTCAATTTGGCAAGCATCGATGGTATTAGACAAAGAAGGTGAAGCCGAAGACGAAGCCTTACGAACACTCGACGTGCTACGAGGACTATACACCTTAGATCTATTCTCAGTTATCACCAAAGCTTCCTCAACCCTTTTACACAAAAAATTACCACCCACGCGACATTTAGATCATCTCTTTCATGATCATTAAGTCCATTGTAAAACGTGTCAATTTGATGCAAGTCGGAAAAACTGTGATGAGGACACTTATGTAACATTTCCTTAAACCTATTCCAAGCCGTTGAAAAACTCTCATTAAATTCTTGTGAAAATTTTGAAATCTCGTTTTTCAAATGCGTAGTCTTAGAGGGCGGGAAAAATTGGTTCACAAATTTTGAAACGAGATCCTTCCAAGTCAATATAGAATTGGGTGGCTCTTTCTCTAACCAAATTTTAGCGGGCCCCGCTAAGGAATATGGAAAAGCATCATCTTAATCGAGTCATTAGCAACATCCTTAAATTTGCAAGTGGCGGTAAGACGATTGAATTGGCGGATATGGTTGTGCGGGTTGTCCTTTTCATCACCATGGAATTTGTTGTTTTGGATCATCGACAACAAACCCATTTAAACTTCAAAATTCTCCGCAAGGATAGCGGGAATCACAATAGCCTCTCCATAACCCTTGGTGGGTGCTTGAAGTAACTCCATCATAGTTCGATTCGCCATGGTTGGTTCCTCTCTTACAATAGTTTCTTCAATAGGAGACTCCTCACTAGAAAGATAAGGAGTAGGTGTTGACTCCTTTCGGTTTCTATGTTTACGTGCACGTCTTGCTTGATTGCGGGTTTGCATAAACGTCACGTACAATGAGGGGATGAGCAAAGAAGATTCTTTTTGGTGTTTTGTATTTTTCCAATTTTTTTGTGGTTTTTGATTGTTTTTACTTTTTTGGATTTTTTTGATTGTATTAAGTAGGCAAAAATCTACAAATCTCCTCCTTAACCAAATCTCTTGATTAAAGAAGCCTCAAGGAATGAAAACGATCACGTGAAGTGAAAGCCTTCGATGACTTTAGAACGTTGGTGGAACACCAAAACGTTCAAGAGGGTTTAATCAATGAAACCAAGAAAGTATATATGATACTTAATAATACTTTGGGCGGGAAAACCCTCGATTAGCTTTCAATCTCAAAATACTCACAAGCAAGCGAGGAAACCAGGCGGCGCGAAGCACTTAAGAGCCTTTTTCCTTAGGGTATATTTTATAATACCCGCCTTATACCCACCTTATAGTTTGTATTTTTCAAAAGCGAGCTTCACGAAAGTATTTATCTATTTTTGCCTTTTCTTTCTTGTTTGAGATTCAAATACATTGATTGAGTAATGACCTCCCAATCAAGGTTGTGTTTTCACACTTTTGGAGTACTTGTGAATTTATTGTTCTACGTATACAATATATTAATAATATTCACACAAAAAACGAAAACCGATAATACGTATTAGTAGAGTGCTACTAATACAAATAGATATTATGGCTATATATAAAAACAACAATTTCCAAATCAAAACACAACACGTCTCCCCGGCAGCGGCGCTAAAATGATAGTTGTAAAATACGTCTTTTAGGAAAAAGAGCGTAATTAGGGCAAGTATGAACAAGTGATTTAGGAAAACCACAAGTTATGACCCAAAGTGGGGATCGTTCTCAAGGAGGCTAGTGTGTTGTGTAGAGAGATGATTAACTTTGTGATTATATTTATGAGAAAATAGAAATGAGATTAGAAGAGAATGACGGTTACGATTAAGGATTAAACTAAGACGAAATGTCGTACACGTAAAACCGTAAAAGTGACAAAATTAAAAATTTACCCTAAAAATTACTAGAAAATTGCACTAAATCCTAAATAATGTAATTAGAGTTTACAAAAAATCAAAAATCACTCAAACCTTTTATTTAATTAAATAATAATTTTTAATGCTAATTAAAGCCCAAAAAACCAATTTAATTATCAAAAAGCCCAAAATGAGATTTTTTCAATTGTAAACTATTTAAAAACTATTAAAACTTAAAATAATTATAAAAATTAATCTAATGACAATAAAAATATTCTAAAAATTGTAAAATTTCTAAATTAATGTATTTAACCTAAGAAAAATATAAAAACTTGAAAAATCTAAATTTTAATTTTGAATAATAAAATAATAATAAAATAATATTAAAAATCCAAAATTTATAAAAAATTCTAAAAAGTTACAAACTAGCTTATTTTAACCTAATAAACTCAGAAATGAAGTTGAAATTACAAAATACCCCTAATGGGCCTAGAAATGGGCTAAAAGACAAAACAGTCCCTTAATGGGCTTAATTTAGGCCCAATAAGAAAAAGTCAACCAAATAAGCCCAAAAGCTCCTATCTGACTAAAAATTTGACTTTAAAAACAAAACTCTGAAGGCCTAAAAGCTGAAAATGAGTATAAGCTAGCTTATTTCAAAGCAGCTTATTCTTAATGGGCTTTTTGGCTCATTAAGCTATAAGCTGATGCCATAAGCTCAAATTAGACACACAAGCTTCTTTTGAGTTACTTAAGAGATCTGTAAAAATAAAATTGGAAAAGGCACAAGGAATAAGCCTGAATAAGCAATAAGCTATCTTCACAAAACGACAAAATAGTCGTTTTCGAGTTCTAGGCCACCCCAAGAGCTGATTCAACTTTCAAAAGCTTTTAAATGACTTAACTAAGCTTAATCAACAAAAAAGTTTTTCAATAAGCACACTGAATAAGCTAGAATAAGCAGATAAGCACTTAATTTAAAGCCAACTTTATGAGTTTTCTAGCAAAAAGTCAAAGCCAAGGTCTGATAAGCTCCAGTTCAAACAAATGGGTCAAATGAGGAAGATTGATCACAAAAAGTAAGTTGTTGCAAGTCTTGATAAGCCAATATGTCTTATTCATAAGCTGGATCAAAATTAACACTAGCAGGGGCTAGTTTTGGTTGTTGAGCAGTGGGAACTTTTCCCACTGCTTGACTTTCTTGACTATTTGTCTTATATGACTTTTTGTGGATTCAAGTTTCACAAAGGCACCCAAATGATCAGTTAATCATAAGGAGTCAATAACAACAAAGAAATCACAACCTCAAACAGCCAATTTGTACAGTTAATTCATTTAAGCACCAGACATGCACCAGACTTGAACAAATAAGCAGTTATGGTTCAATAAGCACTTATAGCACAATTCATCCAGCCAAACTTCACCAAATGCATACAAAAGCTATAATTAATTCAAATGAACAAATTTAAACAGGTTTCATGCACTGATTAAAAGCCTAGATCAAGATTCAAGCACAAAAAGTTACTGATGAACTATGAACATGCAATTTTTTACTTTTGTTGATATACTTAACCAACAAGCCAAATTCAAACACTCAGATCTCTTAGATATGTTATGAAAACTTTGTTTTAATAGCTTATATCCCTAAACATGCATATACCCGAAGTATTATCAAAATTTTAGGTCAAAAACAGTCAAAATCAATAAGTTATAGCACAATCTTTGATTCAAGGTTTTAAACCCAATAACTTGCAGGTTTTAGTTCTCAACCAAGTAAATAACAGATAACAAGCATAAACAACAACTTTCAACAACACAATAGCAACTTATGATTCAAAACAGGTGAACCCAAACACCCCTTTAAATTTTTAAATCAAACTTTTCAAATCAAATGTGTATTCCAAGGTTACCCAAGCCCAAATCAACACAATAACAGATGTAATATGGAGACTTTAGCAAGATTAAGCCACAAATTTCACAAGAACACAAGCAACACACAAATATCACAAATATCCAAATTTTTATCATATTTTGAGATTAAAGGTGCAAACCTCATGGATGTACATCCACACCCACGAATTTTGAGCTTATGTGCTAGCAAGAACAAGCACAAGCTTCCACAAACACCCCTGCTAAGATTCAACAAGGTTAGAAGCACAAATATCAAAACAGAAAAGTGAAAAATCCTTGATTAAGGCAACCTTAGTTCCCCATACTTGAATATCCCCAAGTTATAAGCTTCACAACACCTTGATATCACAATATCAGGATGCTATGATCAGCTTTATAGCCCAAGAATTCCAAGGTTTTAACAAGACTTACCAAAATATCAAGATTATAGGAAAATATGCAAACTTTTGCACACTCCTTTGAAAACAGGTTTTAGGATTCAAGAACAATTAACAAGCAACAATAACAAGCAGATATAATGATTGGCACTTGAGTTTTCTTCACAATTTCAAACACATTTCATTAAACTGAATATATGATTTACAGAAAAGTGAACAAGAAAAATTCAAGAGCAAAAAACAAATGTAGTATGCTAAGGCCTTTAAATAGGCTTACAATGAACTAGTGAAAGCTAAAAAACGTAACCCTAATTGCTGGTGAAGTCCCAAAAATGCCCTTGAGGGTTTGAACTTACTTGAACATGTGACTTTGTTTTGGCAGGTTATGTGAGTTGGCAGTGGTGAAAATGTATCCAAGGGATTCAAATAAGCTTAGAAAGTAAGATGAAATGTGGGGCGTTGGATCCTCTTGGCTTCTTTGTCTTCTTCCTCAAAAGTGTAGCAGGGGAGTCACAAGGGGACAAATGTGGTGATGTGGCAAGTGATTTTAAGGTTGGGATGTGATTAAGGGACCATTAATCACTAATCTGGAGAATATTGGGGTTCAATTTTTGTTAAACATGAAATGACCAATTGAGATTATGAACATGAAGAACACGTTTTTAATCTGTGTTTGGTTAAGATTATGTTTAAAAATGTGTTTAGGCGCCAAGGGATTAAATAATCCTTAAACCGGTTTAGTAGAGAGTGATGTGGCAAGTTTGAGAGTTGTGATTGGTGGAGAGTGTGAGTGGGACAAGTGTCACCCACTCACTGGTCTAGGTTACTATCCTTGTCTGCCCATATTAACCCTTTATCTTTCCATTTCCTTTCACTTTGCAAATAAATAGGCCAAATCCGGATTTCCTTTGTTATGGAAGTTTTATTTTTCACACTTTTGCCCCAAATACTTTTCCAAAGTATTTTCAGGGGTATTTCTTGCCAATTCTTGATTCTTGAAGGGCTGATTTGGCATTTTCTTCATTGTTAATGGTCTTGACTTGTCTTGTTAACTTCTTAGAGGACTGATTTTGACAAATCATGATTTATGAGGGACCATTTTTGCCATTTCTTCAAAGTCAATGGTCCTTTTGGTAATTTTGACATATTTAAAGGACCAAACTTGTAATTTCTTGTAACTTGAAGTCCTTCATGGTATGTTTGACTTTGAGGAGGACTAATATTGACAATTTAGTTTTGTTGAGGGACTAAAATTGCCAATTCTTCAAAGTAGAGGGCCCTTTTGTTAATTTTGACAAACTTTAGGGACCAATATTGTAATTATGAAGATACAAGGGTTTAAAGTGTCAATTCTTCAATATTGGAGGACCCTTCTTGCATAATCCTCAAATCTTCAAGGGTTTTCTTTGGAAAATCTTCTTTAGGGCTTGGTTCAATGTGCGGCTTCGTTTCCCGTGTTCGTTTTTGTATGATTCTTGTGATCTTTTGTCATTTTCTCAATATCCGTACCTCAAATACACAAGCAAAAAACAAAAGCATATATTTGGCCATTTTCATGATATTTAATGCATTTAAAGCCGTTTTTGGACGATGAGACTATGTATAAAAGCAATCTCATCACTACCCGTTGTTTGTTATAGTAAGGTAGCAATGTCATGCGGCATATAATAATCCAATAACGAAAATACTGCTATACGCATCGAATTACGATATATTGCCTGACTAGCAATATGGGGTCTTATTATTGCTATTATGTTCGTGTTTTGGTTTTACATAACCATTTTCTTATAACGGTTTTTATTAAACTCTATACAACGTTAAAAAACTTATTGTATGATGTTTTTACGACAATGGTTCGTATAACGGATTTGAAGGTTGAAGCCTATATTATGATTTACGACTAAAAGTTGTATAAAATGTCTTTGGCCTATTTTATGGTCTATTACAAAGATTTGTACAAAATGATTTACGGTAATAATTATATACTGATGATATATATTAATGGTTTTTATTAAACTCTATGAATTCACTCGGCGTTTTCGCTGACCCTTTTCTTTTAACATGTTTTATCTCAGGTACTTGAAGGTAATTCTCGAGAAGACGACAAGGATTTATGGCCCGCACTTAAATAACAATTTTCATTCAAATATTTTGTAAAATTGTATGAAATACTATGACTTGGGACCTATGTAAATTTGATATTTATGAATGGAAAATGCTTTATTATTAAAAGACGTGATTTTAAGCGTTGTCTATGATTTGAGTAATGTGCTATCCCGTAACACCAACGACTCTTTCGCTGAACTAAAGTATGAATATTTGGAGGTGTTACAGTTTGGTATCAGAGCTCTCGTTTTAGAGAACGAAAGACTTTTAAAACCAAGGTTTTGAATAAAACATTTCAAAATCTTTTAACTATAAACATTTTTCTCAAAATGTCTAAAAATCTTTTGACCATAACGGTGCCGAAGAATTCCCGAGTTACCGACAAGGCCAGACTGAAAAGTGTTATATATATATATATATATATATATATATATATATATATATATATATATATATATATATATATATATATATATATATATATATATATATATATATATATATATATATATATATATATATATATATATATATATATATATATATATATATATATATATATATATATATATATATATATATATATATATATATATATATATATATATATATATATATATATATATATATATATATATATATATATATATATATATATATATATATATATATATATATATATATATATATATATATATATATATATATATATATATATATATATATATATATATATATATATATATGATATTGATTACATGATTGTTTGATGATTATTTTAATATTTACACGAGGTATTTATACGACGTAGATTGTCACAAGAAATCCTAACTCCCCTAGCAAATCAATCGAAGCTATTTCTGTAGGAATTCTAGCTATTCAAGATCTAAACCAAGTTGTGGATATTTATGATCCCAACAAAATGGTCGATATTCGTAGAAATGTTGATATTATTTGATTGTGATATTAAAGAAGAATTGGTGAATTAAATCTGATATTGATGTCATGACGATCTTTCCTTATAGAGTAGAGTTTGACAAAACCTTACCACCTGGAAAGGTGTCATCTGATTTGGTGTCACCCAATTCTTAAATTTGAAATCGAAAGGCGGAATGTTGCACTTGAGGCTGTCATTAGAACCATTACCCAAAAAACCTCATGCCACTAGTACCGTTCCAAGAAGTCTAATTGAATGTGAGAGTCATTTCATACTAGTGACTCATTTGATATCTATTGATGAAGGAGCTATAGGATTGGAAATTAAGTGTTGTTCATATCAAACTTTTATTGCCCTATTGAGGTCTAAAAATAAAGTTGAAAGTATTGGAGAATGAGGTAGGATATCGCATTGAGTATGATTTAGTTGAAACTTGAATGAAGTAAAAAAAAATTAATTTGTATGGAATAAGAAATTGTTAAGAGGAAGTCGTTAAGTCATGGGATTGAATTATAAGGTTTTAAATGATTGTTAGTTCGTGTTAAAGGTTGTTCCTAGACCATTGTCTAATGACGAGGATGCCTAGTGTCCAAGAAATAAATTGAAGAAATCTTTTTCTGAATTGGGACCATGGATCTTCCGGGACAGGTGGAACCCCTATGACTCTTGTAGATTAGTATTCATTATGGTATCCTTTAAAAATCCCTAACTTAATTGAGACATCAGTTTGTAGGATGAGTTCTTGGAATTGTATGACATAGTGACACGTAATGTGTTACGGTACAATTTTGACTTGTTTGTGATTAATGAAAAGACTACCTTAGATTGCTAAATTTTACATGTATTTATGTTATCTATCTTTTCTTGCTTTTTCCTAATGTTCGCATTAGTGATGCAACCATTGAACAAGTACTCATCTCGAATTGAGTTACTTTGTGGATTATTCTTTTTTAGCGCCATCGAGGTCATGAACCTCATGATTAATTGACTAAGCTCATTTCCTATCATATTGTAGTTAGTTCTTGGTGAACAACTTTTCATCACTGTTTTGTAGATCACTCATTGTTTTTATAAGTTAAAAAATATACCTTGATAAAAATTAAATTTTCATCACCATATGGATTATTTAAAGTGAGACTTATAAATAATCGATATCAAAATAAAGCTGTTTATGAAACACTTTAGAAAACTTAATTGTTTCCATAACAAAGAACATCTCTGTAAATTCATTTTGAATTAAGCATGAGTATGTATATTTTAAACATGATGACAAAGTTTTGACGAACTGAGTATTGCATCGTTAATCCTAAAATTTTATATAGTTGCGCGCCTACATACAATTTGGAAGGGACCATGCAAGGCTGATTAGTAGTCACCATGAAATTATTAATAAACACTAAATTTTCTTTGAAGATTGTGAAAGATTAAATTTTATGAGATCTGCAAGAAGTGTAAAAATAGGGACATATTGTTAAAGACACCTACATATGTGCCCGTACCATTTATTTTTCTGAATCGAATTTACTCGTATGTGGAAATTGTCTTAATTGCCAATTGATATCCCCTCCTTGAACAATTCTCCCGTGGTGAGATTCTTTGGAAAAGTATCTAATTACCGAGTATTAATACCCGACTGAGTGTATCGATGTTCCTATCATTTCTTTTGATTAGATTTCATTTGAATGACCTGGGTAACGATCCGAGGAGCTTTCGAATGCGTACTCAAATCATGAAAACATGGGATATATTCATATTCGTTAGTGTTTTCGTCTGTATCTGATTTGAAATTCTCTCGCGTAAATTATGCGTTGACCTTACTTTTGTAATGTTAACAATGTCTCCATATATCTTTGAATTTGTGAAGGGTTATGAGTTATTATTAGTCTTTTGAGAAGTTCACATCTTATCAACGGCAATACAACTGAAAAGTTAGTAGTGCCAGTAGAATGGATTGATTGATTATGACATAATGTCATTGTCTTAATTGATGGGAACTGGAGTAGAATTCCCCTAAAAGATAAGATGTTGATTAACAAAAGTGATCTAAATAATTCTTAACGGATGACCATATCCTGCATTTAGACTTGAAATTATACCGTGAATGGTTGTGAACTAGTCATAGACCTTATAATCTAGAAGGAACCTAAGGTGGATTTATTAAAAGATGTTTCTGTTATCTGAAACTTTAGGAGGTATTTGCTGGTGAATTACCTAGACTTTCGCCATTAAGGCAGGTTGAATTTGGTATTGATTATATTCCCGGTGCTGCACCTGTGGCATGTGCACCCAACTTCAGCACCATCTGAATCGAAAGAGTTACCGTGCAACTCAGAAAGTTGTAAGAAAAAGCTTCTATTCTACCAAGCTCGTCACCATGAAGAGCTATGGTGTTATCATTCCTTATATTTATTGATTACCGTGAACTGAATAAATTGACGATCAAAATCTATATCCATTACTCGAGATGGAAGATTTGTTCGATCCTTTACAAGGTTCTAGCGTATGTTCTAAATATTTGATCCACGGCATGGTTATCATCAACTTCGCATCCGCGAAAAAGATTATCTATTCCAATCACTACATCCGGAACTCGTAATGAACATTATGAGTTTCATGTTATGTCGTTTGGATTGCCTAATGCACATGTAGCGTCCATAAATTTGGTGAATCACGTGTGTAGGCTTTAATTTGATAAATTAATGCTCGTGATCATTAAGGACCAGTTGTATGTTTATAAGAATAAGAAGGAGTTAATAATCATTTATAGACTGGCCTGAATTGGCCGAGCAATGAAAACATGTATCTTGAATATTTAACATGTGATTTAAGGCTTAATCCTTTACATTATTTGACCATGTGATTAACGATAATAGAACCTATATTGAATCTTCAAAGATTAGAGCCATTTAATACATTGGGTTTTACAAAAAAGAAAGTGCAAATATGTTTTGACAAATCTTTTATCAAAAGAATTTTTAAGGGATTATTCCCTTATACCCAGATCGTGTAACTAAACTCCTTTAGGGGTAAATGTTTGTGCATACCTCAAGACAACCTAAGAGGGATGGAAGAAACCATTTAAACCATGACTTGAAAATTTGGAACGACAAAATTTTGCCTTTCAACTAAGAAAATTTTGACCAAAGTATAAACAAAGAATTTTTCGAACATTGACGGATATTATTAATTATTTTTGATAAATCAACAAAAATCGTGTTAATTAAATTCAAATTTATGTTAAACATTTTTCTATAATTGTACGAACTGAGAAAATTTTAAATTTTTTTTGCGTTTACGTTTTATAAAAAAATTATTATTTAATTACTTGTAATAATTATCGCCGCTTTAAACGTCAAATTGAGCAAAACGGATAAAAATGATAGTTGAGACGAAACTAAAAATTAAAAATTATGAAGAAAGAAATTTTTAATAAATACGGTCATGATATTTATTTCATCAGGGAAGGTGAATGTAATTACTTACACGTTATGTAAAAAGGTAAAGAACCAATTAGGATGTGTTCCTTAGTAATGATGGTGCAAAGTAATTTGCCCGAACAATTTAAAAATAGATGATGCTTGTAAGAAGGATAATATAGATAGTAAAAAAAGGGATTCGCGGCTAATGTGAACCATTAGAAATGAGAGATGATGGCGTTAAATGTTTAAAAGATCGTTTGTGGTGGCCTGAATATGGAGGATTTTGAGATTTAGTCATATTAGAATTTCATAAGATTAAGTATTCTATTCATGCCATTTCTGATTTAATGTATGTTTATCTGAAGAGATTGTACTGATGGCAAATTATGAAGGCAGACATCGCCTCATACATTAGTAAACGTCTAACTATTGCAAAGGTCATCATCTGAATTTGATTCGATTTGGGTCATCGTCGACCGACTGAACAAATCTGCTAATATCATTCCTGTTAATGATAGATTCTCGATGAAGAAATTGACTCTTTTGTATTTAAAAGAGTTGTGTAAGCATGGTGTGCCTGTATCAATCATCTCTATCAAGATCCTTGCTTCGCATCGAATTTCTAGAGATTTGCTCAGAAGTTAATGGGAACGAACCTTGATGAGAGTACTGTTTACCACCCCAATCGAAGGGACGAGGTAAAGTAACGATACAAAACACTAGAAGTCTTGTTTTATGCTTGAATAATTGACCTTTGGTAATAAACCATATAATCATTTTTCTTTGGAGAGATTATTATTAATAATTATTGTATTAGGATCGAGATCGAATCCTGTGAGGATCTAAATATAAGAGCATCTGTAGGTAGGGGTTGGGATGAGGACACCCGACATACACCCATTGTGAGTTGGACATGCCTTTTAGGTTTAAGGTTGCCTATGATGAGAAACCTAACCTTACAAAATACCCGACCCGCGAGACCTGAATTGATTGTTGAAATTAGGATCTGTTTATTGACTGCCGGTAGTGGGCAGGAGGTTAAGTGAATATAAAATGTAGATCTTGAAGTGCAGGAAGTTATGCCAAAAATTTTCAACATGGAAAAGTGAATTGATGATGTGAAAGATCATGGGAAATAAGTCCCCGTTGTATGGGACCATTGAGATGATGTAAAAGGTTGGTTTGAAAGGCATATAAGTTGGATCTACCCTAGTACTTCAAGGGTTGCGTGAATTATGTTTCGTATATCGAACTTGATAAAATGTCTACCAAGTGCAAATCTGATTACTTCTTGATGAACTTTAGATCGGCGAAAAGTTGCATTCATCCAAAACCCGTGAACATCTAGGATAGAGAAAGTAAGTCAACTTAAGCCTGATCGTATTCCCGTAGTTATGTTTGATGAAACTCGCGTATTGTAATGAATTACACTTGAGAGAGAAGACCGAATGTTGAGGAAATACCCATGTGGCTTTAACTCTATAAAAAGCGAGTAGTAAGATAAATTGATCTTTGAGGACAAAGATCCTGTTTAGGGGTAAATGCTGTGACAATCCGTCAATTTATGATCGATATTTTATTCTTAAGTATTATTTAAAAACATTATTTTAATGTTATATTATGAACTCAATCATTTTTAGGAAGAAATTTGGGTTTACGTCTTGAAGTAGCATCGACTACGTCTAAACCGGAGAACTCTACGTTACGTGCTTACGTTTACATACACCATTTTTGGTGACAGTCCGACATTTCAGGAAAATAAATTTATTCGTGAATATTATTTTGGAATTTAAATTTGTGTTGGTTCATAACTCACAAATTTACGGGAAGAAATTAGAGCTTACGTGATTATTTAACGTCTTTTACGATTAATCCGGAAACCCTAGGTTTACGTATTTACGTTTTTGAACTCCGTTTTTGATGAGACAATTTTTATTAGATTCGGTTTGTGCCGTTGATTCATAATTTATAAAAATGATTTTCATAAAACGACCCGAGGGCACGTAAATCGAGGAAACTAGAATCGAGTAATACCCGTAAATTAGTGGAGATGATACAAGTGGGACACTTGTCCCACCCCCACTATGGGTGGCAAATTTTATACTAAGCTTGGGACACTTGTCCCATAAGCCTTCCAAAACTACTAAACCACAAAACTAGCTAAGCACAAACCATTTCCTCTCATTCATACATGCAAAACCACTCAAATCTCTCTCTCCCTTCTCTATGAACGTCCAAAATCACCATAAATCACCATCTTCTTCATCAAATCTAGCAATAAACTTTACATACAATCTACATATGTTAATCCCCATTTGAAAAGATGAAGATTGGAGGTGAACTTAACATCCACAAAGGGGATTTCATGAAGATCAAGGGCTGATTTCTCAAGGAGTCTACAAATATTGGTGATCCTAGAAGTGGTGTTGATATCTCATAAGATTAGTTACCCAAAACCAAGTCTTGTTCATCCAAAAACTCATCATTTCATCACTTTGGTGGAATAGAGATTATTGCTTCCTATCATCTTGTTATTTTGAATATGTAATCTTGTATTTTATTCTTTTATGTATATGTATATGATGATGAATGATGATCAAAATGTTATGTGGGGATTTGGTGTTGATAAATTTGGTTAAAAAGATTAAAAGCTACATGAAAATATGTTGAAATCATGTCTAAAATACTAGGCTGTATAAAACAGTAAAAGACCATATTATAACTTGTTAAAATAGCTTGGATAATTTAATATACAGTAAGGTATGTGACTTTTCCATAAAATGAGTGAGATATGATCAAAATAATATTGAAGCTCAAATCTGTATAGTCTGTTTTGGACGGACTGTTAGAGACATTTAGAGGTTGATTGAGCAGTAGCTAAAACTGAGTTAATTTTAGCACATAATATGTAGTTTATGCCATCCAAATATGAGCTTATATCTCCTTGTATAACTCAAGATATGATAAAAAGGTAAAAGTGAAAATAATAATAACATTTGTAAATAAATGTTTATAGTATAATATTAGCACTCAAGTAAATATAATATAAAATGTTTACCTAAAACCCACTAACTTATATATTACATATAAATAAGTATTTACTTTGATAAATAAATCTAAAATTTTATAAAAATAGCAACTTGATAAGTTTTATAAGTTATAAAACTATATACATGAGTTTTACGTCTTTTCGGCTAAAACCGATAAATTAACGTTTTCGTCAATTCAAACTTAGACGGTCGGACCCGTCTAATGTAAACTTTTTATAACTCATATACTGATGTATAAGTACATATGACAAGTAAAAACCGATAAAACCCGAGTTTTATAACATATGGCCATTAACGGGCCAAATTAGCCTTATTGGACTATTGATTACACTAGTTTGGCTAAACACTAATGGACTTACTCATTGGGCTTAACCCACTTGGGCCCAACATATGTGTAAATGCCTGATATTAATAGTATAAATGGACTAATATAAATATTTGAACTCTTAATGGGATTTTAATGGGCTTATTGGGCCTTAATACAGAATTAGATTGAAACTAGTGTAACTAGTCAAAAATTTGACAAACACATAACACTATAATGTTGAATGAAGATATAAAATCCCACTAGATCATCATCGTACTTATAATATCATCATATATATACATATCCATTTTTTTATAAAGTCATTGGACAAGAGTCTAAGACGAGTATTATTTGTCTAGGTTTCCGTGATTGAAGCACGTACCGTACATCCAAATCGCCGATAACCCGCCTTACCCAATCAACGTGAGTTTATAGCCTCGCACTCTTTTAAATGTTTTATGAAATGTTTTATAAACCCGCGAGGGAGATAACATGTTAGTTTCAATTAAATAGGACACCAGTTGTCCCGACTGTTTGCTTATTGATTTGGACCCGAATGATCGTATGACCCGATGAATGATTATATGACCCAATGAATTAAACGAGATGGATTATTATTAGTTAGGTTATGTCACTAAAAGTCCCATTAGCATGAATTGTGAACTACCGGGATTTGGTAGACGCTTATGCATATAACAGTACTATTTGGGGAAGATCACCCTAGTTCACGCCTTGACGGTTGATCCCCGTCGTGCCACATTGATTGGTAAGCGAATTTATGTATGGTAAGATTTATATACGCGTGATTATTGTGACGACACGCTGTTTTAGATGGGCAAATGAGTTTCGGGTTAGCTACCCGTTGTTTGTTATAGTAAGGTAGCAATGTCATGCGGCTTATAATAATCCAATAACGAAGATACTGTTATACGCATCGAATTACGATATATTGCCTGACTAGCAATACGGGGTCTTATTATTGATATTATGTTCGTGTTTTGGTTTTACATAACCATTTTCTTATAACGGTTTTTATTAAACTCTATACAACGTTATAAAACATATTGTATTATGTTTTTACGACAATGGTTCGTATAGTGGATTTGAAGGCTGAAGCCTATATTATGATTTACGACTAAAAGTTGTATAAAATGTCTTTGGCCTATTTTATGGCCTATTACAAAGATTTGTACAAAATGATTTTAGGTAATTATTATATACCGATGATATATATTAATGGTTTTTATTAAACTCTTTGAATTCACTCGGCGTTTTCGCAGACCCTTTTCTTTTAACATGTTTTATCTCAGGTACTTGAAGGTAATTCTCGGGAAGACGACAAGAATTTATGGCCCGCACTTAAATAACAATTTCCATTCAAATATTTTGTAAAATTGTTTGAAATACTATGACTTGGGACCTATGTAAATTTGATATTTATGAATGCAAAATGCTTTATTATTAAACGACACGATTTGAAGCGTTGTCTATGATTTGAGTAATGTGCTATCCCGTAACACCAATGACTCTTCCGCTGAACTAAAGTATGAATATTTGGGGTTGTTACAGAATTGGCCTATTCAGTAGTTGGATGTTAAGAATGCTTTTCTTAACGGTGATCTTTTCTGAGACTGTATACATATATTAGCCACCAGGTTATGGACACTCGGTTTCCTGAACATGTATGTTGTTTACAGAGATCTTTATATGGATTGAAACAAGCACCTCGTGCTTGGTTTCAACATTTTACAGGTTATGCTCTTTGAGTTGGTTTTGTCACACCCCCAATTTATCAGAATAAGGAAACACAATGGGGTGCGACGTTCATGACTATCACAAGATATAGATATAAAGAACAACTATTTTAAAGTCGTTTTCATTTAATTAAAATCATAAACTTGTTCAAAAGTAAATTACATAGGATCGTAAATAAACATTGTTTCAAAAGACTTCAACATTGTTCCAAATATCCAAATACTAGTCACAACCATTTTATTTAAAAATTCCCAAGCATAACCACGTCACTCCACCGTCTTGATACCTGAGAAAAACATTGCTAAAGCGTGAACACAAAGGTTGGTGAGTTCATAGGTTTAAGTTTAAATAGTGTGATGAACCATAAGATTTTCAAGGCAACCGACATATAATCTTATAACAAATACAAGATTATAATCAAAAGTATACGTTTTAGTAACCTACGTCTAAGCTCATGACACTGAAGCGTTAACCAAACCGACAAGATATAATAAGAGCCCGAGTAAATGCCTATCACGAAGCATTTGTAAAGGATGAAATGTAAGTGTATCTAACTATCGCCACACAACCAAACTAGATAGGGAGGTTAATCTCGATAGATCTATCCATAACATTCGCGCTTACACTAAGTAATTAATTGTTCATGATAGTGGCTAAAAGAGCAACATGGGTTAACGGGACTTAGACATTAAGTAGGAAAACGTATGTGTTTCAAGGAACTTATGTTCATCCGTTACAAACAATTAACGTTCTCACCCCAAAATAGTTAAAACAATTAATAGTGGGGCTATGAAACTCACCTCGATGAAGTAGTAAGTACGATCAACAAAGATAGCACGGAAAACCAAGGCACAGAAAACGTTGCGCAAACGATCTACTCGTAACCTAAGTAAAATATTCGTTTCACTTGGTTTTCTGAGCCATTGTTTGTACACAGGATTCACACACACATAAGTCATGTATCCACGCATACATACATAACACCTACAGGCTTACTTTCTGGTTTTGGTTTATACACACAACCTACTCACTGTTGCAAACCACATGTATTACGAACCCACCTAATGGCGTCCCTACTTTTCTAATCCATGTTATCATGTAAGTATACATACAAAACATAAACATAAGTTACTTTCTTTAGTGTAGTTTGCTTTAATGATTTTTCATGCATGCAATTGCAAGCCTCAGATAGTTACATTCTGTTTAAGTATCATGATATAATAGTTACTGTTTTTTCATGCAAGAATTCATGCTTAAAGACACTAACCTACACACAACTTGCCACTAGAGTTTTCACAAATTTGGGCTCAGACTTTCTGGTTGTTCATATACATACGCATAATATACCATACCCCTACCCTATTTCATGTTCAAAGAGGGTTGCACATAAAATCTTCTTTGCATTTCTTTTATACCTAACTTATTTGTATAGAAACACATATGTTCTTCACATAAATGTCATATCCATTCACTACATAAGATCATACAAGAATCATACAAGGATTGTACAAGATCATGCACCTTGATATCTCATTTTCGCACCCTTTGGACCTAATATTATTCCTACTATGTTTTTGCACGTGAGTTCGTTTTAGGTCATTGTTCATATACAACCCATACCCTTGATCCGTGACTCGTGTTACTCTTTTTAGTGTACTTTTAGGTCCTCAAATGTTTATAGAAATTATTATTCCAACCAAAGTAAATGATCTAACAAGTTATAAGAGAAACCTACAATGGTCCTAAGCTAGTTGATGAATAAGGAAATCAAGAACTAGTGATCAACTATCAACATGTACTCACGTTCTAACCATCTTAGTGTTCTTAGCCTGCTTCAAAAATTAACCCGAATGTTATTGTTTACATGCTGTCGTGAGCTAATCTCAGGGAAGTTGGAAGTTTTTCCTAAGGAGTTTGAGTTTTGAGTGTGGGAGCTTAAGTGAGAATAAGGTTGGTATTTATAGGCAAGGGGAGCGATATTAGGGTTAAGAAACTTAGTTATGACTTAGTTAGGAATTCTTGTTAGTTTGTAACTAAGATTTTCCAAAGAGAACTCAACGTGGGAAGTTGGGTTCATTGGAAATAAGGGAAAAGGGTATAGGACTTGGTGATGGCAGGAAGGAAGCAAGAAAGATGGTACTTACCTTGACTAACATTAAAAGGGCTTGTTGTAAAGTTGAATTTTGAATATACCAGGGGAAAATAGTGGTATCCATCGGTTATGGCAGAAGGAGGGGAAACAATAAGTACCTTCATTTAATGGTGGGAAAAGAGTACTAGGTTGAAGTCAACACTTGTGAGGGAGACAAAAGAAAAATGTGGGTTTTTCTTTATATATGTTGCTACTCTGATTTTTGGGTGCAAGTGGGAGTAAACAAAGAGTTTGAATTTGGTATAATAGTGGGTAATATTTCTTGCACATTTTTTAAGGTTTGAGGTGTTTGTGTATTCTTGTAAAAGTTATATAATAGTAATGTAGTGGATTCGGTAAATGAGAAGTTTCTTAAATTTGTCGCTTCGTATATATCAACTGAAAAACATTTGTTTTATGTAGCGTCGCTCTTAATTGAGGTTACGTTGATGTAAATAATTATTGTCTCCTATAGTAGTAACTCCTAACACGTAAGCTAACACATAGTCATTCAAGTAATACTCCATATGGCGTTATTCATAAAAATTCAAATTTGAACACAAAACACGCGTCATCAATCGGAAATATCAATAGACACACAAGTCTAACCCAAACTATCACGTTCGACGTAAATTAAATAGATTTAAAATTCACATTTGTGACATCCGACATCCCTTAAGTTTAAACTTTGACCCCGAAGCTCATACTTCGATGAAACTTATCTAACTAAAAAGATGAGGGTATTTAAGCTTAAATTGGTCTTCACGTTCCCAAGTAAACTCGGGTCCTCTTTGTTCATTCCAATGCACTTTCACTATTGGTATACGACTTTGCCTAAGTTGTTTCATTTCACGGTCTATAAGTTCAACGGATTCTTCAACAAACACGAGCTTGTCGTCGAGTTGGATTTCTTCTAACGTTATGACGAGTGTCTCGTCGGATAGACATTTCTTCAAATTGCAATTGTGGAACACATTATGCACACGACTAAGTTCTTGAGGTAAATCCAAACGGTAGGCGACTTCGCTGATTCGTTGAGTGTTCAATGTATCAGGGGTTTAACTTTCCTCGTTTTTCAAAACGATGACACCTTTCCACGGTGCGACTTTTAGCATGATGAGGTCTCCAAATTGAAATTCCATTTGCTTACGTCTTACATGGTCTCGTTCGTCATGGTGATGGAGAAAAGAGTCGTAAGTTATTTACTTATAAGGCGCATGTGGCGCTTTTAACAACGACATGAGGATATTTGACGCTCATAGCTCAAAACAATTTTTCTTTGGCAAATAACGCGATATTCTGGATTTTTCTAACTTCTCTCATTTATCTTATTTTTGCGATGACTACTATGAGCATACTTGCGTTCGACCACGATCATACGTATTTGATCAGGCTACGTACGTCTCAGGTCTAACAGTTGCATCCTCCTTTTCGTTATCAATTATTTCTTTGAGACTTTTGATTTATATATTGGTAGTTCATATATCATTCATGAATAATCCAAATTCATAACAAATACATAATTAGACGTCCATAGAAAAGTACAAATACATGATTCCTAATAGGGGTATGTCCGCCCGCATTGTTATCACTCAAGAACCACAAAGGCTCGACATGGTTCTCTGTCCTTAATCTGGTTCACCAGGCCTGGGCAGTTCCTTTTTATGTGTCCTTCTTCTCCACATTCATAAAATATCACTTGGGTAGGGGTCCAACAATCTTCTGCTTGGTGACCGATCCTCTTGCAGTTTCCACACCTCTCGGGGCAAGGGCCGTGGTGATGAAAGTTGCATTCCACACAGTACGGTAGGTTTCCAGCATACCCTTTCTTTCCACTTGTCCCAGCAGCATACACTCCAACTTGTCTCTTGCTTTGATGTTTCTCCTTAGTTTTCCCTTGGTCTTCCTCCCATTTCTCTTGTCGGCTTTGACATCCTCACCTACTTCGCTCACTTGATTCATTAAGTTGTGAGTCGTAGTAATGGCCTCGTGCATATCCACCGGTTTTGATGCCATTACATCTCCCTTGATGCTTTGAGGTAACCCATAAATGTATCGTTCAATCGTTCGGGTATCGGTTGAAACCATCTATGGGCAAAGAAGTATCAACTCCTGAAAATGCTAGGTGTAGGCTTCAATCCTTGATCCTTGAACCTTTAGATTCCATAGTTCATTTTCCAACTTCTGCATCTCACTTCGAGGGCAGTATTTCTTGGTCATCATTTGTTTGAAATCATTCCAGGGAATAGAATGAGCAGCATTGATACCAACTGATTTGATGTAGATATTCCACCAGGTCAGTGCACCATCCAATAATGTGCTTGAAGCAAACTTCACTCGATCTTTCTCCTCAACATTGCTAATTTCAAACATGGACTCAAGCTTCTCGAACCATCAAGCTAAGCCAACTGAGCCCTCAGTTCTTTTAAAATCCCCTTGCATGCATGCATGAAACTCTTTATATGTATATGCCCGAGTAGTAGTCGTGGGCCTGTTAGTTTCTCCTTAAGTTCTAGCTCAGGTAGCTTCGATAACAATGATTGCTTCTGCCACACGCTGAGCAATTAGTTGCTCGAGTGAATCATTGTCGATTGTATTATTGTTTTTCTGAGTCAGGTTAGTTGTATATCGCCGGGTTCGCACCATTGTTCTAAAATGGGAAAACGATGACATGTGTTAAAATAGAAGAGTAATATACGAACGGGTCGGCACAATATATGCATATAGATATTTTTGAAACGTTTCTAGGTTCATGGGTAGCTTTCTAAGTAAATATATTAAAAGCATGAGGCGAGTATCATGATTCAGAGTCGTACAGAACTGTACGGAGGGAGGTCGGCATGATGACATTAATCATTTCAGCGTTCACACACCATTCAAACTAATGGTACTAATGTATCGTATTAATCCAACATAAATGAGGTAATATCTTTGTTAGATCATGTAAGTCTTATCCACCCTCGAGGAAATTCATTAAAAATCTTAAGCTGGGTTACAACCGGCACTTGACTAAGCCTCGTAGCCCATTCAAACAAGAACAACCTTGAGGTCTAGTCAAGTATAAGTCGTTAATCTTCTTAATATCTTTGGTGAATTTACTCGTCTTTAGATATTACTCACACAATTAACATCGATTAAACCTACACAAAACTCATCAAATATGTTATAACTTAACGATCAACTAATCATGCAACATGTAAATTTGTTTGGTCAATTCAGTGCCTAATGATCCCACTGATGGATTTGAATAACAATCAACCTAAGTAAAACATTAACCGTTTACGTAATAAAGTCACTGAGTGAACAGTCACTCAGTGAGTTACCTTAGAGACCTTAGACTGAGTCTAAAAGAAAGACTCGAGCATTCAGAGAGGCGAAGTTCAATGAATGATGTATCTAATACAAAGAAGAAGGTGATGGGTTCAGTGAGTTGTGGCAATAGACTCACTGAACCCCGTACGATCTCCCTGAAGAAACAAGCATCCTCAAAGACTGAAGTAAAGGCGGGATAAGTTGAATTGTGATAAGATGTTGTACATCACAAAATTAGCGTGACTTACCCTTTTGGGATAGATAGGGTACTGACATTGTAAAAGGACTTATATCTTAATACATAGAATAGGCTATGACAAGATATAGTACACTGTACCAATAAGACAAGAATTTCACATGGCAATTCTTTGTCCCGTGTCTACCCTATACCTCTATAAATAGGATGGTTGTAAAAGATAGAACTAAGTTTGTGTAATAAATGCTTTAGACATTCACAAACAAAGTTCTCTCTTCCTAACACAATCAAAATCACTTGAGTTCTAAACTCTTGTTGACTTAATCGTCAATCTTATCAATCAGAGGATTGGTATAGTTTGTTAGTGAGGAGATAAAACACACACACATTGTCTATTAAATCCTTATTGTAGCTTCGCATACAATAGGGTATAATTCTTTAATAAATAAGAGATAAACGTTGAAAACCTTTTGTGTTATTTATTTATAATTATCTTGTGTTTTAACATTACTTTACCATGAGTTAGGTCTATACTTAGTATCCTTAAGTATATCACTAATTACAAGGGACCAATAAGTGGTATCAGAGCGGTAGGATTATAAAACTTTTAACTACCGTCTCAAAGTTTTTAAAACCTTGATCCATTATGGCTGAAAGTAATGTACCTTAACATGTCAACAAAAATGGAGAAAGTTACTCTGTTAATGCTCCTAAGTTGGAGGTTAATGATTTAACAAATGGAAGTAAAGAATGATGTTATTTGATGGGAATGGAACCTTATTACATCACATGTATTAAGAATGGTCCATTCAAACCAAAAACAGTAGAAGGTGATGACAAACCTGAAAACCAATGGTCTGACGATGAAAGGAGAGTGGTTAATCAAGACCAACGTCTTAAAAGCATCATAATATCTTGTCTTCCTGAATATATTATGGAAGTTTTCATCGAGTGCGAGACGGCAAAGAGACTTGGACAGATCTTGTTCATAGTTTCGAAGGACCATCCTACACTAAGGAAAATCGGATTATGGACCTGAAGTTAGAGTATAACACGTTCAGGGCCAAACCATCTGAAACTCTTCCTCAGACTTACACCAGATATAAGACCTTGCTCAATGAGCTATCAAATGACGGGGTGAAACTGTCTAAGAAAGAAATCAATGTTGGTTTTGTGAACAGTCTCCCTGTAAAATGGCTTGCTTTTCTTAAGGATTGAGAAATGTTAATCACATTCAGACTCAGGATCTTGCAGACATTTATGAAAGATGTTGGAAATACGTTTTTACGTATAAAGAAAGTCTCGGTCACTCCAACAATATAGTTATAGGCTCGTAGTAATGTTTAAGTTACATTTATGTTAAGCCCGACCCATGAGCATGTTCATGGGCCGGAGGCCCAAGTCCATTAAGGACTTGGGTATATAAACCTCTTTCCACCATGGAAAGAGGTGTTGGTTGTTTCATTTTCTCATAATATTACACATAGTTTCTTTTACTTCTCCCTCTAAGTTTCTATCTCTAGAAAACATCAACCCTCTTAAAATACAAAGATTATCATTGTTCTACAATTGGTATCAAGAGCATGGGATGAAATATAGGTTGGTCTTTGTATTGTTTATGCTTTCTTAAGCATAACGTGTGTTTTGATTGTTTATTGCCAAAGCATAAAAAAAAATTTGTGTTTGTTAGTGATCTTAAGTCGTATACCTTCCTTATTCGTGTCGTAGTGACTTGGGTATCTTGGTTTTGGTTAAAACACAAATCTTTTGGATCAAAAGTTAAGAACTTTATTGTTTTTCATCTTTCCAAAATTCTAGCAAGTGTTACCATCGGAAAGTACAAAGTGAGTGAGGCTCGATCGCAATAACCCAAGGGTTTTACTTTTTGATCACCCGGATTCCGATGCCTTATTCCGACGAGTTATTCCGATCGTACATTGCGATCGCGGATTCCGACGGTGTTAAGGAATATTGAGACGTTACTCTGTCCAAATTGTTTGAGCCATATTGCGATCTAAACATTCCGATAGATCAACATTCAGATAGAAGGACATTCTGACAGACTGATATTCCGACATGACAACATTCCGATAGAACCATCATTCCGATAGAACCAACATTCCGATACTTGCAATCATTCCGATAGAAAGGGTATTCCGACAGAAGCAACATTCCGATACTTGCAATCATTCCGATAGAACTGACATTCCGACAGAAGCAACATTCCGACACTTGACATATTCCGATAGAATTTGTTTTTGGATAAAAGTTGCATAACTTAGAGGATTTTTCTATCTTGCATTAATTTGGTAATTTGGTAAATTTAAAATGCAAACACAACAAAAACATAACAACATCTTTCATTCAACAATACAAAAACACATAACCTTATTTCATTGTTCGATTATTTTTTATAATCTTTATTCAAGGGATCCTAAAATGAATTCACAAAACACACTTAATTCACGACGGATGTGGTGACAAAAGGGTGGTAGGTATAGGTATTAGTCCAATGATTCATCAGAACCGATGGAATCTTCCCAAGGACAATTCCCTAGATAGAATTAGAAGTCATAGGAAAGATGGAGAATGATTGTGAATGTAGCTGAATGCCGACCAAGTACTTAAGCTAGCACTGGAACAATCACAAGAAAGTGCTAGTGATGACGTATTGGTAAGCATTGAAGGGGTTGAAGAATGAAAAAGAATTGTAAAGATAAAGGGTGTTAAGAATGAAGCCCTCCTTACAACTTTAGGCAGAAACCGGGTTAATACATATGCTATTGAGATCATTTTTTTCAATGATTCTCGATATTGAAGATATACATCATGGACCCAGTGATGCAATGCACAACCCTCCCCAGCTAACTCAAATATCTCTCAAAAGATATTTGTTTTAATCACACGGAGTTCAACACATTATCTATTGGTCTATTCACTCTGAATAGACTGATATTGAATAGGTGGCAATCCTCTCCAGCCATCGCTCACTAAATCAAAACGCACTATCGAGTCTAGAGCCACGAGATCATCAAAAGTCTGATTAGGACACTTTCCATTTATTCCTTGCTTCTTCACACACTGTGAAAAGTAAGAGATCTTTATGAGTCCTACGCAGTATTCTTGTAATATTGCCAAAACATCCGAGTGATACGCAAGTATTACAATGAAGATGGAAATCCTTCTTGAGCCAACATCAAACAAGCTCATGGTAGGTGACACGTGCGGTTCTTTAAGAACCAATCTTGTGAAAACTGGAAAGAAACAGTAGTTTAATTCTTAATTGAACTTAAACTCGTTCCAGGCCTCTACGCATTATTGTATGATCTTGCCAGAACACTCAGAGTGACACTCTTTAGTGTTCACAGTGACGAGTGGAAATCCTTCTAGTGTTAACATCAAATAGCACTTGGTAGGTGACAAGCAAGATTCTATTTGAATCAAGCTCGTGACAACTGGAAAGCAACGATGGTGAAAATCTTAATTGAAATTCACTTGTTCCAGGTTTCATGCATTGACGGCTTCAATCATAAGGATTTTTAATCCAAATGATTCACTCTTTATGTTCGTAGTCAGCTTTGGACGGTCGAATAAAGAAAACGGGTTCACCCGCGAAATCCTGTCAGGAAGTTACTTAATTGAAACTATCCGTCACGGGTACGATATCTAATATCGTCCAACGGTCTTCACCGACCGGAGGTAAAATGCTACCGAATTAGAATAAATGTCAAATCCATTTTAGTCATGTCTTATTATGTTGCTTCATTCGAAGACGGTGGCGTTGCGGTGTACCTGTTGAAGACGTCCTCACATACTTATTCCTTCTGCATCAAAAACTTCTGCAAATTCAAGAAAGTATGACCTAAAAGTCTTCCGTTGTATCGACTCTGAAACTTTCAAGAATTCAACAAAGGATAAGTGTGTGGGACATGAAGTCATGAAGAGGCGAACATCAGAAGAAGATAAAGACTGCACGTGAAAGGCCAAAAGAACGTGCTCCAAGCAAAAGGCTGATATTATTCAACACATATCCACAAAAAGAAGAAAATTAAAGAAAGAAAGAGAAAGTAGACTACGAGCTCAAGAACAAGATCTAACATGCTAGATTAGGACTTTGTAAATTTGGAGTGACCTCCCTTTGGGGGAGATTGTTGGAAATACGTTTTACATATAAAGAAAGTCTCGATCACTCCAACAATATAGTTATAGGCTCGTAGTAATGTTTAAGTTACATTTATGTTAAGCCCGACCCATGAGAATATTCATGGGCCGGAGGCCCAAGTCCATTAAGTAATTGGGTATATAAACCTCTTTCCACCATGGAAAGAGGTGTTGGTTGTTTCATTTTCTCATAAATTACACATAGTTTCTTTCACTTCTCTCTCTAAGTTTCTCTCTCTAGAAAACATCAACCCTTTTGAAATACAAAGATTATCATTGTTCTATAGAAGATTCATCTATGAAGATAATCTAATAAATAGAAGATATCTTGAGTCTAAGAAGGCCTTAATAACTAACACCTCAGCCAAACCAACCCCTATTAATCATGGACCAATATCAACAACTTTTTACTCAAATGCAATTGTTCAAGATTTTCAGGAGACCTCAGATGATGAGGTTGATGAAATATCTAATATTGACTACATAAGGGATCTAAATAGAGAACTTCATGAAAGAGCCCTTTTGGAAAATACCAAACGTTACATCAAAAGAACTAGATTTGCTGGAAATCAATCCACTGAGGGAGTGGATTCCTTTAGATGTGGTAAAACTTGGAATTTTGCAAAATATTGTCTTTCAAAAACTCAATTGGCCTCATATAAAAATCAAAACTCATCATCAGGAAATGACAATTTTCAACCTAAGTTTACACCAAAACTGATTCAGGCTTCTCCAACTAACCAAAGTTTTTAGAATAGTAAGAAAATTTAGAAGGATTATAGGTCTTAGTACAAGAAGCTTAAAGCAACGCTGTCACTCTTAGAAGCTGGACCTTCGAACACTATGACTCAAAACCCTCCTCAGAACAAATACAAAGGGTTCGTAGCTGAAACCTTTGATTGGGATAATGAAGATATTTCCTCAGAAGATGAAGAAGTCAAATATCAAGTGTTGATGGCTCTAGCTGATGATGAACTATCTGTTGGAAAGAGTCATGCACGAAATGGAGAATGGGTTGACATTACCATGAGAAAGGTAAACATGCTTCTTTCTTTATATGAAGAGTCTGACTGGCAAATGTTCCATAAGTACATAAATATTGATTTATCGTTTGTTGAAGAGTAACGATTAAACCTTCTTTGAAAATATAATAAACTTGTTTTTGAATTGAACAAATGTAGAGATGATCTATTAGTTTTGAAACAAGCCAAACTTGAAGCAGTAAGTTGACAACGTCAGAACACTGAACTTACTAAAATTAGTCATGCTCTTCAAGAATAATTTAAGGAAGAAAAACGCATCAATGAGAAATGGACAAATAGCTCTACCTTAGCTTCTAAGTGTATAAACAGGCAAATTCCTTCCCAAAAGAAGAAAATTCTTGGGTCTCCCCAACTCACTGAGAAACCACTTACTAAAGAAATGAGGTAAAAATCATTTCTCCTAGCCTCAGTAGGGTTTGATCATGAAATGATACCAAAGTCAAAATATTGGTGGAAAGATCAAACCCTGAGAGTGTGTTACCTAATTTTGATACTGGCAAAATATTAATACCTAAATCTCAATCTGTTAATGAATTACTTGGTCTTAATAAGAAGACTGATGTCCCTAATAAATCAAGTAACACTAAACCATCAAGTGTTGCTGAGGACATTCAGATTCCTCTGTCACCATTGAAAAATCTTCTAGGGGCAAGTCTATGTTCTGAACTAAGTCCATTATCTTATCAATAACACTCACCCAAAGGAAGAGCTGGATTAGGTTGCCCTGAACAAACAAAGCTTGACTCAAAAGAGACATCAAGTCACACTGAGTCAAGAACTGTCACTGAGAAAACAACCAAACCTATCTCTCCTTCAGGGACTCCAACAAACTCAGTCAACTCCATTCCTGTTGTAAATCAAGAGGAGTTAAGTAGATTGTTCCAACTATTCATGGAAGAGAAGCTGGATTCAAACTCTTAATCTCAGGGTGAATCATTTGTATCCTCACAGCCTGAATCATCAAAAAGCAACAAAACTGAACCTGAGTCTTCCAAGAAGGTTAAAACAAAGAAACCATCCTGTGAATTATGTCGCTACATAAATCATACCACTGATAATTGCTTTAGAGTCCTCTATTGCATGAAGTGTAAAAGTGAAGATCACAAGACAACAGATCATGAAATACACATGGCCTCTATTAGAAATGCTAATAGAGATCAAGCTCAGCCTTACAATTATGGGCCCGCCTCTAAACAAATCAAGAAACCCAAGGCTAAGCCTTTCCCACCATGTACACATTGTGGCATCTCTGATCATAGGTCTAATGATTGTGTATACTACCCTGAGTGTGAAATTTGTGGAAGGAATGATCATACTACCTCAGGACACAATAAGATAATTATGGTCAGGAGAGGCATGCTAGCTGAGTCATCTCAAAATACTGAATCCTCAATAGGACTAAGCTGCAACACATGTGGAAGCAATGTTCATTCCACCTCATACCACGCCGAGTTTGAATACTTCAAACGAGGTGAAAGACGTCAGGCTCCTAGAGCCAAAGAGCCTACTAGAAAGTGGGCTCACAAGAGAAAATAATCCACCTCGTTATTTGTGAGGAAACACTTCAAGGAGCCTGTCTGATACTTAGAAAATGGGTGTTCAAGAAGTATGACAGGTGTCAAAAGTTATCTGCACAAATACATGGAGCAACCACGTCCTAAGGTAGTATTTGGTAATAACTCATCTTGTGTTACTGAGGGATATGGTTCAATAAAATGTGGTGGAATAGTTTTCTCAAAAGTGGCGTTCGTAAATGGTCTGAAGTATAATCTCATAAGTATCAGCCAACTGTGTGATGCTAAGTACATCGTTCAGTTTGATGATAAGCAAGGAACACTCTTCAATGCTAACAAAGAAATTGTATTGACTACTCCAAGAAGAAATGATGTATATGTCTTGGACATGTCATCTGTAACTCTCTCAAGAGCATGTTTCTTCGCTAAAGGCTCAAACTCTGTCAATTGGCTTTGGCACAAGAGACTGTCATATCTCAATTTCAAAGACATAAACAAACTTGCAAAAAAAAAGTTCTTGGCTTCCCATCTATTTTGTACTCAAAAGACAAACCTTGTTCAGCCTGAGAAAAAGGTAAACAAAAGAGAGCTTCTTTCAAGCCAAAACAAAGCTTTTCAATCAAGAAGTATCTCCATCTTCTTCATATGGACTTATTTGGGCCTGTTAGTCCTATGTCTATAAATCATGAGAAATATACCCTTGTGATTGTTGATGAATACTCTAGATACACTTGGGTATACTTCCTTAAAAAGAAAAGTCACGCTCCTGAATTCATTATGTCTTTTATCAGGCAAGTAGAAAATCAAAATGACACCAAAGTCAAACAAATAAGGACTAATAATTGGACAGAATTCAGGAACCAAGAGCTTGAGAGTTGTTATGATGAGAAAGGAATTTCTCATAACTTCTGTTCTCCCTACACACCTGAACAAAATGGTATGGATGAAAGGAAGAATAGAACTCTCATTGAAGCTGCAAGAACCATGCTAAATGGATCCAATCTTTCAAAACACTTCTGGACTGAGGCTGTAAAAATAGCTTGTTATACTTAGAACAGAAGTATCTGATGAGACTGCTTTTATACATAGTCTCATCGTCCAAAAAGGGCTTTAAATGCATTAAATATCGTGAAAATGGCCAAATATATGCTTGTGTTTGTTGCTTGTGTATTTTAGGTACGGATATTGAGAAAATGACAAAAGATCACAAGAATCATACAAAAACGAACACGGGAAACGAAGCCACACATTAAACCAAGCCCTAATGAGGATTTTCCAAGACAAACCCTTGAAGATTTGAAGATTATGCAAGAAGGGTCCTCCAATATTGAAGAATTGACACTTTAAACCCTTGTATCTTCATAATTACAAGATTGGTCCCTAAAGTTTGTCAATATTACAAAAAGGGCCCTCCACTTTGAAAAATTGGCAAATTTAGTCCCTCAACAAAAATAGATTGTCAATATTAGTCCTCATCAAAGTCAAACATATCATGAAGGCCTTCAAGTTACAATAAATTACAAGTTTGGTCCTTTAAAAATGTCAAATTACCAAAAGGACCCTTGACTTTAAAGAAATGGCAAAAATGGTCCCTCATAAATCATGATTTGTCAAAATCAGTCCTCCAAGAAGTCAACAAGACAAGTCAAGACCATTATCAATGAAGAAAATGCTAAAACAGCCCTACAAGAATCAACAAATGGCAAGAAATACCCCTGAAAATACTTTACAAAATTATTTGGGGCAAAAGTGTGAAGTTGGAAACTTTGATAACAAAGGAAATTGAGTTTTGGCCAGTTTATTTGCAAATGAAAGGAATTATAAAGATGGAGGGTTATTTCTGGGAGACAAGAATACTTACCTTGACTAATGGGAGCTTGACACCTGTCCCATTAACTCCCCTATACCAATCAGCACACCCCATTGTTCCATGTCACCTTCCACCAAAAACAGATTATAACTAATCTGATTAAACTAAACTTTGGCGCCTAACAACTAGTTTAAACCCAAAAATCAGATTAAACTAAACACTATTCCCTCAAGAACACAATTTGGGTTTTCCTAATTGTGTTGTAATTAAACCACCCAAACCTCCAGATTTATGAATAAGCATGCCTTAATCACATCCCAACCTTAAAAACATGTCCCACGTCACTCAAAAGACCCACATGAGATTCCCATGCACCAAAGATGAACAGAACACCAAAACTTTGACAACAATCCAACCCTCCACATTCCAACTTACATTTTAAGCTTGTTATAAGCCATTGGATGCAATTATACTATGCCAACTCACATAACCAGCCAAGAACAAGCCACATGATCCTCAAGAGTTCAAAACCCTCAAGGTTATATCTGGAACTTCAATAGCTAGGGTTTTACATTTTTTAAGCATTCACTAGTTTTCTTTTAGCCTATATTGCATAGGACTCAGTCATTTACAATTTGCTCTTGAATTTTCCTATTTCACAATTCTGTATATCATATATTCAAGTAATGAAATGTGTTTGAATTTGGTGAAGAAAAATCAAGTGCTAACCTTATTATCTGTTTATTATTGTTTGATGTTAACTGTTCTTGAATCCTAAAACCTGTTTTCAAAGGAGTGTGCAAAAGTTTGCATATTTTCCTTAAATCTTGATATTTTGCTAAGTCTTATTCAAACCTTGGAATTTTTAGGCTATAAGTTGATCATAACACCCTGATATTGTGATATCAAGGTGTTGTGAGGGTTATAACTTAGGGATAATCAAGTGTGGGGAACTAAGGTTGCATTAATCAAGTTTACCTCTTTTTCTGATTTTGATATTTTCTTCTAACCTTGTTGAATCTTAGCAGGCTTGTTTGTGGAAGCTTGTGCTTGTTCTTCCTAGCACATAAGCTCAAAATCCGTGGGTGTGGATGTACATCCATGAGGTTTGAACCATTCTACCTTAAATCTGCTTAAAATCTTGATTTTTGGTGAATTTGTGTGTTGCTTGTGTTCTTGTGGAATTTATCGTCTAATTTTGCTTAATACTGCATATTACATCTGTTTATGTGTTTGATTGGGCTTGGGTAGTCTTGGAATACACTTATACTTGTTTAAATTTGATTTGAAAAAGATAAGGGTGTTTGGGATTATCTGTTTAAGATCATAGAGTGTTATTGTGTTTGTGGAAAGTGTTGTTTGTGCTTTGTATCTGTTATTGACTTGGTTGAGAACTAAAACCTACAAGTTATTGTCTTTAAAACCTTGAATCAAAGACTGTGCTATAACTTATTGATTTTGACTGTTTTTGACCTAAAATTTTTGTAATACTTAGAGTATATGCATGTTTAGGGAGAAAAGCTGTTAAATCAATGTTTTCATAACGTATCTAAGAGATTTGAGTGTTTGAATTTGGCTTGTTGGTCAAGTATATCAGCAAAGTGTTCGTAACTGCTTGTTAGTGTTCATTAGTAACCTTATTGTGCTTGAATCTTGATCTAGACCTTGAACCATTACATGAAACCTGTTTAAACTTGTTCATTTAAGTTTATTATAGCTTGTGTATGCTTTTGGTGCAATTTGGTTAGATGAAATTTGCTTAAACAGCTTATAAGTTCATAACTGCTTATTGTTCATGTATGTGACTGATCTGTGCTTAATTGAATTAATTGTGCTAATTGGCGGATTGTGATTGTGTTTTTGTGATTGCTATTGACTCCTTATGATTAACTAATCATTTGGGTGCCTTTGTGAAACTTGAATCCACAAAAAAGTCACTAAAGACAAAAAGTCAACTAAGTCAAGTAGTGGAAAAAGTTTCCACTGCTCAACACCCAAAACTAGCCCCTGCTAGTGTTAATTTTGATCCAGCTTATTAATAAGCCATATTGGCTTATCCAGACTTGCAACAACTTATATTTTGTGATCAATCTTCCTTATTTGACCCATTTGTTTGAACTGGAGCTTATCAGACCTTGGCTTTGACTTTTTGCTAGAAAACTCATAAAGTTGACTTTTAATTAAGTGCTTATCTGCTTATTCCAGCTTATTGAGTGTGCTTATTGAAAAACTTTTTGTTGATTAAGCTTAGTTAAGTCATTTAAAAGCTTTTGAAACTTGAATCAGCTCTTGGGGTGGCCTAGAACTCGAAAACGACTATTTTGTCGTTTTGTGAAGATAGCTTTTAGCTTATTCAGGCTTATTCCTTATGCTTATTTCAAATTTCTTTTTACAGATCTCTTAAGTAACTCAAAAGAAGCTTGTGTGTCTAATTTGAGCTTATGGCATCAGCTTATAGCTTAAATGGGCCAAAAAGCCCATTAAGAGTTTTGTTCTTATACACATTTTCAGCTTTTGGGCCTTCAGAGTTTTGTTCTTAAAATCAAATTTTGAGTCATACTGGAGGTTTTGGGCTTATTTGGTTGACTTTTTCTTATTGGGCCCAAATTTAGCCCATTAAGGGACTGTTTTGTCTTTTAGCCCATTTCTAGGCCCAATAGGGGTATTTTGTAATTTCAACTTCATTTCTGTGTTTATTAGGTTAAAATAAGCTAGTTTGCAATTTTTTTGAATTTTTATTAAATTTTTGATTTTTAATATTATTTTATTATTAAAAATTAAAATTTAGATTTTTCAAGTTTTTATATTTTTCTTAGGTTAAATACATTAGTTAGTAATTTCAAAATTTTTAGAATATTTTTATTGTCATTAGATTAATTTTTATAATTATTTTAAGTTTTAAGAGTTTTTAATTTTTTTAAATCGTTTTAATTAATTTTAAAATTTCCAAAAATAGTTTTAAACTTAGTTAAGTCATTTTAGAGGTTTACAATTGAAAAAATTCTCATTTTGGGCTTTTTGTTAATTAAATTGATTTTTTGGGCTTTAATTAGTATTAAAAAATTATTATATATTTAAATAAAAGGTTTGAGTGATTTTTGATTTTTTGTAAACTCTAATTACATTATTTAGGATTTATTGCAATTTTCTAGGAATTTTTAGGGTAAATTTTCAATTGTCACTTTTTACGGTTTTACGTGTACGACTTTTCGTCTTAGTGTAATCCACAATCGTAACCGTCATTCTCTTCTAATCTTTTATTCTTTTCTTTCTTCATAAATATAATCACAAACCATTAATCAATTCTTAACACACACACCAAGCCTCCTTGAGAACGATCCCCACTTTGGGTCATAACTTGTGGTTTTCCTAAACTACTTGTTAATACTTGCCCTAATTACGTTATTTTCCTAAAAGATGTATTTTACAACCATTATTTTGGCGCCGCTGCCGGGGAGGCGTGTTGTGTTTTGATTTGGCAATTTTGTTTTTATATATAGCCATAATATCTATTTGTATTAGTAGCACTCTACTAATAAGTATTATCGGTTTTCGTTTTTTTTTGTGAATATTATTAATATATTGTATACGTAGAACAATAAATTCAGAAGTACTCCAAAAGTGTGAAAACACAACCTTGACTTGGGAGGTCATTACCCAATCATTGTATTTGAATCTCAAACAAGAAAGAAAAGGCAAAAATAGATAAATACTTTCGTGAAGCTCGATTTTGAAAAATATAAACTATAAGGTGGTTATAAGGCGGGTATTATAAAATATACCCTAAGGAAAAAGGCTCTTAAGTGCTTCGCGCCGCCTCGTTTCCCCGCTTGCTTGTGAGTATTTTCAGATTGACAGCTAATCGAGGGTTTTGCCGCCCAAAGTATTATTAAGTATCATATATACTTTGTTTTATTTGATTAAACCCTCTTGAACGTTTTGGTGTTCCACCAACGTTCTAAAGTCGTCGAAGGCGTTCACTTCACGTGATCATTTTCATTCCTTGAGGCTTCTTTAATCAAGAGATTTGATTAACGAGGAGATTTGTAGATTTTGGTCTACTTAATACAATCGCAAAAAAAATACAAAAAAGTAAAAACAATCAAAAACCACAAAAAAATTTGAAAAATACAAAACATCAAAAAGAATCTTCTTTGCTCATCCCCTCGTTGTACGTGACGTTTATGCAAACCCGCAATCAAGCCAGACGTGCACGTAAACTTAGAAACAGAAAGGAGTCAACACCTACTCCTAATCTTTCTAGTGAGTAGTCGACGAACCTATCGTAAGAGATTAACTTACTTCAAGCACCCACCGAGGGTTATGGAGAGGCTATTGTGATTCCCGCTATCCTTGCAGAGAATTTATAAGTGAAAAAGGGTTTGTTTTCGATGATCCAAAACAACAAATTCCGTGGTGATGAAAAGGACAACCCGCACAACCATATCGGCCAATTCAATCGTCTTACCGCCACTTGGAAATTTAAGGATGTTGCTAATGACTCGATTAAGATGATGCACTTTTCGTATTCCTTAGCGGGGCCCGCTAAAATTTGGTTAGAGAAAGAGCCACCCAATTCTATATTGACGTGGAAGGATCTCATTTCTAAGTTTGTGAACCAATTTTTCCCGCCCTCTAAGACTACGCATTTGAAAAACGAGATTTCAAAATTTTCACAAGAATTTAATGAGAGTTTTTAAACGGCTTGGAATAGGTTTAAGGAAATGTTACATGAGTGTCGTCATCACGGTTTTTCCGACTTGCATCAAATTGACACGTTTTACAATGGACTTAATGATCATGAAAGGGATTATCTAAATGCCGCCGCGGGTATTTTTTGTGTAAAACGGTTGAGGAAGCTTTGGTGATAATTGAGAATAGATCTAAGGTGTATAGTCCCCGTAACACGTCGAGTGTTGTAAGGCTTCGTCTTCGGCTTCACCTTCTTTGTCTAATACCATGGATGCTTGCCAAATTGAGGCGAACTTGGAAAACAAAATCTTTGATAAGCTTAAAGGACTTTTGATTTAATTCAAAGTTAGAGAACAAAGTGCTCCCGCTACGGCTAAAGCGGTTGAGGTTTCATGTATGTATTGTGGTGGAGGTCATGATTTCTCCGAGTGCATTACCAACGGTGGTAACACTTCGAGTGCCTACGCGGCCACGAGAACTTACAACCAAAACGGTCAAGTTACCCGCTCCAATCAATTCACTCCACTGGGTTTTGCTCCAAATCAAAATGCTAACAAAAACTATCGAAACAATCAAGTTGGTTTTAAAAGCAATTACAAAGGAAACTATGGGAATCAAGGGGCTAATAATCAAGTTTCAAACAAAATCAAAACAATGATTTTCAAAACAGCAACAAGAGTTTGCAAACTTTGAAAGATCTTCCAAATGAATTTCTTGAATATGCTAATGGAAACGATGCTAGGTTTGACAACATTCAAAGAGAAATCATTAGCCTAAGATCCGAATTTAAGAATGACTTGAAGAAGGAGTGGAAAAATGAGTTAGAAAATGAGCTTAAAATCTATACAAAAAAAATGGAAGGAAATGTAACTAGGTTACAACAAAACCAACAAAAATGGAACAAGGGAAACATGAAATTAAGCAAGAAATGATTAAGGCCAAAAAGAGGCAATCCATGATTGAGGAAAAAAATTTCATCTATGTTTGAGGCTATTATGTGCAAACCGTCTTCGAGTAGTCTTCCTAGTAACACCATATCGAACCCTAAGGGAGAGATGAAAGTGATTACCACATGTAGTGGTAAGATACTTAAGGAACCGACTCCTCAACCAATTGCTCCTACGGAGGATGCAATTGAGGAAGAACCCAAGGTGGTGGTCAAAAAGGAGCATATACCAATCCCACGAAGTACCACTCATGCTACACCTATGGTTGACCCATTACCACATTTGGAACCCGAGATTCCAAAGGCTATGCCTATGCCTCAACCTAGACCACCTTTGCCCTATCCATCGAGACTTGGAAAGGAGAAACGTCAAGAGCGCGATAATTACCAATTTGAGCTTGAGGAATCCTAAGATTCACGGATCTTTAAGCTATTAGGAATGCATCATGTTCATATGATTAGATAATCAAAGCGGAATTAGAACACGACACTTTAACAAGGTGTTTAGGGAATAAGACACATGAATTACTCAACGATTGTTCATTATGTTAATAACAAACAACCACTAGACGTGTATACATTTAATCCCACGTCTAGTGCAACACACGCTTTTAGGTTTACATTGTGAATGAAAGTTATATGAACAACCTAATACCCTTGGTTCCTTTTATAGTGTAAGGATTAGGGTTTACAAGAGATAATATCAAATAAACATGTAAATCTTCTATTTAAATAAACATATACAGAATATATTCTGCATACATATCTAAATAGAAGCTTCCAAAGGCTTCTTGTCAATGTTTCTGTCAATGCTTGAATTACATGTGACAATGCTTGGATTGCTCTTGACAATGCTTGCTTATGTCAATGCCTGATTTGTTCTTGACAACGCCTGGAATACACTTGTCAACGCTTAGAAAAATTCCTTCATGTTTTCTTCGTTTTGAGTTTCTGCCACATCAACTTTTTGACCCAACAATCTTCCCCTAGTTGATGTTGGCAAAACTCTTTGTGTATCTCTTGTAAGTTGTACATCATCTTCAATTTGCTTCCCCTCAAATGTAGCATGTGTCTTCCCCTTTTTGTCACATCAACAGGGAAGTAAACAATGTATGCAATCATGAAGATTCTCCAAATGTAGGCTCTGTGTAATGATCTTGAAGAAAAATAAATATAATATTCTTGATGTAGAAGTAGAGTAACCCAAACCTATGTTCCATGTCTTGTACTATTGATACACAGATTTTTCAATGGGTTCAATTTTAGTTCTCTCGATATCCTCTCGAATTGATCTAGGTCTTAAGTGGAATGATTGTTCTTGGTTACTAAAGAAAAGGGGTTTGGTTTTCTAATCTAATTAAAAGTGGAAATGAAAATTTAAACCAAAGACAATTAATTTAATGGTGATTACTAAAAACTTGTATTAAACTTAAGATTAAAATCGAGATTAAAAATTAGATTTGAAATTTAAACAATCAAACATAAAGGAACAATAAAGTAGACAAACAGTAATCAAAAAGAAATACTTGATTCGGAACTTTTAAAAGTTAACTCATCCGGAACTTACTGTTCATTCACCCGGAACTTTCTCATCCGGAACTTTTGGCTGATTCGGAACCTTCCGGATGAAGGTGCTTGGTTCGGAAGTCTGAGCTTGATCCGGAACTTTTGCTTCGTCCGGAAGTCACTGGTTCGGAAGTTTTAAAACTTCCGAATGAAGGGTTTGGTTCGGAACCTTGAAACTTCCGAATGAAGGGGTTTGGGTCGGAACTGTTTGATTCGGAAATAACTGACTCGGAAGACACTGATCCGGAACTTAATGTTTGGTTCGGAAGATTCCGAATGAATGCTTCATTCGGAACTTTTTGCTTGGTTCGGAAGTTTCCGAATGAAGCCTTCATTCGGAAATTTTTGTCTTGATTCGGAAGTCTGGAATCCCAGTTACAGAAGCAGTAACGAAGAACACGGAACACAGGTTTTTAATCAAAATCAAATCAAATTCTTAAAAAGGTTTTACCAAACTAAACACAAATCATTTAGACTCCATAAGCAAAGAATCCCACTAATAAAAACACAAATCCCATCAACTTTTGAAGATCAAATCAAGAAAAAAAAAAACTTAAGAACTTGAAGATAAAAATGAAGATGAACAAGATCAAATGGAAAGGTTAAACAAAAGCTTTGTATTGAATGATTAATGTTTTGACAAGATAAACCAAAGATTAAAATTACAAGATTGGGAAAACAAAGATAAAAATCACCAATCACCCTAGTGGTGATGGTGTTCTACGAACCAGGAAGAAAAAGTAGGGAGAAAGAAAAAGACTTGCTAAAATGTGTGAGGGGAAGGCTATTTATAGCCTTGTCCTTTGGTTGGTGAGTGGGCTTTCTCCCGTTCTTCTTGTCTTTTCGTCTTTTCAGAAAAGTTTCCGTTTTCGATTCTGATTCGGGATTTGTCGTCGATTAAATTCAACTCGTCTTTTAATTTCTTCGTTTAATAGACTTGAGTTTCTTCGACTTATATAAATCTTCCATCTTTGGTCCTTTTCTTCGATAAATCTTCGAATAGGCCCAGTGACTTCAAATCTTTTGCATCTCTTGGACAATAGACTTTATCTTGAATCTTTTTCTTCAGTAAAACCCGTGCAATCCCATGTTTTCTTCAATATTCATCCGGTTGGCTCTGAAAACACAACAAAAACAAAAACCACGCATAATTCCAAACAAATGATATTAAATACGTGTTTTGGTCTCGTTTTAGCCCGAATTAAGTGGTAAAAGGATGGGTGTTTACACACCTATCAAATCCCCTACACTTAACCATTGCCATGCCCTCATGCAATGCTTAGTGATAAAGCAAGCTTACACTTTTCTCATAATTAATCAACCTTGGCCTTATTTAAAATCTACTAAACAAAAATTAAAGAAATAAAACTTCAAAGATAACAAAGGGATAGAAAACCATTTTCTCTTGAAAATAGCTATATGGAAATAACTTGCAAAGAAATCGATGACTTACATTAGGGCTTTGGTGCTGCGAAGATTTATCACCCTCAAGTTTCACGTTCCACAAACTAAGCTTAAAAACGAGATCATTTATATTATAAGTTAGCAATTCAAACACTTACACACATGGCTTAATTAAATGCTTAAACTCCCTTATTCCTAGGTGTATCTCTTATATTTTATTTTTGTCTTAGAATGATCATGAAGATGCATTTTTGGACTTATTTCGATAGTTTATTAGGGCTGAAAGCAAAGTAGGACGATTTGATCAATAGTTAGCTAAAGGACAAAATCTCTTAAAACTGCTTCTCGGGATATCAAAAAGTTCATATCTTGGCATAACTTGGTTCACGATTTGAGACCTTTCTCGGGTCGATATTTGGCATGTACTTCATACTTCATATCTTCGAGAGACGTTCTTGAGATAATGGTCTTCTCATCATAATAGAGTTTCTTCACTTGGAGACTTTTGAGGGGTTCTCCAACTTTGTTGACCACGACTTCATGATTATTTCTTCAATCTCTAATTGGGATTTTGAGATACAACGATCCGCCTCCTTTTCGGACTTGGATCTATTTATCCTCATACCTTGTTAGGGTCTTTTCAGATAGACTTCTCCATGATCTTTATGGGAGTTGATTGCTTTTCGTCGTGAGTCTTGATCCTTCATATTGACTTAGGAATAATGCTTTTCACATCACTTTGGATCTTCAGCAATAAAATTGAATCCTCATGCCTTGTTAGGGCCTTTTCGGACTCGCCAATCTTCGCGCCCCGCTTCATAAGTTATGCCTTGGCTATGAACTCTTATCATTACCGAGCAACTTTTAAACGATCTTGGGCTAGAAGCTAAGTAACTTTTCAAATCGTAAGACCTTACTTATTGCAGATAAATTATTAGCAAGTGATGGGAGAATAGGCAAATAATTACACCAAGTGAGCTTGCGCAAGAATACCGACTTATAATTGACTTTATCATTTCTCGTCCTCCACAATTTAAAATCTCAAGTAATGAGACTCGTGGATACTTAGCCTAATAAACCAATTAAGGTCTACATGGTTAAGGATACTAGCTAGAATAAACTTGGATAAGTCTATTCGGGTTGAGTCAAAATAAACGCAACGGGCCTAATATGTCAAAGACTTCTAAACTAGCTACACCACTTTATTAATATTTTTGACTTTATTGCGGAATATATACATATGAAAGCAACGATAAAAATTTAAAAATTACGACTAAATGGCCAAAGTTAATAAAAAATTTGAAAAATGTTGAAAAATATGATTTTCCGGTTAATTGAAGGCATTTTCATGGAAAAGTCCACTTAAAACTTCGATAGAAGTCCCCCCTACACTTAAGATAAACATTGTCCTCAATGTTTAAGCATGTGGGAAAAGGTTCCCCTACACTTATAACATTGTGTACGTTGGTTAACTCAAGTTAAGGAAGAGACGACTAAAGTGATCAATTTCAAATGTGAGTATGAAGAAAATTGAATCACGATAGTTGAGAGATAGAACCGGATTTCGGATAAACACGGGAGCACGGTTCTTCAAAGATTCCAAGAGTGCACTTATCCCTGTAATCACACCATACCAAGACAAACGCATATACAAGTCCCCCCCTACACTTAGGGGATTAAAACATACGAGGATAGATACTCGGGCTGCCTCCCGAGGAGCGCTTGTTTTTGATAACCGAGTCACGAGCCTGACTCGACCCAAAATTAGTTCATGGGGAACGTGGTGAGGGATGGAACCACCTCCTGAGAGGTGTCCTCACCAAAGTACAACTTCACTCGTTGGCCATTCACCTTAAAATTTGGTCCATCAGGTTGAGCGAGCTCGAGAGTACCATATGGAAAATTTTTGGCAATGGTGAATGGGCCGGACCAACGAGATTTGAGCTTTCCCGAGAAGATTTTCAACCGAGAGTTAAAAAGTAAGACTTGGTCTCCAACATGGAACTCTCGGTTTTTGATCTTGGAGTCGTGAATGAGCTTAGTTCTTTCCTTATAGATCAAAGAATTTTCATAAGCCTCATTACGGAGTTCATTGAGCTCATTGAGTTGGATCTTGCGTAGGTCACCGGCTTTGTTTATATCAAAATTGGCCCACTTCAAGGCCCAATAAGCCTTGTGCTCCAACTCAATGGGGAGGTGGCACGCTTTCCCGTACACAAGACGATAAGGCGTACAGCCGATCGGGGTCTTGTAAGCAGTACGGAAAGCCCACAAAGCATCATCCAATTTATCAGCCCATGAGGCACGATGCTCTCCCACAGTTCTTTCAAGAATTCGCTTCAGCCCTCGGTTGGATATTTCAGCCTGGCCATTAGTTTGTGGGTGGTAGGCTGTGGAAAGACGATGATTTACACCGTACTTAGCCATGACTCGAGCAAATTGGTCATTGCAGAAATGAGTCCCACGATCACTAATAATGGCGCGAGGCACACCGAATCTAGCGAATAGAGCCTTCAAAAAGTTACAAACCACCCTTGCGTCATTAGTAGGCAAAGCTTTGGCTTCAACCCACTTTGAAACGTAGTCAACGGCTACAAGGATGTATTTGTTTCCTTTAGACGAAGGGAATGGCCCCATAAAGTCGATACCCCAAACATCAAAAATTTCACATTCTTGAATGAAATTCTGAGGCATCTCGTCTTTATGTGTGATTTTGCCTTGCTTTTGGCAAACATCACATCGCTTAACCATATCGTGAGCGTCACGGTATATGGAGGGCCAATAAAATCCCGAATCAAACACTTTCTTTGCGGTGTAGTTGGGACCAAAGTGACCACCGGTGGGTCCTTTGTGGCAAGCATCAAGGATGTCCGACGCTGCCGGTCCATCAACACATCGGCGAATTATCAGATCAGCACATTGTTTGAATAGGTAAGGGTCGTCCCAAAAGTAAGTCTTGATGTCGGTAAAGAACTTCTTCTTTTGCTGGGACGTCAACCCTTCCTTGAGAATTCCACCCGCCAAGTAGTTTGCAAAGTCTGCAAACCACGGGGTTTCATTCGGCTTCGAGTTTACAGAGAATAAGGTCTCCAAGGGAAAAGAATCATTGATTTCTTTGGTCGGATGATCCCCTTGGTATGGATCCTCAAGTCTGCTAAGATGGTCCGCGGCTAGGTTTTCTGCTCCTTTTTTATCGCGGATGTCGATTTTAAATTCCTGGAGCAGCAAAACCCAGCGAAGAAGTCTTGGTTTGGAATCTTGCTTTGTCAACAAGTACTTCAACGCGGAATGATCGGTGTACACAATGGTGGTGGAAAGGACAAGATAGGGGCGGAATTTTTCAAAAGCATAGACAACAGCTAAAAGCTCTTTTTCTGTTGTCGTATAATGCAATTGTGCCCCAGTCATTGTCTTACTAGCGTAATGGATCGGTTGGAAGTGTTTGTTTACTCTTTGTCCAAGAACCGCTCCAATAGCAAAATCGCTAGCATCGCACATCAACTCAAAAGGAAGCTCCCAATTAGGGGTAACCAAGACAGGTGCCTTAGTTAGCTTATCCTTAAGCGAGTTGAAGGCATCAAGGCACTCTTTGGAGAAGATAAAAGGAGTATCTTTTTCCAAGAGGTGGGTCATCGGGCGAGCGATTTGAGAAAAGTCTTTGATAAATCGACGGTAGAAGCCCGCATGACCCAAGAAACTTCTCACACCCTTCACAGTGGAAGGTGGAGGCAACTTTGCTATAACATCAACTTTAGCACGGTCTACTTCAAGACCGGCTTTCGAAATCTTATGTCCAAGCACGACGCCTTCTTTTACCATAAAATGGCATTTTTCCCAATTTAGAACAAGGCGAGTGTCTTCGCACCGCTTTAGCATACGTTCTAAATTGGCAAGGCAAGAAGAGAACGAGTCCCCGAAGACCGAGAAATCATCCATGAAGACTTCCATGGTTTGTTCAACCATGTCATGGAAGATAGCTAACATACACCTTTGGAAAGTCCCGGGCGCATTACATAAGCCAAAAGGCATTCTTTTGTAAGCGAAAGTGCCATAGGGACAAGTGAATGTAGTCTTCTCTTGATCTTGGGGATCGATGGGTATTTGAAAATAACCCGAAAAACCATCGAGAAAGCAGTAATATTCATTACCGGCTAATCGTTCAAGCATTTGGTCCATGAAAGGTAGAGGGAAATGATCCTTTCTCGTGGCATCATTGAGTTTGCGGTAGTCTATACAAACTCTCCACCCAGTAACGAGACGAGTGGGAATCAACTCGTTGTGTTCATTGGGAACAACGGTTATTCCGCCCTTCTTGGGCACACAGTGGATTGGACTAACCCACGGTGAATCCGAAATAGGGTAAATCATACCCGCATCAAGAAGTTTGATAACCTCTGTTTTGATGACTTCATGGATTTTTGGATTCACCCTGCGTTGGTTTTGAATAGTGGGCTTAAAGTCGTCCTCCATGAGAATTTTGTGTGTGCAGAAGTGAGGATCAATTCCACGAATATCCGAGATTTTCCACGCAATAGCCTTCTTGTGAGCTTTCAACACAGCAACGAGGCGAGTCTTCTCTTCATCTTTTAAATCCGTTGCAATAATGACGGGCGACTTCTTGTTGTCGTCAAGGAACACGTACTCGAGATGTGGCGGCAACTCCTTAAGTTCCAAATCCGGAGGATTTTCGACGGGAGGCGTTTTCAAAGTCGGAGTATCGATAGCAATGACCGTGGGAGATGGAGGCGAAGGATTGTCTTCGGTGAGAAGATTGTCAAAGAAACTCATATCTTCATCCCCCTCGGTGGGAGAATCATTAGTAGCTAAATTCGCATCTCCCATGGCATCTTCAAGATTGTTCCAGAATAAATCACTATCTCCAAATAGAGACAACGAGGAATCAATGGAGGACACGGTCTCAACAGTGGGAAGAGAGGTAGGAATACTTTTGCAAGCATCATTAAAGTGTTCTTCACAAGCCTCATCAAGAACGTCAATACAATTAACTCTCTCATATGAATAAGGCTGTTTAGACAACTTTCCCATGTTGAAGACTACTTTGTCGTCACCCACTCTCATGATAAGCTCACCGGCTTCAACATCAATGAGAGTGCGACCGGTCCTCAAGAATGGACGACCAACAATAAGTGGCACACGGGGGTCCATCTCGTAGTCGACGACAACAAAATCAGCAGGGAAGGTGAATTTGTCGACTCCTACAATGACATCTTCGGCTATCCCCACTGGATAAGCAACCGTACGGTTGGCCAATTCCAAAGTCATTTTAGTGGGGACTAGCTCTGGGAGAGATAATTGCTTCCAAACACTTAGAGGAATGAGATTAATACTGGCACCTAGATCGGCTAGGGCCATGCAATTCTCTACTCCCGGGAAATTGCAAGGGATAAGAAAACGACCCGGATCACCAAGCTTGATTGGCAATTTCCTTAAGAGCACTGCAAAGCAGTTCTCATTAAGTTGGGTGTTGGCAATGTCGAGGAGCTTTTCCTTGTCGCTCAGAAGGTCTTTAAACATTTTGGCGTATTTGGGCATGTGAGCGAGAGCCTCAGCAAAGGAGATATTAAAATTCAGTTGTTTAAACATTTTATGAAAATTAGAAACCTGAATATCATCCTTGCTCTTTTGCTTCTCTTTCCTCAACCTAGAAGGATAAGGTATATTGGAAGAAGAGGAAGGCTTTGGGAGTATAGGATCACTCACAACCACGGGTGGAGGAGGGGTAGAAAGAAGAGGTGGAGAAATTGGGGAATGAGAAGGAGGAGGAATGGGAGCAGGCGACTCGTTCTCCTTAGTCACAACCACCGGTGGAGGTATAGGAAGCTCGGGTTCCTTGGTACCTTTACCACTTCGAGTGGTGATTGCTTTCATCTCCCCTCTTGGGTTCGCAACGGTGTTACTCGGAAGAGTACCCGAAGAAGAGGGTTGACTACTTTGGAAGAAACTAGCCATCATGTTCCTCAGATCATTAGTCTGGCTATCCAACGTGTTTCTCATATCAGCTCTCAAATCATTTCCTTGCTTGACCAAATCTGCCTTCAAATTGCGCACTTCCTCTTGGAGATTTCCCACTATCACATCATTGGTCCTCATGTAGGTTGCGACCTCTTGGTGTAAAGCAGTGGTGGTTTGGTTGGGAGGAGCATTGTATGCAGGTGGTTGGTAAGCAGGTTGTTGGTAGACTTGATTGTTACGTGGAGGTGGTTGTTGTTGCTTGTGAGGTGGGATATATGGTTGACGAGGTTGTTGTTGTTGTTGAGAAGGGCGGTTAAGGTTTTGTTGTTGGTTTGGGTTAGTAGGAGGAAAGCCAGGTGGTGAAAGATAGTTGTTGCTGCGGTAGCTAAGCAAGTGACGGTCACCTTGAGGTTTAGCTTGATAAGCAGGTTGTTGGTAGGTGCCATATGCCGCATTCACATTCTCAGCAGGGTAATCTTGGGTGGCGGTACAAGTTGTGTAAGAGTGGGGACCACCGCATATCTCACAAGGTTGGCTGACAGCGTTTACTTGTGCGCTTTTGGCGTTGTTGCTGTTGTTGTTGCTGACGGTGTGGGTGACAAGCGATTCAAGAAGCGTAGTGATTTTGTCTAATCGCTTGTCGCTGTCATTAGTGCTAGCACTAGCAACATTGGTCCTAACACTCTTGGTTTGCACACGAGATTTGTTCTCAATGATGTCCCAAGCAGTATTGGAAGTCTTAGCCAATAAATTACCCCCCGAGGCACTATTCAGTGAATCTTGGTCACTCATGCTTAAACCATTGTAAAAAGTATTGATTTGATGTACTTTGGTAAAACCATGTTGTGGGCATTTTCTTAAAAGATCTTTGAAACGATCCCAAGATTCACTGAATGACTCATCGTACTTTTGTTCAAAGTTTATAATCTCATTCCGCAAAGCGGTAGTACGAGAGGGTGGAAAAAAGTAGTTGATAAACTTTGTTTCCAAATCCGTCCACGAGAGAATACTCTGTGGCGGTTCCTTAGCAAGCCAATGCCGGGCTTGTCCCTCTAAAGAAAAGGGAAAAAGTTGTAACCTTATCACTTCTTGTGAAACTCCATTGAACTTGACCGTGTTAGTGAGTTGTAGAAATCTCTTGATGTGGTCGTGTGGGTCATCAATGTTGCGTCCCAAGAACGGTTGAGCGGATACCATCTGGATAAAGCCTGACTTTAGCTCGAAATTGTTGGCGGCAATTGGTGGAATGACAATTGGATCCATGTTGCCATCGACATGAGCTTGCAGCAATTCAATCATTGGTCGATTATCCGGAAGGTGCTCATTGTTGTTGTTATTCATGTTGTTGAAAGGCGGGTTGTTGTTGTTATTATTGTTGTTCGGAGGTGGTATGTTATTGTTGTTTTGTACACCAGCCATGTCTAAGTTATCGAGAGGCTCGGGCTCTTGATAAGACGTGGATCGAGTGCGCATACACCTGCAAAAGAACGAACAAAGAAAAACAAAGCAAAAATATTTTTGGTTTTTATTGTTTTTTAATTTTTAGGATTTTTGAAAATTTTATATTTTTTAGTTGTTTTTGAAAATTTTTTTGAAAAAGTAACGTTCACGGGGAACGGATCCCAAAATCCAAGTTCTCACAAAAAACTTTTGATCTTAACGAGAAGAGCCGGCAGCGGCGCCATTTGATACACAGATTTTTCAGTGGGTTCAATTTTAGTTCTCTCGATATCCTCTCGAATTGATCTAGGTCTTAAGTGGAATGATTGTTCTTGGTTACTAAAGAAAAGGGGTTTGGTTTTCTAATCTAATAAAAAGTGGAAATGAAAATTTAAACCAAAGACAATTAATTTAATGGTGATTACTAAAAACTTGTATTAAACTTAAGATTAAAATCGAGATTAAAAATTAGATTTGAAATTTAAACAATCAAACATAAAGGAACAATAAAGTAGACAAACAGTAATAAAAAAGAAATACTTGATTCGGAACTTTTAAAAGTTAACTCATCCGGAACTTACTGTTCATTCACCCGGAACTTTCTCATCCGGAACTTTTGGCTGATTCGGAACCTTCCGGATGAAGGTGCTTGGTTCGGAAGTCTGAGCTTGATCCGGAACTTTTGCTTCGTCCGGAAGTCACTGGTTCGGAAGTTTTAAAACTTCCGAATGAAGGGTTTGGTTCGGAACCTTGAAACTTCCGAATGAAGGGGTTTGGGTCGGAACTGTTTGATTCGGAAATAACTGACTCGGAAGACACTGATCCGGAACTTAATGTTTGGTTCGGAAGATTCCGAATGAAGCCTTCATTCGGAACTTTTTGTCTTGATTCGGAAGTCTGGAATCCCAGTTACAGAAGTAGTAACGAAGAACACGGAACACAGGTTTTTAATCAAAATCAAATCAAATTCTTAAAAAGGTTTTACCAAACTAAACACAAATCATTTAGACTCCATAAGCAACGAATCCCACTAATAAAAACACAAATCCCATCAACTTTTGAAGATCAAATCAAGAAAAATAAAAACTTAAGAACTTGAAGATAAAAATGAAGATGAACAAGATCAAATGGAAAGGTTAAACAAAAGCTTTGTATTGAATGATTAATGTTTTGACAAGATAAACCAAAGATTAAAATTACAAGATTGGGAAAACAAAGATAAAAATCACCAATCACCCTAGTGGTGATGGTGTTCTACGAACCAGGAAGAAAAAGTAGGGAGAAAGAAAAAGACTTGCTAAAATGTGTGAGGGGAAGGCTATTTATAGCCTTGTCCTTTGGTTGGTGAGTGGGCTTTCTCCCGTTCTTCTTGTCTTTTCGTCTTTTCAGAAAAGTTTCCGTTTTGGATTCTGATTCGGGATTTGTCGTCGATTAAATTCAACTCGTCTTTTAATTTCTTCGTTTAATAGACTTGAGTTTCTTCGACTTATATAAATCTTCCATCTTTGGTCCTTTTCTTCGATAAATCTTCGAATAGGCCCAGTGACTTCAAATCTTATGCATCTCTTGCACAATAGACTTTATCTTGAATCTTTTTCTTCAGTAAAACCCGTGCAATCCCATGTTTTCTTCAATATTCATCCGGTTGGCTCTGAAAACACAATAAACACAAAAACCACGCATAATTCCAAACAAATGATATTAAATACGTGTTTTGGTCTCTTTTTAGCCCGAATTAAGTGGTAAAAGGATGGGTGTTTACACACCTATCAACTATCCATGTGATGAAGAACTTATACTCATGGCACAAAGTATAAGTAGACCTTGATCCCTTGTCAATATTCTCATCCTTTGTGAGACACTGAGCACGATAATGTAACTCCTTCAAGTGTTATGACAAGTCTTCGTCACCAAACATTTAAAGCACGAACAAGTTATCTTGAAAGTTAGTTGTCATGCTAATTACTTTCAAGATATGATAGAACATAACCTCGCGAAAATCTTCTTCAAACATCAAACTTACCATACGAATTATTCCCCTTAAGCCAACACCTCTTCATAACAAGTCTTAATGAACCAATATCTTCATATGTAAAAGCTGTTAGCGGATAACTCTTTCACAAGGCTATCCTGATTACATAATAAACATTACTCCAATAATACTTCACTAATTGGTGCTAACTTAGAAAAATCATTGACCCCTTTTTAGAAATATCTGAGCCATTAATATCAACTTGATATTCTATATAGAAAGGAGATTCCATGTACCTTTGCGTGTAAAATACCTTCTTTTTGTGTGCTAAAAACATACCAATTTTCTCAAACAGCAGCTATCCTTTTGTTATCCGAGAACCTTCATTGTCCAATATCTTAGTCACATGCATTGTCAGATATCGGACAAAACCTATCAACGCTTGAGCAAGCGTTTCTCAGACAACTCATGTCAACGCTTTCCATCAGCGTTTGACTTATTCTTGTCAGCGTCAAAATAACAAGTGTCAGCGTCTAACCAACAAATAGCAACGTCCATATCTCATTCCCATGTTTGAAAAAGGAAACTAAATATATATGTCCCTACGTCTGATTAACTGCTTACTTGGTAATAAGTGTGAAAACAATTATCCTTTTACCACTTATTTCCAATAATAACAAGACCAAAACGTGTGATTTATGTCGTAAAAGTCGGAATTATGCGTGGTTTGTGTTTTTATTGTGTTTTAGGACCAAAATATTAAAAAGGAAGAAAACACGGGCTTTCACGGGCTTTTATCGAAGAAAACGGGAAAAGACGAAGTCAAAAGATCAAGAGTGAAAAAAGAACGGAATTCCAAGGCCTATTCTGAAGATTTATCGAAGAAAAAGTCAATAGACGGAAGTTTAACGAAGTCGAAGAACTTAAGTCTAATAGAAGAAGAAAATTAAAAGACAAGTTCAAATCCCGAGACGACAAAGACAAAGAATTAAAGTCGAGTCGAGAAAACGTGAAGAAAGCAAGAAAGAAGATGCAACACATGCACTCCTTCCACCTTCCCAATAAATACCCCCCTAATAGTCATTAGGAGGGTGGTTAGATTTTTAGCTAATTTTCACTTTTTCTTAGTTTTTCTCTAGTTTTAGAGAGAGAAAGTCTTAAACTTTCTCTCACTAAACTTCATCTTTTCTTTTAATCTTTTAAGATTGAACACTTTGTATTGCTTATTTCATTAATCAAAGTTCCATTTTAAGCTTTTATTCCTTATTCTCATTCTACTTTTCTTTGATTTAAGATTGATTTTGGTGCGATTATCAATAGATCCGTGTTGTTCTTAATGATTTCGTGCTTAAAAAGTTGATCTTTTGATCATTTCATAAGTTTTCATTTGATTAAGATTTAAGAATTTTGTGCTTATTGGCTTATTTTTATGATTAGCTTATTTACTTTATAAAAATGTTCCTTAAAAAGTTTATGTTTTTATTGTTTGATCCAAAAAGTTGCTTATTTTCGAGTTAGATAATTTGATTAGAGTGCTTATTTGATTCGGATTAGTTTGATTTGTACTAGTTTTGGGAATAAGCTTGTCAAAATAGCTTATTTCTTGGCTTTTAACCGAATTCCACAATTTTAGGAAGGGGTACAACTCCCCTTTCCGATTGGTTTTTCCGAGCGGCCCCCTTCCCCTTTTTCCGATTGATCCAATCGGAAAAGGGTTTGTAAATTCCGACTGGCACCCCCAAGTATTCCGATCTAGCCACTGTTTCACATTCCGATTGTGGTGCCTTTGATCATTCCGATTGATCTTGTTTCTGGACTTTCCGATTGGATAATCTTTCCATTATTCCGATTAAGTGTGTTTTCTAACATTGCGATTGGTAGCCTAGCTCATATTCCGATTGCTCTCAATTTCACCATATTCTGATCTACCGATCGGAAAACATTCCGATCGGGGCTTCTTTTGGCTTGTTTTGGTGTACTCCGTTCTTACTTTCTTATAGTACTTTTTAACTAAGTTTTTATTTCTAGAAAGTTTTCCTAGTGTTAATTCTTATTAAGTGTGCTAGTAATTTTCCATTGTTACCTTTTAGTTTTCAACCATTTATTTTTATTCGTCATTTTAAATATTAATCTTTATTCTTCCATTTTACTCAACGACACTTTAATTATTTGCTAATAGTTTAATACAAACAAACCAAACCATCCTCTTGATTCACCAAAAGACGATTGAGTCGCACTTAAGACCGGTTTTCAATTCGAAAAGATTCGGACGATAAGATTTTATACCTAGCCAAAAGCAAGTATTAAATGGCGCCGCTGCCGGCTCTTTTCGTTACGATAAACGGTTTTTAGTGAGAGACGCATTGAATTTTGGGATCCGTTCTCTGAACTTATTTTCCTTGCTTTAAAATTTTCAAAAATTCTAAAAAATATAAAACTCTTCAAAAATACAAAAACATTATAAAATCATTAAAAACCAATTCTTTTCAAAAGGTTTTGCACCAAAAAGATTATAGATATTCTCTTTGTGTATATTTTTCTTCTGCAGGTGTATGCGTACTAGATCTTCGAACTATTCTGAGCCCGAGGCTCGTGAAGATTTAGATATGGCTGGTGTTAATAACAACAATAATCACCCACCACAACACAATTTGAATAATAACAACAACAACAACAACAACAATGTCCTCCTGCCTGATTTACGAACAATGGAGGAATTGTGCCAACCCACCATGAACGGACGCGGAGGCCCGATTGCGCCAATGCACGTCACGGCTCAGGAGTTTTCGTTAAAGCATCACATGATCCAGCAAGTACAAACGAACCCATTTCGTGGAATTTCGGATGATGATGCCAACAAACACCTCGACAAATTCATTACCATGACCCAAAGCATGAAGTACTCCGGTGTTTCTATGGATGACCTTCGCCTCCAACTTTTTCCACACTCGCTTTCTCACCATGCTGAAAAATGGTTTGACCGTCTTCCTAAGAATTCTATTCATACGTGGAATGACATGACTCAACGCTTTTTATCGCGCTACTTTCCCCCATCCATGGTCACTAGCCTTCGTAACCAAATCAGTGGATTTATGCAAGAGAATGATGAATCGCTTTTTGATGCTTGGGAACGGTACAATGATTTGATCGATCGCTGTCCTAATCACAATATGCTCCCCGTCACTCTCATTGACACCTTCTACAATGGTCTCACTTTTCGTGATCGTGACACGATCAATGCCGCCGCCGGTGGTACTTTTATGAAAAGGAGACCGGAGGAGTGTCGAGAGTTGATCGAAAACATGACTACTCACCACAAGAATTGGGATTCATCCGCATCCTCAAGATCTAACTCGAGAGTCAATGTTTCTTCTACTACTTCCAATCCTGAGATATCTGAACTTACCCGACAAATCGCAATGATGCACAAAGATTTCATGTCCATAGCCACAAACAACTTTCAACAAGCTAAAGCTGTCGCTATTTCTTGTGGCACATGTGGTGGCCCTCACTCTTATAATGATTGTCCTTCTACCCAAGGCAATTATTCTGAAAACGTTAACGCAGCTTACGGCACTTATTCCACGGGAGGCTATCAAGCCCACCCTCAAGGAGACCGTGGCTTGCTAAGTTATCGTTCCAACAATTATCTTGCTCCACCCGGTTTCCCTCCTGCAAACCAAAACCAACAACAAAGCTATAACCGAAACAACCAATCCCAACCTCGTGCTCAAAATCAATATCAATCCCAAAGAAACCCATACCCAACTCAAGGAAATTCTCAAGCTTACCAAGCTCCACCTCTCAATCAACCGATGGCAGTGAATCAAGACGTCGAGACGTTCATGAAGACTAATCGGGAGCTGGTGACGAATCTTCAGAGTCAATTTGTCAACTTGAAGAATGACATGGTGAAACAAGGGAGCGATATTCGAGCCGAGCTAAGGAATGACATGGCCAAACACAGTAATGAAATTAATGCCAACATGCAAAACTCTTTTAATAATCAAGCTGTTCACCTTCGTGATATGATTGGTTCGCTCATCCAAGGTAATCAACCCTCTTCTTCGGGTACTCTTCCGAGTAATACCGTTGCGAATCCAAGAGGGGAGATGAAAGCAATCACCACTCGTAGTGGAAAAGGTTATATGGAACCCGAGCTTCCTACACCTCCACCGGTGATTGTGAACAAGGAAAAAGAGCAACTTTCCTCACCTCCTTCACCTTCTATCCCCATTTCCCCACCACCCGTGGTTGTGAGTGATCCTATTCCCTTAAAGCCTTCTTCTTCATCCAATATACCTTATCCTTCAAGGTTGAGGAAAGAGAAGCAAAAGAGAATGAATGATATTCAGGTTTCAAACTTTTTAAAAATGTTTAAACAATTGAATTTTAACATCTCCTTTGCCGAGGCTCTCGCTCACATGCCCAAATACGCTAAGATGTTTAAAGATCTTCTAAGTGATAAGTAAAAGCTTCTTGACATCGCTCAGACCCAACTTAATGAGAACTGCTCCGCAGTGCTCTTAAGGAAATTACCCACCAAACTTGGTGATCCGGGTCGCTTCTTGATTCCTTGCAACTTCCCGGGAGTAGAGAATTGCATGGCCCTAGCCGATCTAGGTGCCAGTATAAACTTAATGCCTTTAAGTGTTTGGAAGCAATTATCTCTCCCCGAGCTAGTCCCCACCAAAATGACTTTGGAATTAGCCAACCGTACGGTTGCCTATCCAGTGGGGATAGCCGAAGATGTCTTTGTTGGCGTTGATAAATTCACCTTCCCGGCGGATTTTTTCGTCGTTGACTACGAGATGGATCCTCGTGTTCCATTAATCGTAGGACGTCCATTCCTGAGGACCGGTCGCACTCTCATTGATGTAGCCGCGGGCGAAATTGTGACACCCTAGAACCGAGGTCATTAACGTTACCCTAAATTACGCTAATTTTTGAAATTTTTAATAGATTTTAATTTCTATATATATTAGTATTTTGGTTAAAGCCGATGTTCGAAGTTATAATTTTTACGATTGACGATTCAAGAAGGACGATGACGAATACGATCCTGATGGATGCCCAAATTTCTATAATTATTGACGATTTATCGATAATGTAATTTTTCGAGAATTTTACTTACGGTTCGTGTTAAGTTGAGTCGGGTGAGTTTTATAGCTTTCCGAGTACATTTAAAGTATCCCAAAAGTATTTTGGAGTGTTTGGGATGATTTCCGACTCCCGTAAAATTTTCTAAAAAGACTAGTGAGTCAATCCCGCAAAGTTTTGGTGTCGTTTTTGCTTAAGGCCAAAAGAAAGGTGAAATTTCAACTTGGTCCCTCCCATTTCACAAAATGGGGACAAATCACACACACACAACACTTAACAAAAAAAAAAGACACAAACTCTCTCCCTCTCTCTCTAGGCCGACGGCCAAACCCCCACACCACCACCATCCACCATTTTTTTGAGTTTTGACAAAATCTAACCTTAGACCACCTTCTAAAATCCATTGGTGAGTGTTAATCCATGGTTATTTCAAACATGCATTAACAAAATTTTTCCAAAAATTTTCAAGATCATTCAAACTGGTTTTTGAGGTTAATTGGATTAATGCATGTTAAATTCATGTAAAATGAGAGTATAATCACTAATCAAAACCACCAAAATTGATTTGGTTGTGGTGATTTGGTCACCCAAACCCCACGGCTAAAGGGGGTGTTTGGGGAGCCATGGTGATTGATGATTTTGAGCATTGGTTTTGTGTTTAGCCTTGTGTTTATTGATGTGTTAGATGGGTACAAGTGTTTGCATGTTTGTTTTTAGATTTTTAGCTTATTAGGTTGATGATCAATAGGGGTTAGGGACTGAAATTAGTGTTTGGTTATGATTGGTAATGCTTAGGATAAAGCCTAGTAATGATTAATAGGTTTGGAATCGAGCTTAAGTGTGATTTTGGTACGGTTAAATTTAGGCAGAAAGTTTAGGACCTTTTCATAAAAATAATTTTTCCTACAGGTCTAGATAGCTAAATGTAGTCATAGAGGGCCTTCTTAGCTTTAATTTGGTATAAGGTAGAGCTCGTGACTCCAAACGAGCCAAAAGTTATGAGGTTTTAAAGATCGTGTACCGGGAGACGAGAACTTTCATAATCCGAATTTATGTTTAGTTTTAGTCAAATCCCGAGGACCACAAGTATGAATTGGTAAAAGGTCAAGGGTCAAATTTTGGTCACAAACCTGTGTAATTGAGTCTATAAGTGGACTTAGGAGTCAAAGAAGTCAAGGGTGCATTTCAAATAGGTCAAAGAAGTCCAAGTTGGTCGAAGTACAAATTCAGTCCGAAAAATGTAGATTTTGGAAAAGCGTTGAGTAACGGGTCGTAGAAGTTAAAACTTTTATTGGGATTAAAAATGTGTTATCTACAGGTCTTATAGTATTTTTGAAAATTTTATCAAATTTTATAAGAATGGTTAAATATAGTAAAACAGCCCGTACTTTCGGTAAAGTACCGGCGAAAATGAGTAAAAATGGATGACGTAAATAATAAGAACAAATGGTGTGAAATGAGTGATGCTTGTTGTTTTGTTTTGGCGTGAGTTGTAATTGTCCTAAGTGACTAGTATCTATGTATTTTATACAGTGCCATAAGGTATTTAAAATGAGGTTACTCATTACGCGTTATTTGGTTGATAGGTGTTGATTTACCCGGGCATCCGTATCGTCGTCAGTGATCATCTCTCGAACTACCGACTACTTAATATATAAGGTGTGAATTTATAGCCTCGCTTACTATTATTTCAAACTGTTTTACCCGCGAGGGAAATGCATGCTAGTTTTTAAAATGAACGTATGTCATGAATGATTGTTAGTCCCGAATGTTGCCTTAGAAATTGTGTTGAGTACCTAGTTGCAAAAGACCCTAATTTCATGAACTATTAACTATTGTCTTGCCCTTGCGAAGGGGGAAATAGCCGCTTATACAAAGTGATAGTACTATGGGGTTGACTACCCTATCCGAGACGAGGGCTAGTACGTTGATACCCCCTGTGGACGGATAATTTGTGATAAGAGACAAGGTATAATTGCAACTGATGCCTTATTAGGGGCCATGGTTTCATCTGAATCACGCCGGTAATTATTACGCGGGTGATTGAGTTAACGGTTTAGTGTCATGAGCTTAAACACAATTGTCAGTATCTTGAATATAGATTGTTTGATCGACAAGTCTATGAATGATCGTGAATGGTTTTTATTTCATATACGTTCAAAATGAATTGTAAAACCTATGAATTCCACTCAACATTTTCGTTGACCAAATTTTGGCATGTGTTTCAGGTAACCGCTGAAGTGTAGCATGGAGCGTGCATGGGATGGATGTTGTGTGTATGGCTTGGAGTCTGCTTGTTTTTCCTCCCTTTCCCACTTAAACATTTTTAATTTTAATGTTATGTTGTTGTGAAACTGAAATTCTTGGGTCGAGATTCATGGGGACCGAAAACGCTAAACTCTGTTGTACCAAGTAGGGTTGGAAAAACCGTGGACTTGTATCATCTAACAATTTTTAATTCAAGTTTTAAGCTGACGTCTCTTTAGAGTCGTTCGATATATCTTGTGTGTAATGATAACTGAGTAGCACCCAAATGTTGTAGTTCCGCTGCGCATAGCATTTTGTGGGGGTGTTACAGATTGGTAATCAGAGCCATGAGTTATAGAGAACTAGGTCGTTTTTGAAAATCCTAAACTATAACTTTTGGTGTCATAAGAAATGGTCCAAGCACACACAACTATCCTGCATGGCTCCGGTAAGATTTATTTTTTTTGTATTCATGGCATTTGACGTATACTTTTGAGTTGAAGTATATATGTGGGTAATTATTACGTAAGTATGGAAATTACTATATGTAGACGTTGAAATTATACGTGGAATATCCGACATCGTAATTTTTGTATTAATCATGCATGAGCATCATATTATTACATTTTGGGCATATGTACCACCTTTGCATTGCATTTGCATGCATGTATTTATAAATATTGTATAATTACTTACGTACCCTCCGAAATTCGCTGTTATTGCAGGAATGGCCGAGGTACCGCCTAATGGTAATGGAAACGATTACGTCGTAGGTCACGAAGGGGGACCATTTCCTCCGAACCCGCCGGATAATGACAATGGATGGATCGCTCCAGAAGAGGAAATAGGGCCGGAAAATGACAATGATGAAAGTGAGGTGGACAATTTTAGCATCAGTAGTGATGAGAGTGAGGATTCTGAGGAAGAGCCCGAGGAATTAATGGATGATGGCATTCCCGAGAATGTTGTAGGTCAGACCGAACCTGATTTGTTTCAATCTCCGAATTCGCCGAAGGGTTATGAAGTACCTCCAACCGATCGATATGAGCAGCAACCCTTTAATCGCCCGATGGACAATTGTAAGGACTATTTGAGAACAGTGCCAGGATTTGTTCGAGTAAGTAATGGGAGCGGTGCAGAGTCCAGCAAATCATCCAAGTCGCAATCGATTCATGAGAATATCGCAAGGGTCTACTTTCCGAGACCAAGACACTACTGGGATCCCGCAGGTCGTTTGAGGAGGATGGATAGGTTGATGTATGAGCGGTTTGTAGTTGAGACCAGGGTAATTAAGAGGTTTGATAAGAATGAAAGGGAACACCAAAGACTGTTGGAAAGGACTGTAAGAATTGAGTATGATGGAAATGTAAACAAAAGTGACATCAACAGTCTAAGATCGATGGTCGCGAATTTGAGCGCTAGTCTTGACCGTGTTAGGGAAGATCAAGTGAGATTGGCAAGGATGCAGAGTTGGGAGCATCGAGTGAGAGCATCATTGCCCCCAGATTGGAGATTCGTGGACGATTTGGAGATGGAGGCTAATGACTTCATGATTCAGCCGCCTACTAGAGGTGCTTGTATTACTGTGGGAAATCAGGTAGCGATTGAGTGTGGGTCTACATCAGGGACGAAAAAGGAGACTGAATGTGGGCCGAACGACAAAGGAAAGAGAAAAATGGATGATGTGGACAAGGATGATAGCGAAGAGGAACCCGAGGAAGATGATGATGAACCGCCATCCAAGAGGCCATGTGGATCACCACATGCCTAGTTGCTTGTCTTGTATTTTATCTTTGATCGTTGTAATAGAACTGTTTTAGACGTTTGTATGATGGCATTATGACGAAAAACTTGAGGACTTAAGTTTTATGTTGAATTATTGTAGTGGCAATACTTGTCACAATTTTTGATAATTATCAATACAATCCATGTTTACCTTTCATGATCTGTGATATGTCTTAAATTTGATCTTTTGTGATGTGAATTGATGAATATTAGTAACTCTGTAGTGATGTGTCGTTGTATGTATATTATGTCTTGAAAGAGAAATCCATCTTAATCTTGATGTGTATACTTACATTGTTTTTCTATTTTCCCTGTCTTGCAGAAAGAGATATTCGATAACACCATGCCTCCAAAGCTAAACGTCGATCGTGTAAACACAATGATTCAGGAAGCTATAGCAACTGCGCTAGAAGCAGACCGAGCCGGGAGAAATCAGGACCAGGGTAGAAACGCGGGGAGACAGCAAGCCCCGAGAGTGTGTACCTATTCTAGTTTTATGAAATGCGGTCCCACGTAATTTCGTGGAACTGGTGGAGCTCTAGAACTTAGAAGATGGTTGGAAAAGGTTGAAAGTACTTTCGAAATCAGCAGTTGTTCAGAAGCGGACAAGGTTAAGTTTGCGGCTGCTACGTTTCTTGACGATGCATTAAGTTGGTGGAACACCCAAGTAGCTACTGTTGGATTGGCTGTAGCGAATGCAAGAACATGGACTGCGACAAAAGCTCTTTTGACTAAGAAGTTCTGCCCGGAAGAGGAATTGGGTCAATTGGAAGATGAATCGAGGCACCTGACCTTGAAGAACAATGATATAGTTGCTTACACCAGGAGGTTTAATGAACTAAGCCTTTTGTGTCCAGACATTTTTGCCAATGATGCCAAGAAGATGAAACAGTACATCAAAGGTTTATCCAGCAATATCAAAGGTGAGACGACTTCGTCTAAACCTGGGTCGTTTGATGAAGCGGTCCAGATGGCTCACGCATTGATGGACGTCAAGCTCCAGGACAAGAAGAACTTCATTGCTGAAGGAAATAAGAGGAAATGGGAAGCGGCACAAAGCAATCAATCCTAGGGCCAAAACCGAGGTGGAAATCGAAACAACTATGGTCAGAACCGCAATCAGCAGTTTAACCAACGAAGGAATGAAGGGATGAGGGCTGTGAAAAACCCCAGAGGAGTAAAAGTGAATCCCCACTGTGGTAGGTGCAACTTGTACCATGTCGGGAATTGCCCCCCTGCATGCGGCAAATGTGGAAAAGCAGGTCACAGGACGTCTGGTTGCCGAGCGGGAGGAGTAGCCACTGGGGCGAATGCTATCAGAATGAGGGGATGTTTTGGATGTGGAGAGAGAGGCCATATGCAAGTGAATTGCCCGAAGGCAGGAAACAAGCGGGGAGGTAACAACGCTGCTGCCGTGTATCAAGTAGGGACGGCTGATAAACCACAGGGTCCTAACGTGGTTACCGGTACGTTTTTGCTAGACGCTTGTTATGCTAGTATTTTGTTTGATTCTGGCTCCGACAAGAGTTTTGTAGATGTTAAATTTAGTCGTCATATCGATAGAAAACCGGTGTTGTTAGCGACTAGTTATAACGTTGAGTTAGCCGATGGAAAAATTGTTAGTACGAATTCTATACTGAAAGGGTGTACCTTGAAGTTAGGAAATTACGCTTTTAAAATCGACTTGATGCCTATAGAGCTAGGATCGTTTGACGTGATTGTGGGAATGGATTGGCTAATGGCGCACAATGCTATGATCGTCTGTGGCGAGAGATTAGTTCAGATTCCGTTGAGGAATAAAGTCTTGACTGTGAAGGGAGACGAATGCACTTCTCGTTTGAAAGTAATTTCCTGTTTGAAAATGATGAAGTATGTAGAGAGCGGATGCGATGTGTTTTTGGCACAGGTTTCGAGTGATGGTGATTTAGAGGCGAGGATTGAAGAGGTACCTGTTATCTGCGAATATCCGGAAGTTTTTCCAGACGAGTTGCCAGGTTTACCACCCACCCGTGAGGTCGAGTTTCGAATTGATTTGGTGCCAGGAGCTGCGCCGGTTGCGCGTGCACCTTATCGCTTAGCGCCATCCGAGTTAAAGGAATTATCGGATCAACTGAAGGAATTGATGGACAAGGGATTTATTAGGCCGAGCTCATCACCATGGGGAGCACCAGTGTTGTTTGTGAAGAAGAAAGATGGTTCATTTCGGATGTGTATTGACTATAGGGAACTCAACAAGCTGACGGTTAAGAATCGGTACCCATTGCCGAGGATTGACGATTTGTTTGATCAATTGCAAGGTTCTAGTGTATACTCAAAGATCGACTTAAGATCAGGGTATCATCAACTACGTGTAAGAGAGGAGGATATTCCTATAACTGCCTTTCGTACGCGGTATGGACACTTTGAATTTCGAGTGATGCCGTTTGGGTTGACGAACGCGCCTGCTGTATTCATGGACCTTATGAATCGCGTGTGCAAGCCGTATCTAGATAAGTTTGTTATTGTCTTCATCGATGATATACTTATTTACTCTAAGAGTAAGGAGGACCACGAGAAGCACCTGAGAAAGATTTTGGAGTTGTTAAGGAAGGAGAAGCTGTATGCGAAATTCTCGAAGTGTGAGTTTTGGTTAGAATCCGTGCAATTCCTAGGTCACGTGATTGATAGCGAGGGAGTTCGCGTGGATCCTGCCAAGGTCGAAGCGATCAGGGAATGGTCGGCACCAACAACGCCGACTGAAGTTCGACAATTCCTTGGTTTAGCTGGGTATTATCGAAGGTTCATTGAAGGATTTTCGTTGATTGCAAAACCATTGACAAAGCTTACCGAAAAGAATAGGGTGTATGAATGGGGAAATGAGGAAGAACTCGCTTTCAAAACGCTCAAGGACAAGTTATGTTCCGCACCGATATTGTCATTGCCTGAAGGAACCGAAGATTTTGTAGTGTATTGTGATGCATCTCGTAAGGGTTATGGAGCGGTTTTGATGCAACGTGAAAAGGTGATAGCTTACGCGTCGAGGCAACTGAGGAAGAATGAGGAGAACTACACGACGCACGATTTGGAATTAGGAGCTGTAGTTTTTGCGTTGAAGTTGTGGAGACATTATTTGTATGGGACGAAGTGTATTGTATTCACTGACCACAAGAGTTTGCAACACATTATAGATCAAAAGGAGTTGAACATGCGACAGAGACGATGGGTTGAACTACTGAGTGATTACGACTGCGAAATTCGCTACCACCCTGGCAAGGCGAATGTTGTAGCGGATGCACTGAGTAGGAAGGAACGAGAGAAACCTTTGAGAGTCAGAGCTTTGGTGATGACTGAGAGCGTTGACTTAACCGAAACTATACTGAAGGCTCAAGAGAGGGGACTAATGAAAGGGAATATTGAAGCTGAGAACTTGGGAAGAATGTTGAAACCTCTTTTCGTGATTAGGTCAGACGGACTGAGATATTTTGAGAATCGGATTTGGTTACCATTGTGTTCATCTGAGGAAGGAAAACCTGGAGTTCGAGAATTGGTTATGAATGAGTCGCATAAGTCGAAATATTCGATACATCCTGGATCGGATAAAATGTATCATGACCTGAAGAAAGTTTATTGGTGGCCGAATATGAAGGCGGATATTGCTCGTTACGTTAGTAAGTGTTTGACTTGCGCGAAGGTTCAAGCAGAACATAAGAAACCATCTGGATTGTTGGTACAACCAGAGATCCCGGAATGGAAATGGGAGAAAATCGCTATGGATTTCGTGACGGGTTTACCTAGAACTCCTAGTAGATGTGATATGATATGGGTAATAGTGGATAGGTTAACGAAATCTGCTCATTTCTTATCTATGAAGAAGACGGACAGCATGGAAAAGCTAGCCAGTGTGTACGTGAAAGAGATCGTCTGCAGACATGGAGTGCCGTTATCGATCATTTCGGATCGCGACAGTAGATTTACTTCGGAATTTTGGAAATCGCTTCAACGTGCGATGGGCACTGAATTGAATATAAGTACGGCTTATCACCCGGAAACTGATGGCCAGAGTGAACGAACTATTCAGACGATGGAGGACATGCTCCGAGCGTGCGTGATTGATTTTGGAGGAAGTTGGGAACGCCACTTGCCTCTAGTGGAGTTTTCGTATAATAATAGTTATCATGCGAGTATCAAGGCAGCACCGTTCGAAGCATTGTATGGAAGGAAGTTTAGATCACCTGTGTGTTGGAGTGAAGTAGGAGAAAGTCAATTGACTGGACCCGAAATGGTTTTAGAAACGACAGAGAAGATTGTGCAAATCAAGAACCGACTACTTGCTGCGAGAAGCCGACAGAAGAGTTATGCCGATAACAGAAGGAAACCGTTGGAGTTTGAAGTCGGAGATATGGTTATGCTCAAGGTATCGCCGTGGAAGGGTGTAATTCGTTTTGGGAAGAAAGGAAAGTTGAGTCCGAGGTATATTGGACCATTTAAGATCGTTGAACGAATTGGACCAGTAGCGTACAAGTTAGAGTTGCCGAGCGAGCTTAGTGCTATTCACGACACGTTTCACGTATCGAACCTGAAGAAGAGTTTGGCGGATAAGGAATTGGTGATTCCTTTGGACGAGATTCGACTGGACGACAAAATGCATTTTGTGGAAGAACCTGTGGAAATTATGGACCGAGAGGTCAAGAGACTGAAGCGTAGTAGAATTCCTATTGTGAAGGTTCGCTGGAATTCTAGGCGTGGACCGGAATACACCTGGGAACGTGAGGACTTTTTCAAGGAAAGGTATCCTCATCTGTTCCAGCAGAACGAAATGTGAGTACAAGAAGAGGCGAGCGCCGGGACGTCACTCTCTTTAAGGAGGGGTGGATGTGACACCCTAGAACCGAGGTCATTAACGTTACCCTAAATTACGCTAATTTTTGAAATTTTTAATAGATTTTAATTTCTATATATATTAGTATTTTGGTTAAAGCCGATGTTCGAGGTTATAATTTTTACGATTGACGATTCAAGAAGGACGATGACGAATACGATCCCGATGGATGCCCAAATTTCTATAATTATTGACGATTTATCGATAATGTAATTTTTCGAGAATTTTACTTACGGTTCGTGTTAAGTTGAGTCGGGTGAGTTTTATAGCTTTCCGAGTACATTTAAAGTATCCCAAAAGTATTTTGGAGTGTTTGGGATGATTTCCGACTCCCGTAAAATTTTCTAAAAAGACTAGTGAGTCAATCCCGCAAAGTTTTGGTGTCGTTTTTGCTTAAGGCCAAAAGAAAGGTGAAATTGCAACTTGGTCCCTCCCATTTCACAAAATGGGGACAAATCACACACACACAACATTTAACAAAAAAAAAAGACACAAACTCTCTCCCTCTCTCTCTAGGCCGACGGCCAAACCCCCACACCACCACCATCCACCATTTTTTTGAGTTTTGACAAAATCTAACCTTAGACCACCTTCTAAAATCCATTGGTGAGTGTTAATCTATGGTTATTTCAAACATGCATTAACAAAATTTTTCCAAAAATTTTCAAGATCATTCAAACTCGTTTTTGAGGTTAATTGGATTAATGCATGTTAAATTCATGTAAAATGAGAGTATAATCACTAATCAAACCCACCAAAATTGATTTGGTTGTGGTGTGGTCACCCAAACCCCACGGCTAAAGGGGGTGTTTGGGGAGCCATGGTGATTGATGATTTTGAGCATTGGTTTTGTGTTTAGCCTTGTGTTTATTGATGTGTTAGATGGGTACAAGTGTTTGCATGTTTGTTTTTAGATTTTTAGCTTATGAGGTTGATGATCAATAGGGGTTAGGGACTGAAATTAGTGTTTGGTTATGATTGGGAATGCTTAGGATGAAGCCTAGTAATGATTAATAGGTTTAGAATCGAGCTTAAGTGTGATTTTGGTACGGTTAAATTTAGGCAGAAAGTTTAGGACCTTTTCATAAAAATAATTTTCCTACAGGTCTAGATAGCTAAATGTAGTCATAGAGGGCCTTCTTAGCTTTAATTTGGTATAAGGTAGAGCTCGTGACTCCAAACGAGCCAAAAGTTATGAGGTTTTAAAGATCGTGTACCGGGAGACGAGAACTTTCATAATCCGAATTTATGTTTAGTTTTAGTCAAATCCCGAGGACCACAAGTATGAATTGGTAAAAGGTCAAGGGTCAAATTTTGGTCACAAACCTGTGTAATTGAGTCTATAAGTGGACTTAGGAGTCAAAGAAGTCAAGGGTGCATTTCAAATAGGTCAAAGAAGTCCAAGTTGGTCGAAGTACAAATTCAGTCCGAAAAATGTAGATTTTGGAAAAGCGTTGAGTAACGGGTCGTAGAAGTTAAAACTTTTATTGGGATTAAAAATGTGTTATCTACAGGTCTTATAGTATTTTTGAAAATTTTGTCAAATTTTATAAGAATGGTTAAATATAGTAAAACAGCCCGTACTTTCGGTAAAGTACCGGCGAAAATGAGTAAAAATGGATGACGTAAATAATAAGAACAAATGGTGTGAAATGAGTGATGCTTGTTGTTTTGTTTTGGCGTGAGTTGTAATTGTCCTAAGTGACTAGTATCTATGTATTTTATACAGTGCGATAAGGTATTTAAAATGAGGTTACTCATTACGCGTTATTTGGTTGATAGGTGTTGATTTACCCGGGCATCCGTATCGTCGTCAGTGATCATCTCTCGAACTACCGACTACTTAATATATAAGGTGTGAATTTATAGCCTCGCTTACTATTATTTCAAACTGTTTTACCCGCGAGGGAAATGCATGCTAGTTTTTAAAATGAACGTATGTCATGAATGATTGTTAGTCCCGAATGTTGCCTTAGAAATTGTGTTGAGTACCTAGTTGCAAAAGACCCTAATTTCATGAACTATTAACTATTGTCTTGCCCTTGCGAAGGGGGAAATAGCCGCTTATACAAAGTGATAGTACTATGGGGTTGACTACCCTATCCGAGACGAGGGCTAGTACGTTGATACCCCCTGCGGACGGATAATTTGTGATAAGAGACAAGGTATAATTGCAACTGATGCCTTATTAGGGGCCATGGTTTCATCTGAATCACGCCGGTAATTATTACGCGGGTGATTGAGTTAACGGTTTAGTGTCATGAGCTTAAACACAATTGTTAGTATCTTGAATATAGATTGTTTGATCGACAAGTCTATGAATGATCGTGAATGGTTTTTATTTCATATACGTTCAAAATGAATTGTAAAACCTATGAATTCCACTCAACGTTTTCGTTGACCAAATTTTGGCATGTGTTTCAGGTAACCGCTGAAGTGTAGCATGGAGCGTGCATGGGATGGATGTTGTGTGTATGGCTTGGAGTCTGCTTGTTTTTCCTCCCTTTCCCACTTAAACATTTTTAATTTTAATGTTATGTTGTTGTGAAACTGAAATTCTTGGGTCGAGATTCATGGGGACCGAAAACGCTAAACTCTGTTGTACCAAGTAGGGTTGGAAAAACCGTGGACTTGTATCATCTAACAATTTTTAATTCAAGTTTTAAGCTGACGTCTCTTTAGAGTCGTTCGATATATCTTGTGTGTAATGATAACTGAGTAGCACCCAAATGTTGTAGTTCCGCTGCGCATAGCATTTTGTGGGGGTGTTACAGAAATAATCATGAGAGTTGGTGACGATAAAATTGTCTTCAACATGGGTAAGATTTCTAAGCAACCTTATTCATATGAGAGTGTTAATGCTATTGATGTTCTCGATGAGGCTTGTGAAGAACATTTTCCTGATGCTTGCAAAAGTACTCTTTCTTCTCTACCCAATGTTGAGACCGTTGCCTCAATTTCTCCAGCCTTGACTCCTTTTGGAGAAAGTGACTTGGATGATTTCGAAGCTAGCTTGGGTCCTCTCGATATTAAGTATGATAATTTGTCCACCAATTGGGATGAAGACATTCGTACTATTGAGAGACTTCTCAATGAGGGCCCGCTTTCTCCTCCTTCTCCTAAAGAGGTGACTAATGATGATCCATCGTTAGTTTCACCATCTATTGAAGATCCTCCTACTCTTGAGATTAAGGACCTACCTCCTCATCTTGAGTACGTTTTCCTGGAAGACAACGAGAAGTTACCGGTCATCATCGCAAAGGATCTGAACGAAGACGACAAAGCAAGACTTGTCGCCGTGTTGAAGAAGCATAAACGAGCTATCGCTTGGAAAATCTCCGACATCCGTGGAATTGATCCTCACTTTTGCACACATAAAATTCTCATGGAGGACGACTTTAAGCCCACAATTCAAAGTCAACGAAGGGTGAATCCTAAAATCCATGAAGTCATCAAAAAAGAGGTTATCAAACTTCTTGATGCGGGTATGATTTACCCTATTTCGGATTCACCATGGGTTAGTCCAGTCCATTGTGTGCCTAAGAAAGGTGGTATCACCGTTGTGCCCAATGCAAACAACGAGTTGATCCCTACCCGTCTCGTTACTGGGTGGAGAGTTTGTATAGACTACCGCAAACTCAATGATGCCACGAGAAAGGATCATTTCCCTCTACCTTTTATGGACCAAATGCTTGAACGTTTAGCGGGTAATGAATATTATTACTGCTTTCTTGATGGTTTCTCGGGTTATTTCCAAATACCCATCGATCCCCAAGATCAAGAGAAGACAACATTCACTTGTCCCTATGGCACATTTGCTTACAAACGAATGCCTTTTGGCTTATGCAATGCCCCCGGGACTTTCTAAAGGTGCATGTTGGCTATCTTCCATGACATGGTTGAGCAAACCATGGAAGTCTTCATGGATGATTTCTCGGTCTTCGGGGATTCCTTCTCTTCTTGCCTTGCCAATTTGGAACGTATGCTTACGCGGTGCGAAGACACTCGCCTAGTTCTGAATTGGGAAAAATGCCATTTTATGGTAAAAGAGGCATTGTGCTAGGACACAAAATCTCTAAAGCCGGTCATGAAGTCGACCGTGCTAAAGTAGATGTCATAGCCAAATTACCTCCACCTTCAACCGTGAAGGGTGTGAGAAGTTTTCTGGGTCATGCGGGCTTCTATCGTCGATTCATTCAGGATTTCTCTAAAATCGCTCGCCCGATGACCCACCTCTTGCAAAAAGATACTCCTTTTATCTTTTCTAAAGAGTGTCTCGAAGCCTTCAATCTTCTTAAGGATAAGCTAACTAAGGCACCAGTCTTGGTTACCCCTAATTGGGAGCTGCCTTTTGAGTTGATGTGCGATGCTAGCGATTTTGCTATTGGTGCGGTTTTGGGCCGAGTGAATAAACACTTCCAACCAATCCACTACGCTAGCAAAACAATGACGGGGGCTCAATTGCATTATACGACAACCGAAAAAGAGCTTTTAGCTGTTGTCTATGCTTTTGAGAAATTTCGCCCCTATCTTGTTTTATCCTCCACCATCGTATACACGGACCATTCCGCGTTGAAGTACTTGATGACAAAGCATGATGCTAAGCCAAGACTTCTTCGCTGAGTTTTACTCCTTCAAGAATTCAACATTGAAATTCGTGACAAGAAGGGAGCCGAAAACCTGGCCGCGGATCATCTGAGTCGACTTGAGGATCCATATCAAGGGGATCATCCGAACAAAGAGATCAATGACTCTTTCCCCCTGTAAACCTTAATGTCCATAAATCTCAATCTTGATGGCACCCCGTGGTTTGCAGACATTGCAAACTACTTAGCGGGTGGTATTCTCATCCAAGGGTTAACATCCCAACAAAAGAAGAAGTTCTTGAATGATGTTAAGACTTACTTTTGGGATGACCCTTATCTATTCAAACAGTATGCTGATCTGATTATTCGTCGATGTGTTGACGGACCGACAGCTTTTGACATCCTCCAAGCTTGCCACAACGGACCCATCGGTGGTCACTTTGGTCCCAACTACACCGCTAAGAAAGTGTTTGATTATGGATTCTACTGGCCCACCATTTATCGTGATGCTCACGAAATGGTTAAGCATTGTGATGCTTGCGAACGTCAAGGCAAGATCACACATAAGGACGAGATGCCTCAAAATTTCATACAGGAATGTGAAATCTTTGATGTATGGGGCATCGACTTTATGGGGCCATTTCCATCCTCAAAAGGGAACAAGTACATCCTCGTCGCCGTCGACTACGTTTCTAAATGGGTTGAAGCTAAGGCTCTTCCTACGAATGATGCGAGGGTGGTTGTGAACTTTTTGAAGCAGCTTTTCGCTCGATTTGGCGTTCCTCGTGCTATCATCAGTGACCGCGGGACTCATTTTTACAACGATCAATTTGCAAGAGTCATGGCAAAGTATGGTGTCACTCACCGTCTTTCCACCGCCTATCATCCCCAAACCAATGGGCAAGCCGAGATTTCCAACCGTGGCTTGAAGAGAATTTTGGAGCGTACTGTGGGAGAGCATCGCGCCGCGTGGTCCGATAAGTTAGATGATGCTCTGTGGGCTTTTCGTACTGCTTACAAGACCCCGATCGGTTGTACACCTTATCGTCTTGTGTACGGGAAAGCTTGCCACCTACCCATCGAGCTGGAACATAAGGCGCACTGGGCCTTGAAGTGGGCTAACTTCGACATCAACAAAGCCGGTGATCATCGCAAGATTCAACTCAACGAGCTAAATGAATTGAGGAATGAAGCTTATGAGAACTCGCTGATCTACAAGGAGAAGACGAAGATCATTCATGACGCAAAAATCAAGAACCGAGAGTTCCACGTTGGTGATCAAGTCTTACTCTTTAACTCTCGGTTGAAGATCTTCTCTGGCAAGTTGAAGAGCCGCTGGTCTGGTCCATTCACCGTCACCAAAGTCTTTCCTTATGGGACTATTGAGCTTTCTCAGCCGAATGGACCCAACTTCAAGGTGAATGGCCAGCGTCTGAAGCTGTACTTTGGTGAGGACATCTCCCATGAGATGATTCCATCCCTCACCACGTTCCCCATGAACTAAAATTGGGTCGAGTCAGGCTCATGACTCGGTAAACAAAAACAAGCGCATCTCGGGAGGCAACCCGTGTTCTATCCTTTACTGCTTTCATAATAAGTGTAGGGGGAGCCCCGCATATGTTTGTTGTCTTGTTTCTTGTGCAGGGATTAAAGCTTCACAGAGCACCTTGATGACTTTTGACGAACTGTGATACCGTGTTTCCCATCGTCCTGGTTCTATCCTAAACTCTTGTGATTCAATATTTCATATTTTATATGTTCACATTGAATTCACTTTAGTTGCCCTCTCCTTAGCAAGATTTAAACAAAGTGCACAATGTCATAAGTGTAGGGGAGTTTACTCCCACATGCTTAAACATTGAGGACAATGTTTATCTCAAGTATAGGGAGGACTTCTATCGAAGTAAGTGGTCTTTTCCATGAATTTGCCCTCATTTTAACCGAAAAATTTGATTTTTCGACATTTTTCAAATTTTTTAATCTATTCTGGCCTAGTTGTATAGTTGTATTTGCCTTTGTTATGTTTATTTTCTTTCCGTTGCTAGAATAAATTTTCAATAAAGTGGTTTTAAATTTTTCCTAGTCGTGAACATTTTGACTCAACCCGAGTTTACTTACCTAAGTTTACTCTAGCTAGTATCCTTAACGTGTTTAAGTCATGTTTTGCTAGGCTTTTATATAGGGAGCTATAAAACGCGAGAGTCTTAACTCTCACAGGTTAAGAACAAGAACTTTTCGCAAGTTCCTATAATTGATCCTAGAGAGTTGTTTATCAAGGGAACTTTAAAATGCGATTTCTAAACTTGAAAAAGTCTAAGAATTTGCAAGATCCTATAGGCGACTCGAAAACCCAAAACTTTGACTTAATAGGCTAAGCATCCACGAGTCTCATTCCTCGAGATTTTAAATTGTGGAGAACGAGAAATGATAGAGTCAATTATAAGTTCGGTATTCTTTCGTGAATTTATGTGAGTTAATTATAAGCCTATTCTCCCTCCGCTTGTTAATAAATTTATCTGCAATAAATAAGGTTGTACGATTTAAAAGGTTACTTAGCTTCTAGCCCCAGATCGTTTAAAAGTTGCTCGGTACGGATTAGAGTTCATAGCCAAGGCATAACTTATTGAAGCGGGATGCGAAGATTGGCGAGTCCGAAAAGGCCCTAACAAGGCATGAGGGCTACATTTTGTTGCTAAAGATCCAAAAGTGATGTGAAGAATCATTTATCGAAAATCAATATGAAGGATCGAGACACACGACGAAAAGCAAGAACTCCCCAAAAGTCATGGAGAAGTCTATCCGAAAAGACCCTAACAAGGTATGAGGATAAATAGATACAAGTCCTAAAAAGGGGCGGATCGTTGTATATCAAAGTCCAAAATAAAGATTGGAGAAAAATGAAGAAGTCGTGGTCCTAAGATGAAGAATCTCTCAAAACTTCAAGTGAAGAAGTTCCTATTATGAAGAGAAGACCATTATTTCAAGAACGTCTCTCGAAGATTCGAAGTATAAAGTCGCTGCCAAATATCGGTCCGAGAAAGGTCTCAAATCGTGAAGCGAGTTATGCCAAGATATGAACTTTATGAGGTCCCGAGAAGCAGTTTTAAAAGATTTGGTCCTTTAGCTAACTATTGATTAAATCGTTCACTTTATTTTCGGCCTAAATAACTATCGAAATAAGTCAAACAATGCATCCTCGTGATTATTCAAGACAAAAATAAAATATAAGAGATACACCTAGGAATAAGGGAGTCTAAGTGAGTAATTGGCCCACATGAGTTCGTGATAGTTTGCTAACTTATAATAACAATGATCTCGTTTTTAAGCTTGGTATAGGGAACGTGAAACTTGAGGATGATAAACGTTCATGGCTGCCAAAACCCAATGTAAGTTTTTAATTTCTTTACTTATTTCTATCTTTTATGTTTAGTATTTAATAAAGGCCAAGGTGGGTTATTTATGATGGAAAATGTAAACCGTGCTTTAAAATTAATGCATTGCATGAGGGCATTGCAATGGTCAAGTGTAGGGGATTTAATAAGTGTGAAAACACTTATTCTTTTACCACTTATTTCCAATAATAACAAGACCAAAACGTGTGATTTATGTCGTAAAAGTCAGAATTATGCGTGGTTTGTGTGTTTTATTGTGTTTTAGGACCAAAATATTAAAAAGGAAGAAAACACGGGCTTTCACGGGCTTTTATCGAAGAAAACGGGAAAAGACGAAGTCAAAAGATCAAGAGTGAAAAAAGAACGGAAGTCCAAGGCCTATTCTGAAGATTTATCGAAGAAAAAGTCAATAGACGGAAGTTTAACGAAGTCGAAGAACTTAAGTCTAATAGAAGAAGAAAATCAAAAGACAAGTTCAAATCCCGAGACGACAAAGACAAAGAATTAAAGTCGAGTCGAGAAAACGTGAAGAAAGCAAGAAAGAAGATGCAACACATGCACTCCTTCCACCTTCCCTATAAATACCCCCTAATAGTCATTAGGAGGGTGGTTAGATTTTTAGCTAATTTTCACTTTTTCTTAGTTTTTCTCTAGTTTTAGAGAGAGAAAGTCTTAAACTTTCTCTTACTAAACTTCATCTTTTCTTTTAATCTTTTAAGATTGAACACTTTGTATTGCTTATTTCATTAATCAAAGTTCCATTTTAAGCTTTTATTCCTTATTCTCATTCTACTTTTCTTTGATTTAAGATTGATTTTGGTGCGATTATCAATAGATCCGTGTTGTTCTTAATGATTTCGTGCTTAAAAAGTTAATCTTTTGATCATTTCATAAGTTTTCATTTGATTAAGCTTTAAGACTTTTGTGCTTATTGGATTATTTTTATGATTAGCTTATTTACTTTATAAAAATTTTCCTTAAAAAGTTTATGTTTTTATTGTTTGATCCAAAAAGTTGCTTATTTTCGAGTTAGATAAGTTGATTAGAGTGCTTATTTGATTCGGATTAGTTTGATTTGTACTAGTTTTGGGAATAAGCTTGTCAAAATAGCTTATTTCTTGGCTTTTAACCGAATTCCACAATTTTAGGAAGGGGTACAACTCCCCTTTCCGATTGGTTTTTCCGAGCGGCCCCTTCCCCTTTTTCCGATTGATCCAATCGGAAAAGGGTTTGTAAATTCCGACTGGCACCCCCAAGTATTCCGATCTAGCTACTGTTTCACATTCCGATTGTGGTGCCTTTGATCATTCCGATTGATCTTGTTTCTGGACTTTCCGATTGGATAATCTTGCCATTATTCCGATTAAGTGTGTTTTCTAACATTCCGATTGGTAGCCTAGCTCATATTCCGATTACTCTCAATTTCAACATATTCCGATCTACCGATCGGAAAACATTCCGATCGGGGCTTCTTTTGGCTTGTTTTGGTGTACTCCGTTCTAACTTTCTTATAGTACTTTTTAACTAAGTTTTTATTTCTAGAAAGTTTTCCTAGTGTTAATTCTTATTAAGTGTGCTAGTACTTTTCCATTGTTACCTTTTAGTTTTCAACCATTTTTTATTATTCGTCATTTTAAATATTAATCTTTATTCTTCCATTTTACTCAACGACACTTTAATTATTTGCTAATAGTTTAATACAAACAAACCAAACCATCCTCTTGATTCACCAAAAGACGATTGAGTCGCACTTAAGACCGGTTTTCAATTCGAAACGATTCGGACGATAAGATTTTATACCTAGCCAAAAGCAAGTATTACTTGGCCCATGAATAATTTGCATATATCCCATGTTTCTATCCACGTTTTTGTTCCAAGAAACCAGGGATATCAAGATAAATAGTCCATAAAAATAGCAAATATCTTCATACCGTTTTTAAAACTACTGAATATACGTGAAGACAAAACTCCACGTCTGATGAAAAATGCGTGATCTGCAAATTCAGTATCTTTTCTTTGTTCCACGTTGCACATATTATTTTAACCCTGATGTGTCCCTATCACTTCTTCCCTATGTCACACATAATAAAATCAAACAGCAATTTTAAGTCACAATATATGAATCTTGGGACCACCTACTATTTTCAACCTTTGAATATCATGAATAGCAAAAACATTCTTTTGCTTTCCTTCACGTCTTGTAGTTAAACGAAGAGATCCCCATGGACACAACTGCTCACGTCATGCTTGATAAAGGAATACATGAATATCCCTACTTAATAGGAATAGACAAGAATATATTCGCAAGATAGATAACAAGATCACAAATCACGTCCAAGATAGAAGATATCATTTGACCAATTATGATTCCTAAAAATTCGCATGCTAACCTGTGATCTCCATAATTCACACGTCATTCCCATCCTAAAAATCAGCAACCAAATCAGATCTCAGTATTCTTGGCTGCGTTATACAGAAACGACACACATGAAGATCATCAACGTGTCTGTATAAGTCCATGTGCACAAGATACTTATGTGGGAATCACGTTCTTTCTTGCTACCATAATCAAATAAACCGCATCAATCACTTCCCACATCAGTTTGAGCCACAGAAGATTATCAGATCTAGGGTTTGCACATTAAACCCTAAAAACGAAAGTTATTGACAGAAACCATGAACATTGATCACACTAGGGATCGTTGTTGATCTAAAGATCAACTCACCAACGTTAGTGTAACCATTACTCACAGCAAAGCATCATCACGAACAGTAAATCGTCTTCGTTTTCTGTTTAAAATCGATCTAGGGTTTGGAGAAACCCTAAATCATGAATTTATGCAAATCTGAAAATCTGAAAATCATCTCTGCAGACCACTTCGACGCCTAATAAATTTTTCTTGGGAATAAAACATGACAATCCCTCCGGTGGATGTCTAGATATATGTGTATAGAACACACACAAGAAATTTCGTGACGATCCAATGGTCTAATCAAAATTTATGCCTTCCTGAATACTGTTGCGCACACAAAAACGTCCAGAAAAACCCTAGACGGATTTTTCTTCTTCTTCTCGATACACGAACACCTTGTTGGTCCTAGCATCACGAGCCACGAGGCTCTGTTACCAATTGAGGAATCCTAAGATTCACGGATCTTTAAGCTACTAGGAATGTATCATGTTCATATGATTAGATAATCAAAGCGGAATTAGAACACAACATATTAACAAGGTGTTTAGGGAACAAGACACATGAATTACTCAAAGATTGTTCATTATATTAATAACAAACAACCACTAGACGTGTATACATTTAATCCCACGTCTAGTGCAACACACGCTTTTAGGTTTACATTGTGAGTGAATGTTATATGAATAACCTAATACCCTTGGTTACTTTATAGTGTAAGGATTAGGGTTTACAAGAGATAATATCAAATAAAAATGTAAATCTTCTATTTAAATAAACATATACAGAATATATTCTGCATACATATCTAAATAGAAGCTTCCAAAGGCTTCTTGTCAATGTTACTGTCAATGCTTGAATTGCATGTGACAATGCTTGGATTGCTCTTGACAATGCTTGCTTCTGTCAATGCCTGATTTGTTCTTGACAACGCCTGGAATACACTTGTCAACGCTTAGACAAATGCCTTCATGTTTTCTTCGTTTTTGAGTTTCTGCCACATCAACTTTTTGACCCAACAGAGCTTTTTATGAAAATGTTTCGTGACGTTCATTTTAATGTGATTTTCGCCGATGCTTTGGTCATGATGCCTCGATTGCCGCTAACTTTAAGAGTATGTTGAACAACAAGGAGAAATTGCAACAATTGTCTAGTTGTTCATCGGTTTATCTTAACCGCATACCTCAAAAAGTCGGTGATCCCGGTAAATTCTTGATCCCTTGTGCAATCCAAGATATGGAAGAATGCTATGCCTTGGCCGATCTGGGTGCTAGCATTAATTTGATGCCACTTGCAATCTTCAAGTCGCTCAATCTTCCTAATCTTACTCCTTCACTAATGTCTATCGAGTTGGCCGACCATTCCACGATTCCCGCATGTGGATTGGCGGAAGACGTTTTTGTGAAAGTGGGGAAGTTCTTATATCCGGTAGACTTTATCGTTGTCGATATTACCACGGATCCTCAAGTTCCTCTCATTTTAGGTCGTTCGTTTTTAGATACGTCTATGGCTTTAATCGATGTGCATGCTAGAAAGATCACCTTACGTTTCAACGATGAGGAACTTGTTATAAACGCAACTCAAAATTCTCAAATTTCTCATGTTTATTCCGTTGCAACCATAAACATCGTTGATATGATAGACGTTGTTTGTGAGGAATTTTCACAAGAGGTTTTAGGTTTTGGTGATGATGAAAATAGTGGCAAACCCACTATGTTAGATCCCATTCTTGATAATTCGACACCAACCTTCACTCCATTTGTAGGTGGTGGTTTTACGTTCGAAGAATTCGATGTTCCACGTACTTGTGACGAAGACCTCGATAATGATGAGGACTTCTCGATTATCAAGGATTTTCTTAACGATTTCCCATTCCCTCCACCCGAGGAGGTTATGAGTATCGAGCCCAAATCTTCAATTGAGGAACCACCTGTCCTCGAGTTGAAAGATTTAACTCCTCATCTCGAATATGTATTTTTGGAGGAGGGCGACAAGTTGTCGGTTATTATTGCGAAAGAACTTTCAGATGATGAAAAAACTACACTTGTCGATGTTCTAAAGGATCACACAGGGGAATTACGTGGAAGTTATCCGACATTAAGGGGATCGATCCCAAAATTTTGTACCCACAAAATCTTAATGGAGGAGGATTACAAACCCGCAATCCAATGTCAAAGGAGGGTGAACCCCAAAATTCACGACGTCGTCAAAAAGGAAGTCCTAAAACTCCTTGACGCGGGAATGATTTACCCTATTTCCGATAGCCCTTGGGTGAGTCCTATTAAATGTGTCCCAAAGAAGGGAGGAATGACCGTTGTGCCAAACGATGCCAACGAGTTAATTCCCACTAGACTCGTGACAGGATGGAGCGTGTGCATTGACTATCGTAAGTTGAATGAAGCCACTCGAAAAGACCATTTTCCCTTGCCCTTCATGGACCAAATGTTGGAGCGTCTTGTGGGAAACGATTTCTATTGCTTTTTAGATGGTTTTCCGATTACTTCCAAATCCCCATCAATCCTCGTGATCAAGAAAAAACTACGTTTACGTGTCCATATGGAACGTTTGCCTATCCTAGAATGCCATTCGGACTTTGCAATGCACCGGGAACCTTTCAAAGGTGCATGATGGCTATTTTTCATTATATGATCGAGAAGACGGTGGAAGTCTTCATGGATGACTTTTCCGTGTTTGGTAGTTCATTCACTTCGTGTTTGTTGAATCTTGAGAGAATGTTGAAGCGTTGGGAGGAAACCAACATTGTGCTTAATTGGGAAAAATGTCATTTTATGGTTAAAAGTGGGATCGTCTTAGGGCACAAGGTTTCGAAATCGGGGATTGAGGTAGATCAAGCTATGGTAGACGTTATCGCCAAATTACCTCATCCCAAAACCGTTAAGAGAGTTAGGAGTTTCCTAGGCCACGCGGGCTTTTATCGTCGATTCATCAAGGATTTTTCAAAGATCTCTCGACCTATTACACATCTCCTTGAAAAAGATGCACGTTTTGTCTTTGACGAAGATTGTGTATGAGCCTTTGAAATCCTTAAGAGGAAACTTACTGAAGCTCCCATTCTTGTTGCTCCCAATTGGAACCTCCCCTTTGAGCTCATGTGTGATACTAGTGACTACGTTATTGGGGTTGTATTGGGGCAACGTCATGAAAAACATTTCTTGCCTATTCACTATGCTAGAAAGACGATGATCGAGGCTCAACTAAAATACACTACAACGGAGAAGGAGTTCCTTGCCGTGGTGTATGCATTTGAGAAATTCCGACCTTATCTCGTCTTGACGAAATGCATAGTGTATACGGATCATTCGGCTATCATGTATCTTATGGCTAAATAAGATGCAAAGCCGAGATTACTTCGTTGGATTCTCCTCCTTCAAGAATTTGATCACAAAATTGTTGACAAAAAAGGAGCCGAGAATCTAGCGACCGATCATCTTTCTCGTTTGGATGATCCTCACCAAAGTGTTTACGAGCCCAAGGAAATCACCGAAACATTTCCGCTCGAGACACTTGGTGTAGTGAATTCTAAGCTTGATTCTTCCACCCCATGGTATAAGGACATCGCAAATTACCATGAGGGCAACTTCATCATCAAGGGTATGACGACTCAAGGAAAACGAAAGTTCTTTCGTGACGTCAAGTTCTATTTTTGGAATGACCTTACTTGTTTCGAACTTGTGCGGATAAAATTATTCGACGTTGTGTCTTTGGTACCGAAGCTTCTAACATCCTTAGAGCTTGTCACGAGGGACCCACGGGTGGTCACCACGGTGCTAATCTCACGGCTAAGAAGGTCTTTGATGCCGGTTTCTTTTAGCCTACTATTTTCCGAGATGCACATGAGCTTGTGAAGTCGTGTGACTCATGCCAACGACAAGGAAAAGCCTCACAAAAAGATGAAATGCCACAAAATATCATCCAAGTGTCTGAGATCTTTGACGTTTGGGGCATTGACTTTATGGGGTCGTTCCCATCATCTCGTGGTAATAAGTACATCCTTGTCGCCGTGGACTACCTATCTAAGTGGGTGGAAGCTAATGCTTTGCCCACCAATGATGCTCGTGTGGTAGTCAAGTTTTTGAAAAGCTTGTTTTCTCGGTTTGGAACCCCTCGTGCGATCATAAGCGATCGTGGAACCCATTTTTGTGACGACCAATTCGAAATGGTCGTAAGGAAATATGGGGTTACACATCGGCTTTCTACGGCTTATCACCCACAAACGAGTGGGCAAATCAAGGTTTCAAACTGAGCTTTGAAGAGGATCTTGGAGAGATCTATTGGGGAAAACCAACAATCTTGGTCGGATAAGTTGGACGATGCTTTATGGGCCTTTAGGACCGCTCATTAGACGCCCATTGGGTGCACTCCCTATAAGCTTGTGTATGGGAAGAATTGTCACTTGCCAATAGAACTTGAACACAAAGCTTATTGGTCCCTTAAGCATTGTAATGATGATATGGAGACCGCGAGAAAACACAAGAAAATGCAATTAAATGAGTTGGATGAATAAAGGGATATTGCTTATGAAAATTCATTGATTTATAAAGAAAAGACTAAAAATTTTATTGATTCAAAAATTAAAAACCGGGTTTTTAACATTGGGGATCAAGTTTTGCTTTTTAACTCTCGTTTAAAAATCTTTTCCGGTAAGTTGAAATCCCGTTGGTCCGGTCCATTCACCGTGACTCAAGTTTTTCCATATGGGACCATCGAGCTAGCTCAAAATGATGGCCCTAATTTCAAGGTGAATGGACATAGGTTAAAGCACTACTTTGGCGGGGAAGTTCCATCCTTGAACTACCTCGACCAAATCACCTTCCTCAATGATAATTAGTATTGAGGGGATCGAGTCGAGCTCATGACTTAGTAATCAAAAACGAGGTGCCTCGTAGGGGAGTCCCATGCTTATCCTATGTACATATTATCGCTTTCTAATGTAGTAACGTGTGGGGATTTGTGCCCTTCCAACCGTTTTTCCATGGTTGTTTGTGAATTGTGGATTTTAGATGATCATTATCTTCACGATTGGAGCCTCTCGTGTTTGTTTTATGGGAGCACTCGATCGTTTGCTTTGAAGACTTTTTCAATATCCATGATATATCCTTTGATGTTATAACCTTGGGTTTATAGCACACTTCATAAACGGCTTTAAATTTAACGGTAACACCCTTTCCATGCTTGATTAGGCATTTGACTACGTCTCTAGTATGGGGGTGTTTGCACCCCTAGACTCGAAACATTGAGGACAATGTTTAAATTTAGTATGGGGGTGAATAGATACTTGCCTTGCCAAACCTTCACGCTTTCCAAAGTTTATATTTTTGTTTATCGTTTTGTTGCAAAATAAGGCTAAAAATGGCCAAATTTTAAAATTTTTCTCATGTTTTATAAATGTTTCAAGACACGAATGTAGGCTTTCCGATGGCGAGAATAAGAGTAATTTTGACTCGACCGTGCATGTTGAGCACTTTGCTTCGATTCCTTAACTTTACATTAGGCTAAGTCTCTTAAATGAGGACGAGAAATGATAGAGTTAATTATAAGTTACTATGCTAAACGTAGAGTACTCGTATTCTTTCAAAAACTCATGTGTTCTCGTTATTTGCTTATTCTCCCTTCGCTTGTAAATATTTTTTTTTCATAATAAATATTGACTTAGCGGTTTTGTCTTGATTGTTGGTTTCTAGTCTTTTCTAGTAGCTTCCATGTAATTAAATTGGGAAGACATTAAGGTATCGCCAGCGTCACGGTTTTGAAGTATTGGAAACCCGAATAATCGAAAGCTTCACCCAATAATAAGATTTCAAGTGCTCACCTAAATCAAGCAAACAATTTGAAGCTCACAAGGCCGAAAAATCTATGCAAAATTGAAAGTGAATCAAGCCTTAATCTTTGAAGCTTTAAAGATCCAAAATTCTCCTTAGCGTGAGGATATACGTCTTTGGCAATAATAAAACCACCAATGAGGCGGATAATAAAAGGCAAGGCAAGACCGAAGTCAAAATAAAAGCTTCATGGCGAAGTTGAATAAAAGATGGAGGTAAACCTATGATAATAAGGCCCTTCCATTAGGGGGCGTATAAAAGTCTTGGTAATAAGTCTCATGGTCAAAACCGTTATAAAACCGTGTTTATCGATCCTTCTTGTTGACTTAATTTTTTGACATCGTTGTCTATTAGTAGGGGTTATTAATTTGATGGTCTTGGTTACACCGTTGGGACTCTATTTTTAGACCTAAATCTCTATTATCGCATAAGTCAAACAATGTATCCTCGTGAAACAGTCAAGACAAAATAAAATATAAGAGATACAACTTAGGAAAATGGGAGGATAAGTACGTGATTAGGGCATATGAGTAGTGTTAGCATTACTAACTTATAAATACAACGATCTCGTTGCACGCTTAGCATGGAATTGGGGAGAAAAATCGAGGACGATGAAATTATTTCTAACGAAGCATTCACGTGTTCTTATTCTATGAACCTAAACATCCCATTTTGCGATGAAAATCATACATTATGTCTAAAACGCAAGTAGTAGTAATAGTAGTAGTGTAGCTAGTTTATCATTCAATAAATATGAATAAAAATGAATTTTGGAGGTGCTATGATACTTTATTCTAGCATTGCGTGAGGGCACGGCAATTGTTTATTATGGGGGAGTGATGAGACTGCTTTTATACATAGTCTCATCGTCCAAAAAGGGCTTTAAATGCATTAAATATCATGAAAATGGCCAAATATATGCTTGTGTTTGTTTCTTGTGTATTTTAGGTACGGATATTGAGAAAATGACAAAAGATCACAAGAATCATACAAAAACGAACACGGGAAACGAAGCCGCACATTGAACCAAGCCTTAATGAGGATTTTCCAAGACAAACCCTTGAAGATTTGAAGATTATGCAAGAAGGGTCCTCCAATACTGAAGAATTGACACTATAAATCCTTGTATCTTCATAATTACAAGATTGGTCCCTAAAGTTTGTCAATATTACAAAAAGGGCCCTCTACTTTGAAGAATTAGCAAATTTAATCCCTCAACAAAACTAAATTGTCAATATTAGTCCTCCTCAAAGTCAAACATATCATGAAGGCCTTCAAGTTATAAGAAATTACAAGTTTGGTCCTTTAAAAATGTCAAATTACCAAAAGGACCCTTGACTTTGAAGAAATGGCAAAAATGGTCCCTCATAAATCATGATTTGTCAAAATCAGTCCTCCAAGAAGTCAACAAGAAAAGTCAAGACCATTATCAAAGAAGAAAATGCCAAAACAACCCTTCAAGAATCAACAAATGGCAAGAAATACCCCTGCAGATACTTTACAAAACTATTTGGGGCAAAAGTGTGAAGTTGAAAACTTTGCTAACAAAGAAAATTGAGTTTTGGCCAGTTTATTTGCAAATGAAAGGAATTATAAAGATGGGGGGGTTATTTCTGGGAGACAAGAATACTTACCTAGACTAATGGGAGCTTGACACCTGTCCCACTAACTCCCCTAAACCAATCAGCACACCCCATTGTGCCATGTCACCTTCCACCCAAAACAGATTATAACTAATCTGATTAAACTAATCTTTGGCGCCTAACAACTAGTTTAAACCCAAAAATCAGATTAAACTAAACACTATTCCCTCAAGAACACGATTTGGGTTTTCCTAATTGTGTTGTAATTAAGCCACCCAAACCTCCAGATTTATGATTAAGCATGCCTTAATCACATCCCAACCTTAAAAACATGTCCCACATCACTCAAAAGACCTACATGAGATTCCCCTGCACCAAGGATGAACAAAACGCCAAAACATTGACAACAATCCAACCATCCACATTCCAACTTACATTTTAAGCTTGTTATAAGTCATTGGATGCAATTCTACTATTCCAACTCACACAACCAGCCATGAACAAGTGAAATGATCCTCAAGAGTTCAAAACCCTCAAGGGCATATTTGGAACTTCAATAGCTAGGGTTTTACGTTTTTTAAGCATTCACTAGTTTACTTGTAGCCTATATAAGGCATATGACTCAGTCATTTACAATTTGCTCTTGAATTTTCCTAGTTCACAATTCTGTAAATCATATATTCAAGTAATGAAATGTGTTTGAATTTTGTGAAGAAAAATCAAGTGCCAACCTTATTATCTGTTTATTATTGTTTGATGTTAACTGTTCTTGAATCCTAAAACATGTTTTCAAAGGAATGTGCAAAAGTTTGCATATTTTCCTTAAATCTTGATATTTTGCTAAGCCTTGTTCAAACCTTGGAATTTTTGGGCTATAAGTTGATCATAGCACCCTGATATTGTGATATCAAGGTGTTGTGAGGATTATAACTTGGGGATAATCAAGTGTGGGGAACTAAGGTTGCATTAATCAAGTTTACCTCTTTTTCTAATTTTGATATTTTTACTTCTAACCTTGTTGAATCTTAGCAGGCTTGTTTGTGGAAGCTTGTGCTTGTTCTTGCTAGCACATAAGCTCAAAATTCGTGGGTGTGGATGTACATCCATGAGGTTTGAACCATTCTACCTTAAATCTGCTTAAAATCTTGATTTTTGGTGAATTTGTGTGTTGCTTGTTTTCTTGTGTAATTTATGGTCTAATCTTGCTTAATACTGCATATTACATCTGTTTATGTGTTTGAATGGGCTTGGGTAGTCTTGGAATACACTTATACTTGTTTAAATTTGATTTGAAAAATATATGGGGTGTTTGGGATTATCTGTTTAAGATCATAGAGTGTTATTGTGTTTGTGGAAAGTGTTATTTCTGCTTTGTATCTGTTATTGACTTGGTTGAGAACTAAAACCTGCAAGTTATTAGCTTTAAAACCTTGAATCAAAGATTCTGCTATAACTTATTGATTTTGACTGTTTTTGACCTAAAATTTTGGTAATACTTAGAGTATATGCATGTTTAGGGATAAAAGCTGTTAAATCAAAGTTTTCATAACCTATCTAAGAGATCTGAGTGTTTGAATTTGGCTTGTTGGTCAAGTATATCAGCAAAGTGTTCATAACTGCTTGTTAGTGTTCATCAGTAACCTTATTGTGCTTGAATCTTGATTTAGACGTTGAACCATTGCATGAAACCTGTTTAAACTTGTTCATTTAAGTTTATTATAGCTTGTGTATGCTTATGGTGCAATTTGGTTGGCTGAAATTTGCTTAAACAGCTTATAAGTTCATAACTGCTTATTGTTCATGTCTGTGACTGATCTAGTGCTTAATTTAATTAACTGTGTTAATTGGGGAATTTTGATTGTGTTTTTGTGATTGTTATTGACTCCTTATGATTAACTAACCATTTGGGTGCTTTGTGAAACTTGAATCCACAAAAAAGTCACTAAAGACAAAAAGTCAATTAAGTCAAGCAGTGGAAAAAGTTTCCACTGCTCAACAGCCAAAACTAGCCCCTGCGGGTGTTAATTTTGATCCAGCTTATTAATAAGCCATATTGGCTTATCCAGACTTGCAACAACTTATTTTTTGTGATCAATCTTCCTCATTTGACCCATTTGTTTGAACTGGAGCTTATCAGACCTTGGCATTGACTTTTTGCTAGAAAACTCATAAAGTTTACTTTTAATTAAGTGCTTATCTGCTTATTCCAGCTTATTGAGTGTGCTTATTGAAAAACTTTTTGTTGATTAAGCTTAGTTAAGTCATTTTAAAGCTTTTGAAACTTGAATCAGCTCTTGGGGTGGCCTAGAACTCGAAAACGACTATTTTGTCGTTTTGTGAAGATAGCTTTTAGCTTATTCAGGCTTATTCCTTGTGCTTATTTCAAATTTCTTTTTCAGATCTCTTAAGTAACTCAAAAGAAGCTTGTGTGTCTAATTTGAGCTTATGGCATCAGCTTATAGCTTAATGGGCCAAAAAGCCCATTAAGAATAAGCTGCTTTGAAATAAGCTAGCTTATACACATTTTCAGCTTTTGGGCCTTCGGAGTTTTGTTCTTAAAATCAAATTTTGAGTCAGACTGGAGGTTTTGGGCTTATTTGGTTGACTTTTTCTTATTGGGCCCAAATTTAGCCCATTAAGGGACTGTTTTGTCTTTTAGCCCATTCTAGGCCCAATAGGGGTATTTTGTAATTTCAACTTCATTTATGTGTTTATTAGGTTAAAATAAGCTAGTTTGCAATTTTTTATAATTTTTATTAAATTTTTGATTTTTAATATTATTTTATTATTATTTTATTATTAAAAATTAAAATATAGATTTTTCAAGTTTTATATTTTTCTTAGGTCAAATACATTATGTTAGGAATTTCACAATTTTTAGAATATTTTTATTGTCATTAGATTAATTTTTATAATTATTTTAATTTTTAAGAGTTTTTAATTGTTTTTAAATAGTTTTAATTAATTTTAAAATTTCCAAAAATAGTTTTAAACTTAGTTAAGTCATTTTAGAGGTTTACAATTGAAAAAATCTCATTTTGGGCTTTTTGTTAATTAAATTGATTTTTGGGCTTTAATTAGCATTAAACAATTATTATTTAATTAAATAAAAGGTTTGAGTGATTTTTTATTTTTTGTAAACTCTAATTACATTATTTAGGATTTATTGCAATTTTCTAGGAATTTTTAGGGTAAATTTTTAATTTTGTCACTTTTTACGGTTTTACGTGTACGAGTTTTCGTCTTAGTGTAATCCACAGTCGTAACCGTCATTCTCTTCTAATCTTTTCTTCTTTTATTTCTTCATAAATATAATCACAAACCATTAATCAATTCTTAACACACACACCAAGCCTCCTTGAGAACGATCCCCACTTTGGGTCATAACTTGTGGTTTTCCTAAACTACTTGTTAATACTTGCCCTAATTACGTTCTTTTTCCTAAAAGATGTATTTTACAACCATCAATATCATTTTCAAAATACATGATAAGACTCCTTATGAAATATTTAGGGAAAGGATTCCAGATATCAACTATTTTGATGTGTTTAGATCTCCTGTGTTCATTCACAACCAAAAAGACCATCTTGGTAAATTTGATGCAAAAGCTGATGATGGATACTTTCTTGGATACTCATTTGTCTCTAAAGCTTTCAGGGTCTTTAACACAAGGAGACAACAAGTTGAGGAAACATTTCATACCGCATTTGATGAAAGTATGGATGCCATTAACTTCACAAATCAATCAATGGAAGAGATTGGGGTTAATGATTCATCAGGATATCCTCCTGATGAGTATGAACAGAGTCCCTCAAAACAGTATCAAACTGATGCTGATATATGTAACACCCCCAAATATTCATACTTTAGTTCAGCGGAAGAGTCGTTGGTGTTACGGGATAGCACATTACTTAAATCATAGACAACTCTTAAAAATCGCGTCGTTTAATAATAAAGCATTTTCCATTCATAAATATCAAATTACATAGGTCCCAAGTCATAGTATTTCATACAATTTTACAAAACATTTGAATGGAAATTTTACTTAGATTTGGGCCATAAATTCTTGTCGTCTTTCCGAGAATTGCCTTCAAGTACCTGAGATAAAACATGTTAAATAGGTCAGCAAAAACGCCGAGTGAATTCATAGAGTTTAATAAAAACCATTAATATATCACCGGTACATATAATCATTACCGAAAATCATTTTGTATAATTTTTTTGTCGTAGGCCATAAAATAGGTCAAAGACATTTTATACAAATCTTTGTCATAAATCATAATATAGGCTTTTGCCTTCAAAACCATTACACGAACCATTACCGTAAAAACATCATACAATACGTTTTTTAACGTTGTATAGAATTAAATAAAAACCGTTATATGTAAATGGTTATGTAAAACAAAAACACGAACATAACATCAGTAATAAGACCCCGTATTGCTAGTCAGGCAATGTATTATAATTTAATTCGTATATCAATTGTTTCAATATTGGATTATTATAAGCCGCATGACATTGCTACCTTACTATAAAAAACAACGGGTAGCTAACCCGAAATTCCTTTGCCCATCTAAAATAGCGTGTCGTCACAATAATCTCGCTTATATAAATCTTCTCATACATAAATTCGCTTACCAATCAATGTGGCACGACGGGGATCAACCGTCAAGGCGCGAACTAGGGTGATCTTCCCTAAATAGTACTATTATATGCATAAGCGTCTACCAAATCTCGGTAGTTCACAATTCATGCTAATAGGACTTTTAGTGACATAACCTAACTAATAATAATCCATTTCTTTTCATTCATCGGATCATATAATCATTCATCGGGTCATATAATCATTTTGGTCCATATCAATAAGCAAATAATCGGGACAACTGGTGTCCTATTTTTTATTAAAACTAACATGTTATCTCCCTCGTGGGTTTATAAAATATTTCATAAAACATTTAGAAGAGTGTGAGGCTATGAACTCACGTTGGTGTGGGAAGGCGGGTTATTGGTGATTCGGATGTACGATACGTGCTTCGATCACGGAAACCTAGACAAATAATACTCGTCTTAGACTCTTGTCCAATGACTTTATAAAACCAATGGCTATGTATATATGATGACTTTATAAGTATGATGATGATCAAGTGGGATTTTATCTCTTTATACACATTATAGTGTTATGTGTTAGTCAAATTTTTGACTAGTTACACTAGTTTCAACTTATTTATATATTAAGGCCCAATAAGCCCATTAAAAGTCCAATACATTATATTAGCCCATTTATACTTTTAATACCAGGTCTATACTCATATGTTGGGACCAAGTGGTTTAAGCCCAAGAGAAGGTCCATTAGTGTTTAGCCAAACTAGTTGGGTTAATAGTCCAATAAGGCTACTTTGACCCGTTAATGTCCATAAGTTATAAAGCTCGGGTTTTATCGGTTTTCACTTGTAAAATGTACTTACATATCAGTAGATGAGTTATAAAAAGTTTACATTAGACGGGTCCGACCGTCTAAGTTTTATTTGGCGAAAACGTTAATCTTTTGGTTTTAGCGGAAAAGACGTAAAACTTGTATATAGCTTTATAACTTTAGAAAACATTTGAGTTTGCAATTTTATAAAATGTCATATTTATTTATCATAGTATATAATTTATTTTATAACTACTATCATAAGTTAGTGGGTTTTATATATGTATTTTATTATAATATTACTTGAGTGCTCATTTTATATTATATACTTTTGTTTTCCAAATCTGATTATGAAACTCACTTTCACCATTTTTGCCATATCTTGAGTTATACAAGGAGATAGAAGCTCAAATTTGGGCAGCACAAACTACATAATATGTTCTACTTTTAACTCCAGTTTAGCTACTGCTCATTCATATTCTAAGTGTCCATAATAATTCGTCCAAAACAGACTTTACAGATTTGAACCTTAATAGTATTTTTATCATATCTTGCTCATTTTATTGATTCCATTGAGTGGTCAACTCCCAAACATGTAAAAAATCATATAAATTACTGTATATTCAATCATCCAAGTTATTTTATCAAGTTATCATATGGTTACTTACTGTTTTATACAGCCCAAAATTTTAGTCAAGATTTTAACATCTTTACATGTAGATTTTAGTCTTTTTAACCAAATCTATCAACACAAGATCCCCACATAATACTTTGATCATCATTCATCATCATATACATATACATTTTTGAAGAAAATACATAAATACATATTCAAAACAATAGGATGATAGAAAGAAATTAATCTTTATACCAATCTATATGATGGAAAGGAAGAGATATTGGATGAATCAAGGCTTGATCTTTCCACCAAATCTTCAACCTTTTAAGACAACTTCTTGGGTCCTTCAAATGGATGAACACCTCCATGAAATAAGCCCTTGAACTCCATATAAACTCCTCTTTAGATGTTAGAATAACCTCCAATCAACAAGACTTCAAAAGGCTTTCATCTTGAGCAAGTTTAACACAAGATTCATGGTAGAATTTTTGATCTATGGTGGTGTTTAGTGGTGGTGGTAGACGGCACAAATGAGAGAGGAAGATAGGGTTTGTGTTGTTTTCATGTAAGTTATGTGAGAAATGGTTTTAGGTTGATAGTTTTTGTGGTTAAGTGGTTTTACAAGCAACTAAGGACAAGTGTCCTTGGTTGTTATGTAAACTTGACATCTAGTGGTGTGTTGGTGAAGCTTTCCGCCCTTGGTGAGGGGTGGGACATGTATAACTTGTTTCATCCCCTTATTAATTTACGGGTACTCCTCGATTCTAGTTTTCTTGATTTACGTGCCCTCGGGTCGTTTTACAAAAAACGTTTTTAGAAATTATGACTCAACGACACAAAACGAACCTAATAAAAATTGTATCATCAAAAACGGAGTTCAAAGATGTAAATACGTAAACCTAGGGTTTCCGATTTAATCGTAAAGGACGTTAAATTATGCACGTAAGTCCTAATCTCTTCTCGTAAATTTGTGAGTTTATGAACCAACATATATTTAAAATTCCAAAATAATATTCAAGGATAAATTTATTTCCTGAAATGTCGGACTGTCACCAAAAACGGTGTATGTAAACGTAAGCACGTAACGTAGAGTTCTCCGGTTTAGACGTAGTCGATTCTACTTTAAGTCGTAAACCCTTATTTCTTCTCAAAAGTGAGTGAGTTCATAAATTAGTAATAAAATAATAATTTTTAATAATACTTGAGAATAAAATATCGACCATAAATTGATGGATTGTCACAGCAGTTACCCCTAAAGAGGATCTTTGTCCTCAAAGATCGATTTATCTTACTACTCGCTTCTTATATAGTTAAATCCATGTGGGCATTTCCTTCATATTCGGTCTTTTCTCTCAAGTGTAATTCGTTACAATAAGCGAGTTTCATCAAATATAACTACGAGAATACGATCAGGCTTAAGTTGACTTACTTTCTCTATCCATGATGTTCACGGGTTTTTGATGAATGCACTTTTCGCCAATCTAAACTTTATTAAGAATAATCAGATTTTCACTTGATAGACACTTTATCAAGTTCGATATACGAAACATAATTCACGCAGCCCTTGAAGTCCTAGGGTAGATCCAGCTTATATGCCTTTGAAACCAACTTTTTACATTATCTCAATGGTCTCATACAACGGGGACTTATTTCCCATGATCTTTCAGATCATAAATTCACTTCTCCATGGTGAAAATTTTTGGCATAACTTCGCTACCCATCCTGCACTTCAAGATCTACATTTCATATTCACATAACCTCTTGCCCACTACTGGCAGTCAATAATCAGATCCTAATTTCAACAATCATTTCAGGTTTCACGGGTCGGGTATTTTGTAAGGTTAGGTTTGTCATCATAGGCAAACTTAAACCTAAAAGACATGTCCAACTCACAATGGGCGTATGTCGGGTATCTCATCCCAACTCTCACCTACAGGTGCTCTTTATATAGATCCTCACAAGATTCGATCTCGATTCTAATACGATAGTTATCAATGATAATCTCTCCAAAGGAAAACGATTATCCCCTTCATTACCAAGGTCAATTATTCAAACATAAAACAAGACTTCTTGTGTTTGTATCGTTACTTTACCCTGTCCCTTCGATTGAGGTGGTAAAAAGTACTCTCATCAAGATTCGTTCCCAATAACTTCTGAGCAAATCTCTAGAAATTCGATGCGAAGCGAGGATCTTGATAGAGATGATCGATACAGTCACACCATGCTTACACAACTCCTTTAAATACAAAAGAGTCAATTTCTTCATCGAGAATCTATCATTAGCGAGAATGATATTAGCAGATTTGGTCAGTCTATCAACGATGACGCAAATCGAATCAAATTCAGATGATGACCTTGGAAGATTTATCGTAAGAATCCATGGTGATTCTATCCTATTTTAAAACAGGAATAATAAGCTGTAGAAGCAATCCTAATGGATTTTGGCGTTCAGTCTTAACCTATGCACGAGTTAGATGTTTACTAATGTATGAGGCGATGTTTGCCTTCATAATTGGCCATCAGTACAACTTCTTCAGATTAAGATACATTTTATCAAAAATGGCATGAATAGAATAATTAAACTTATGAGATTCCAACATAACTAAATCTCACAAACCTCCATATTTAGGCAACCATAAGCGGCCTTTTAAACATTTAACGCCATCGGCCCTCATTTCTAATGGTTCACATTAGCCGCAAACCCCCTTTTATTAGCTATATTATACTTCTTACAAGCATCAGCTATTTTTAAATTGTTCGGGCAAATTATTTTGCACTGTTCATTACAAAGGAACACATCCTAATTGATTCTTTATCTTTTCTACATAATGTGTCAGTATCTACATTCACCTTTCCTGATGAAATCATTATCAGGACCACAATTTATTCAGAAATTCTTTCTTCATATTTTCTAAGTTTTATTTCGCCTCTACTATTATCTTTACCAGTTTTGCCCAGTCCGACGTTTAAAACGTCGATAAATATTGCAAGTAATTAAATAATAAATATTTAATTTAATGTAACTAATAACTAAGATTTTAGTTAGAAAAATTGTTCGTTGAATCCGATCTTTTCGAATTGATTACCGTTAATCATTGTGACTGAGTCGTTCTTGGTGGAAAATAAAATGGTTTGGTTATCTATTTTAAACTAAAAGTAAATATGAAAATATCTTGAGTAAAATAAAAGCTTTAAAAATTAAAAAATTACTAGAAAAACACTTCGTAAAAATAGAGATTTCGGTAAGCGTGCAATTTTTTGAAATTAAAACGTAACGAATTTAAAACTTGAAAACTTTGTAAAAACAAGAAATTAAACCCGTCGGAATGCCTGGTCAGAATCCCGTCGGAATATCCAAGAAACCCTACAATCGGAATGTATGGTCAGAATGTAATCGGAATATGGGAAAATGAATGCAGTCGGAATATTGGAAAACAAGGCTAATCAGAATATCAAATAATACCCTCGTCGGAATCCAAATAGGAATCCTCGTCGGAATGATTGAAACTAGGTCCTATCGGAATAATGGTGCTATCGGAATATCACATAAATACCATGGTCGGAATATGCATCGGAATCCTTATCGGAATGCAATAAAAGAAAGCTGTCAGAATAAGGCAAAACTGATCCAATCAGAATGTATCTGAAACCCTTTTCCGATCCTAAGATCGGAATAATAGCGCACAGATCGGAATGACTACCCCAAATCGGAATGTCCAATCGGAAAGGGGTTTACCCTTTTTCCGATTACTAGCACTTCGAAATAAGCCAAGTTTTTAAGCTACTTTTGATAAGCTCAAACCAAGACTTAAACAAATTACTAATAAGCCGAACTAATAAGCATAAAGTAAGAACTTTTCAAAACTTTAAATAAGCAAAACTTTAAAATCAACATTTAAAAAGACTAAAACTTGAAGAAAACTTAAAACGTAAATAAGCTAAACACAAACTAAGTCAATAAGCATGAAAAGCTCAAAACTTAATCCGTTTTAAAACTTAGAGATGAATAAAAAGATAAACTTTTTAATCACATAAACATCAAGATTAAACAAAATCAAAGATGATTAAGAATCAAAGGTAAAAAAATCAAGAAAGGTAGAAGAAGATTAAAGATAAAACTTAACTTAAACTTTTAGATTAAAGATTCAAAAATACAAGATTGAATTAAAGCTTAAAACATGAAAGAAAGAAAAGATGAAGTTTTAGTGAGAGAAAGTTAAACACTTTCTCTCTCTAAAGATAAAAATACAAAAAGGAAAATAAACTAGCTAACATCCTCCTAATGTGTCATTAGGAGGGTATTTATAGGAGATGGGGAGGTGCATGTGCTTCCTTCTTTCTTTCTTCTCGACTTGATTTATATTAGTTGTCTTTCTCGACGTCGTCTCGGGATTTGTCGATGTAAATTAAACTCGTCTTCTAATTTTCTTCTATAATTAGACTTGAGTTCTTCGACTTCATTAAACATCCTTCTTTAGACTATTTCTTCGATAAATCTTTAGAATAGGCCTTGGACTTCCGTTCTTTTTACACTCTTGATCTTTTGATTTCGTCTTTTGTCGTTTTCTTCGATATAAGCCCGTGATAACCCATGTTTTCTTCCTTTTTCATATTTTTATCCTGAAACACAATAAAAACACAAACCACGCATAATTCCGACTTTTACGACATAAAATACACGTTTTGGCCTTGTTAATATTGGAAATAAGTGGCAAAGGATAAGTGTTTTCACGCTTATTAGTAACGTAAACGTAAAATTTTCTCAGTTCGTCCAATATAAAAAATATTCAAAAATTAATTTGAATTTAGTTAACAAGATTTTTGTTGATTTATGGAAAATAATTAATAAGATCCGTAAATGTTCGAAAAGTCTTCGTTTATACTTTGGTCAAAATTTTCTTAGTTGAAAAGCAAAAATTATCGTTTCAAATTTCAGTTCATGGTTTAAATGGTTTCCTCAATCTCTTTTAGGTTGTCTTGAGGTATGCACAAATATTTACGCCTAAGGGAGTTTAGTTAACTGATTTGGGTATGAGGGAATAATCCCTTAAAAATCCTTTGATAAAATATATGTCAAAATATTTTTGCACTTTCTTTTCGGTATAACCCAAAGCCTTAATGGCTCTAATCTTTGAAGAGTCAATATAGATTTCACTACCATTAATTACACGGTCATTTAATGTAAAGGATTAAGCCTTAAATCACATGTTAAATATTCAAGGTACAGGTTTTCACTACTCGGCCAATGTAGGGCAGTCTACAAATGATTACTAACTCTTACTTATTCTTAGAAACAAACAGATGGTCCTTAATGATCACAAGCATGAATTTATCAAATTACAGCCTACACACGTGATTCACCAAATTTATGGATGCTACATGTGCATTGGTTATTCCAAACGACATAACATGAAACTCATAATGTTCATTACAAGTTCTGGATGTAGTGATTGGAATAGATAATCTTCTTCGCGGATGCGAAGTTGATGATAACCATGTCGTGGATCAAATTTTTGAATATATGCTAGAACTTTGTAAATGATCGAACAAATCTTTCATCTTGGGTAATGGATATCGATTTCCATCGTCAATTTACTTAGTTTACGGTAATCAATAAATATAAGGAATGATAACACCATAGCTCTCCATGATGACGAGCTCGATAGATTAAAAGCTTTTTTTTACAACTCTCTCAGTTGCGCGATAACTCTTTCGATTCAGATGGTGCTGATGTATAAAAGAAACATCTTTTAATAAATCCACCTTAGGTTCCTTCTAGATTAAAAGATATATGACTAATTCATAACCATTCGTGGTATAATATCAAGCCTAAATACAGGATACAGTCACTCATCGGGATTTATATAGATCACTTTTGATAATTAACATCTTATCTTTTAGGGGATTTCTACACGGGGTCCCATCAATTAAACTATGACATCATGTCATAATCAATCAATCCATTCTACTGGCACTACCAACTTTTTAGTTTTATTGCCATTGATAAGATGTGAACTTCTCAAAAGACTAATAATAATTCATAACCCTCCACGGACTCAAGGATATATAGATACATGGTTAACATTAAAAGAGTAAGGCCAGCACATGATTTACGCGAGAGAATTTCAAATCAGATACAGACGAAAACATTAACGAATATGAATGCATCCCATGTTTTCATAATTTGAGTACGCATTCGGGAACACCTCGGATCGTTACCCAGGTCATTCAAATGGAATCAAATCTAAAGAAATGATAGGAACGTCGATACACCCAGTCGGGTATTAATACTCGAAAATTAGATACTTTTCCAAAGAATCTCACCATGAGAGAATTGGACAAGGATAGGAGGTCAATTGTCAAATAAGACAATTCCTACAGATGAGTAAATTCGACTCAGAAGAATAAATGGTACGGGCACATATGTAGGTGTCTTTAACAATATGTCCCTATTTTTGTACTTCTTGTAGATCTCATAAAATTTAATCTTTCACAATCTTCAAAGAAAATTTAGTGTTTATTAATAATTTCATGGTGACTACTAATCAGCCTTGCATGGTCCCTTCCAAATTGTATGTAGGCGCGCAACTATGTACAATTTTAGGATTAACTATGCAATACTCAGTTCGTCAAAACTTTGTCATCATGTTTAAAATATATATATTCATGATTAATCATGAAATAAAAATCAAATGGATTTACAGAGATGATCTTTGTTATGAAAACAATTAAGTTTTCCAAGGTGTTTCATAAACAACTTTATTTCGATAACGATTACTTTTTAATCTCACTTTAAATAATCCTTACGGTGATGAAAATTAAATTTTTCTCAAGGGATACTATTTTATCTTATAAAAACAATGAGTGATCTGCAAAAGAGTGATGAAAAGTTGTTCACCAAGAACTAACTATGATATGATAGGAAATGAGCTTAGCCAATTAATCATGAGGTTGATGACCTCGATGGTACTCAGGAATACAAAGAGAATAATCCCCAACGTAACTCAAATCGAGATGAGTACTTGTTCAATGGTTGCATCACTAATGCGAACATTAGGATGAAGCAATAAAAGATAGATAACATCGATACATGTAGGATTTTGCAATCAAAGGTAGTCTTTTCATTAATCACAAACAAGTCAAAATTGTACCATAACACATTACGTGTTGCCATGTCATACAATTCCAAAAACTCATCCTACCAATTGATGTCTCAGTTAAGTTAGGGATTTTAAAAGATACCACAATGAATACTAATCTACAAGAGTTAATAGGTGTTCCACCTGTCCTGGAAGATCCACCGGTCCCAATTAAGAAGAAGATTTCTTCGATTTATTTCTTGGACACTGGGCATCCTTGTCATTGGACAGTGGTCTAGGAACAACCCTTCACACGAACCAACAATCATTTAAAACCTTATAATTCAATCACAAGACTTAACGACTTCCTCTTATCAATCTCATATTCCATACGAGTTAATTTTTTACTTTATTCAAGTTTCAACCAACTTATACTCAATTCGATATCCTACCTCATTCTCCAGTACTTTCAACCTTATTCTTAGACCTTTAAAGGGCAATAAAAGCTTGATATGAACAACACTTAATTTTCAATCCTATAGTTCTTACGACAATATTTATCAAATGAGTCACTAGTATGAAATGACTCACACATTCATTTAGACTTCTCAGAAAGGTACTAGTGGCATGAGGCTTTTGGGTAATGGCTCCAATGACAGCCTTAAGTGCAACATTCACCTTTTCGATTTCAAATTTAAGAATTGGGTGACACCGAATCAGATGACACCTTTCTAGGTGGTAAGGTTTTGTCAAACTCCACTCTTATAAGGAAAGATCGTCATGACATCGATATCAGATTTAATCTCTCCAATTCTTCTTTAATATCATAATCAACTAATACCAACATTTCTACGAATATCAACCATTTTGTTGGGATCATAAATATCCACAACTTGGTTTAAATCTGGAATAGCTAGAATTCCTACGGGAATAGCTTCGATTGATTTGCTAGGGGAGTTAGGGTTTCTTGTGACAATCTACGTCGTATGACTACCTCGTATAAGTATTAAAATAATCATCAAACAATCATGTAATCAAATTATAACATATATATATAATCCAAGTTATATATATATATTAAAATAACACTTCTTAGTCTGGCCTTGTCGGTAACTCGGTAATTATTCGGCACCGTTATAGTCAAAATATTTTTAAACATTTTACTCAAAATATTTATTAAAAATATTTATGGTGAAAAGATTTTGAAATGTTTTATTCAAAACCTTGGTTTTAAAAATCTTTCATTCTCTATAACGAGAGCTCTGGTACCAAACTGTAACACCCCCAAATATTCATACTTTAGTTCAGCGGAAGAGTCGTTGGTGTTACGGGATAGCACATTACTCAAATCATAGACAACGGTTAAAATCACGTCGTTTAATAATAAATCATTTTCCATTCATAAATATCAAATTACATAGGTCCCAAGTCAAAGTATTTCATACAATTTTACAAAACATTTCGATGGAATTTTATTTGGATGCGGGCCATAAATTCTTGTCGTCTTCCCGAGAATTACCATCAAGTACCTGAGATAAAACATGTTAAATAGGTCAGCAAAAACGCCGAGTGAATTCATTGAGCTTAATAAAAACCATTAATATATCACCGGTACATATAATCATTACCGAAAATCATTTTGTACAATTTTTTTGTCGTAGGCCATAAAATAGGTCAAAGACATTTTATACAAATCTTTGTCATAAATCATAATATAGGATTTTGCCTTCAAAACCATTACACGAACCATTGTCGTAAAAACATCATACAATACGTTTTATAACGTTGTATAGAATTTAATAGAAACCGTTATATGTAAATGGTTATGTAAAACCAAAACACGAACATAACATCAGTAGTTAGACCCCGTATTGCTAGTCAGACAATGTATTATAACTCAATTCGTATATCAATTGTTTCATTATTTGATTATTATAAGCCGCATGACATTGCTACCTTACTATAACAAACAACGGGTAGCTAACCCGAAATTCCTTTTCCCATCTAAAACAGCGTGTCGTCACAATAATCACGCTTATATAAATCTTCTCATACATAAATTCGCTTACCAATCAATGTGGCACGAAGGGGATCAACCGTCAAGGCGTGAACTGGGGTGATCTTCCCCAAATAGTACTGGGGTGATCTTCCCCAAATAGTACTATTATATGCATAAGCGTCTACCAAATCCCGGTAGTTCACAATTCATGCTAATAGGACTTTTAGTGACATAACCTAACTAATAATAATCCATTTCCTTTCATTCATCGGGTCATATGATCATTCATCGGGTCATATAAGCATTTTGGTCCATATCAATAAGCAAATAATCGGGACAACCGGTGTCCTATTTTTTATAAAAACTAACATGTTATCTCCCTCGCGAGTTTATAAAACATTTCATAAAACATTTAAAAGAGTGCGAGCCTATGAACTCATGTTGGTGTGGGAAGGTGGGTTATCGGTGATTCGGATGTACGGTACGTGCTTCGATCACGGAAACCTAGACAAATAATACTCGTCTTAGACTCTTGTCCAATGACTTTATAAAAATAATGGATATGTATATATGATGACTTTATAAGTATGATGATGATCAAGTGGGATTGTATATCTTTATACACATTATAGTGTTATGTGTTAGTCAAATTTTTGACTAGTTACACTAGTTTCAACTTATTTATATATTAAGGCCCAATAAGCCCATTAAAAGTCTTATACATTATATTAGCCCATTTATACTTTTAATACCAGGTCTATACTCATATGTTGGGACCAAGTGGGTTAAGCCCAAGAGTAAGTCCATTAGTGTTTAGCCAAACTAGTTGGGTCAATAGTCCAATAAGGCTACTTTGGCCCGTTAATGTCCATAAGTTATAAAGATCGGGTTTTATCGGTTTTCACTTGTTAAATATACTTACATATCTGTAGATGAGTTATAAAAAGTTTATATTAGACGGGTCCGACCGTCTAAGTTTTATTTGGCGGAAACGTTAATCTTTCAGTTTTAGCCGAAAAGACGTAAAACTTATATATAGTTTTATTAATTTAGAAAACATTTGAGTTTGTAATTTTATAAAATGTCATACTTATTTATCATAGTATATAACTTATTTTATAACTATTATCATAAGTTAGTGGGTTTTATATATTTATTTTATAATAATATTACTTGAGTGCTCATTTTATATTATATACTTTTATTTTTCAAATCTGAATATGAAACTCACTTTCACCATTTTTGCCATATCTTGAGTTATACAAGGATATAGAAGCTCAAATTTGGGAATACGAACTACATAATATGTGCTACAATTAACTCCTTTTTAGATACTGCTCATTCATCATCTAAGTGTCCATAATAATTCGTCCAAAACAGACTATACAGATTTGAACCTTAATAGTATTTTGATCATATCTTGCTCATTTTATTGATTTCATTGAGTGGTCAACTCCCACACATGTAAAAAAATCACATACCTTACTGTATATTCAATAATAAAAGTTATTTTATCAAGTTATTATATGGTTACTTACTGTTTTATATAGCCCAAAAGTTTAGTCAAGATTTTAGCATCTTTACATGTAGATTTTAGTCTTTTTAACCAAATCTATCAACACAAGACCCCCACATAATACTTTGATCATCATTCATCATCATATACATATACATTTTTGAAGAAAATACATAAATAAATATTCAAAACAATAGGTTGATAGAAAGAAGTTGATCTCTATACCAATCTATATGATGGAAAGGAGGAGATATTGGATGAATCAAGGCTTGATCTTGCCACCAAATCTTCAACCTTTTAAGACAACTTCTTGGGTCCTTCAAATGGATGAACACCTCCATGAAATCAGCCCTTGAACTCCATGTAAACTCCTCTTTAGATGTTAGAATTACCTCAAATCAACAAGATTCATGGTAGAATTTTTTATCTATGGTGGTGTTTAGTGGTGGTGGTGGATGTTTAGTGGTGGTGTTTAGTGGTGGTGGTGGATGGGACAAATGAGAGAGGAAGAGAGAGTTTGTGTTGTTTGCATGTAAGTTATGTTAGAAATTTTTTTAGGTTGATAGTTTTTGTGGTTATGTGATTTTACAAGCAACTAAGGACAAGTGTCTTTGGTTGTTATGTAAACTTGACACCTAGTGGTGTGATGGTGAAGCTTGCCGCCCATGGTGAGGGGGTGAGACAAGTATAACTTATTTCATCCCCTTATTAATTTACGGGTACTCCTAGATTCTAGTTTCCTCGATTTACATGCCCTCGGGTTGTTTTACGAAAAACGTTTATATAAATTATGAATCAACGACATAAAACGAATCTGATTAAAATTGTCTCATAAAAAACAGAGTCCAAAAATGTAAATACGTAAACCTAGGGTTTTCGGTTTAATCGTAAAGGACGTTAACTTATGCACGTAAGTCCTAATCTCTTCTCGTAAATTTTTGAGTTTATGAACCAACACAAATTTAAAATTCCAAAATAATATTCAAGGATAAATTTATTTCCTGAAATGTTGGACTGTCACCAAAAATGGTGTATGTAAACGTAAGCACGTAGCGTAGAGTTCTCCTGAAATGTTGGACTGTCACCAAAAACGGTGTCATAAATTAGTAATAAAATAATAATTTTGAATAATACTTGAATAAAATATCGACCATAAAATGACGGATTGTCACAGTATATCTTTCCATATATCACCTCACAATAGGTCAATCAATAACTTGATAAATAAGTCAACATGTCCCTGAAGTTATATCTACTCAGGCTGAAGAATCAACTGATTCTCTCATCCATGCAGACACTGATCGGACAATTGATGAGAATGATGACCTGTCAGTCACTAAAAATCCTTCAGTGAGAAGTGATGATCTAGTACTATGTATTGAACCACCAGTCCCTGATAATCATCAAATATACACAAGCTCTAATCCCAGACCTCAGGACAGATGGTCTAGACAACAACACACACAACTTGTAAATATAATTGGTGATGTGTCTGAGGGAATGCTCACACGCAGTCAGGCAGCTAAACTCTCTGCTGCCTTAGCCCATGAATGTCTTTTTGTAGACTTTCTCTCTTTAGAGGCCCTGAAACATCCAGGGTGGGTCGAGGCTATGCAAAAAGAACTCAATCAATTCCTTAAGAACAAGGTTTGGAAACTTGTTCCTCTCCCTAATTGGAAATTAGCTCTTGCTACAAAATGGGTGTTCAAAAACACGACTGATGAAGACGGAATTTTTATAAAAAACAAAGCTAGGCTTGTTGTTCAGGGGTGTGGTCAGCTTGAAGGCATTGACTATGAAGAGAAATTTTCCCCTGTTACAAGAACGGAAGCCATCAGGATCTTCCTTGCCTATTCTACATACATGAACTTCAAAGTTTTCCAAATGGATATGAAAAGTGCCTTCCTAAATGGCAAGATCACAGAGGAAGTTTATATGGCTCAGCCTCCTGGTTTTGAGAGTTTTGAGTTCCCTAACCATGTCTGTAAACTTGACAAAGCCCTATATGGACTTAAACAAGCACCAAGGGCATGGTATGAAACTCTCTCTACCTTCCTGATAATGAATAAATTTGTCAGGGGGAAGATAGACAATACCTTGTTTATCTTTAGAACCAAGGAGGATCTTGTGCTAGTTCAAATATATGTTGATGACATCATATTTGGATCTACTAACTATGACCTTTTTAGAAAGTTTGAAAACCTTATGAAAAAGAAATTCGAAATACGTATGATGGGTGAATTACCATATTTGCTTAGACTACAAATCAAACAGGGGGAAAAGGGATCTCAGTCTGTCAAGAAAAATACACCAGAGAAATACTTAAAAAATATGACATCTTTGAGTGTACTTCAGTAAAGACTCCCATGGTTCCCCCTAACAACTTAGGTCCTGATCTCACTGGTAAACCAGTCAATCAAACCTTATTCAGGGGAATGATTGGATCATTAATGTACCTAACAGCTACAAGACCTAATATTCAGTTCTCAACAATTCTATGTGCAAGATATCAGGCCGACCCCAAAGAATCACATCTTATAGCTATTAAACGAATCTTTAGGTACCTAAAGGGTACTCCATCACTAGGTCTATGGTATCCTCATTGCTCAGGCTTTGATCTTAAAGGATTCTCAGACTCAGACTACGGTGGCTGCAATATAGATAGAAAAAGTACCTCAGGTGCATGTCAATTCCTGGGTGGCAAGCTAGTATGTTGGAGTGAAAGAAACAGCAGTCAGTTGCAATGTCCTCTGCTGAGGCTGAATATGTGGCAGCCGCTGGTTATTGTGCAAACATCCTTTAGATAAAAAGTCAACTCAGGGACTATTATGTGGAATACAAAGTAGTACCCATCTTTTGTGACAACACCAGCGCAATTGCCATATCCAATAATCATGTCCTACACTCAAGGACTAAACACATATACATAAGATATCACTTCCTCAAGGACCATATCCTGAAAGGAGATATTGAATTACACTTCATTCCCACTAAATATCAGCTAGCAGATATTTTGATATTTTCACCAAACCCTTGGATAAACCAATGTTCACTAGACTGAAAGCTGAACTTGATATGCTGAATATTGATTAATTAGGCTCCCTGATGACTTGATGTTCAGTATAGTGTACATTCATAATCTTCTCCCTGAGTAAATATATCTTCTTGTCTTCCCCTTTGACACTGAGGTACATTATTGATGTAACTAAATGCTCTAAGGATTTAGTTACTTAATGTCCTAGGTTGGTGACACACAATATAAAATAAGGGATAAATATTCCTTTGAATAAATATCATCAAACAGTTAAGGGGTAAAAATATCAAGGATCCCACTAAGCATTAAATACTTGCCCTTTTTAAGCAAAATCCGTTGCAAAAACGTTCTTTCAACTACACATGACCCCACGTCATCTCTGTAAAAAGCATTATCATTGCATACCGGAACAGTTGCCAAGGAAAAAGGGGGGATCACTTGTACATGTCATTAAATGCGGATGCGAAAAGAAATTATATCATATAAAATCTTTTTCACATCCGAGCCTATAAATACCCCAACACCAAAAAAATCACACACACAAAGATCTAACAAAATTACTCTGTCAAAATCATCTCTAAAAAAAGGGGTGTGTGTGTGATCAAACATTGTTTCTAGAAAAGTATATTTGTGAAAAGGTAATGTAGAAGTATGATAATCTTTGATCTATCAAGAGGGTTGTTGTTTCTAGATAGAGAAAGTAGTGAGAGAGATGAAAGAAAATATGAACGTATTATGTGAGAAAATAAAACAACCAACACCCCTTTCCATGGTGGAAAGGGGTTTATATACCCCAAGTCCCAAAGTGGACTTGGGCCTCCGGCCCATGAACATGCTCATGGGTCGGGCTAACATAAACTTTAATTAAACTTATACTACGAGCCTATAACTATATTATTGGAGTGACCAAAACTTTCTAAATACGAAAAACGTATTTCCAACAATCTCCCCCAAAGGGAGGTCACTCAAAATTACAAAGTCCTAATCTAGCATGTTAGATCTTCGTTCTCGTGCTCGTAGTCTACTTTCTCTTTTTTTCTTTTAATTTTCTTCATTTTTGTGAATATGTGTTGAATGTCATCAGGCTTTGGCTTAGAAATGTTCTTTTGGCCTTTCTCGTGCAGTCTTTGTCTTCTTGTGATGTTCGCCTCTTCTTGACTTCATGTCCCACATACCTATCCTTTGTTGAATTCTTGAAAGTTTCAGAGTTGATACAGCGGAAGACTTTTAGGTCAGAATTTCTTGAATTTGCTGAAATATTTGATGCAGAAGGAATAAGTATGTGAGGACGACTTCAGCTGATACACCGCAACGCCACCGTCTTTAAATGCAGCAACAGAATAAGACACGATAAAATGGCTTTGACATTTTATTTTAATTCGGTAGCATTTTACCTCCGGTTGGTGAAGACCGTTGGACGATAATAAATATCGTACTTGTGACAGGTAGCTCTAACTAAAGATCTCCTTGACAAGATTTCGCGGGTAAACCCGTTCTCTTTATTCGACCGTCCAAAGCTGACTGCGAACATAAAGAGTGAATTATTTTGATTATAAAATCCGCATGATTGAAGCCGTCAATTCATGAATCCCGGAACAAGTGAATTTCAATTAAGATTTTCACCATCGTTGCTTTCCAGTTGTCACGCGCTTGATTCTGATAGAATCTTGCTTGTCACCTACCGAAGTGCTGTTTGAGGTTGACACTGGAAGGATTTCCACTCTTCACTGTGAACACTAAAGAGTGTCACTCTGAGTGTTCTGGCAAGATCCCTTGGATAATGCGTTGAGGCCCTGAAACAAGTTTAATCTCAATTAAGAGCTAAATCGTCGTTTCTTTCCAGTTATCACAAGATTAGTTCTTAAAGAACCGCACGTGTCACCTACCATGAGCTTGTTTGATGTTGGCTCAAGAAGGATTTCCATCATCATTGTAATACTTTTGTATCACTCAGATGTTCTGGCAATATTGCAAGAATACTGCGTAGGAATCATAAAAATCTTTCTTGTTTTCAAATTGTGTCATAATGAGACTTTTGATGATCTCGTGGCTCTAGACTCAATAGTTCATTTTGTTTTGGTGATTGGAGGCTGGAGAGGATTGTAACCTTTTCAATATCAATTTATTCGGAGTGAATAAACTAACAGATAACGTGTTGAGCTCTGTGACATTAAAACAAATATCTTTTGAGAGACATTTGAGTTGGCTGGGAGGGGTTGTGCATCGCATCACTAGGTCCATGATACTTTTGTCTTCAAGATGAGTTGACCCGGTTCTGCCTAAGTTGTAAGGAGAGCTTCTTTCTTTACACCCTTTATCTTTACATTTCTTTTTTCATTCTTCAACCCCTTCAATGCTTACCAATACATCATCATTAGCACCTTGTTGTGATTGTTCCAATGCTAGCATCAGTACTTGGTCGGCATTCAGCTACGTTCACAATCCATTCTTCATCTTTCCTAAGGACTTATATTTTCTAACTATGGAATTGTCCTTGGGAAGATTCCTCCGGTTCTGGAAGAATCATTGGACTAATACCTAATCCTACCACCCTTTTGTCACCACATTCGTCGTGAGTTAAGTGTGTTTTGGGTAAGTATTTGTCTTCATGAAAAATTCCTTAAAATCACTGAGGTACTTGTAATATAAATATCAAGAGTTTTTTTTGTACCTTCAGTGTTTTTGTCAACAAAATACTCCCCCTTAGCATATGCGTAGCATATATCAAGTTGGATTTTCTATTAAGCCCTTTTTCATTTTTAGCCACATATGTTTTACAAGTCTCCTTATTCCTATTTTCTCCCCTTATCCAAAATGTTAACCACTAATGTTTTAGATATTAATGGATTAACCGGTCTTTAGGTTAAAAATGAAATTGGTTGATGGCCATAAAACATATTAATGCTCCCCCTTAAATTAATGAGGGTTAGGTGTAGTGCTTAAGTATGATATGTTAGAAACATATGGAATCTCGTGAGAAGTTCTTGAAAATATTGCATACTCTTGCACTACACTAAGCCACAAAAGCCTATTATAAGTTTATTCACATATTCACAATATAAATACATATGGAGTTGACCTGAGAGAAAATGATCCATATTAAAAAGATCGTTCCGTAAGCCTATTATGAGCTCGATGTGGTCTTCCACCTACGAATCGTTCCAGACTTCTTATCAACCGGCGCTTCCTTAACGTTTCCTCGATCTTCTTAATCGTGTACCTAGCACCTTTCTTGCATTGGTCTGTCCATCTGTACTTAACCGCTGGAAGCGGTAGTTCGGCATTGAGAACAGTTAGGTCATCACGAACGTGTTTGAGTGTTCCATCACTGAATTTCTGCAGTTCGGAAAATCTCATGAATTGCGTGACTCTTGTCTCGTTCATAAAAATATCCATGCTTCCGGTTTCAGAATCCCCATGTATGACAATTTGTCTCTGTGGTATTGACTGAGCGGAGTTGTATGAGGACGTTGCAAGTTTAGCTTCTGTTGGTAACTCTCCACACCAAGTTGAAAGTCTTCAACTCGACTTTTGATGACGATCCTTCGAGTGAACTGGCGATGATTTGAACTTAATGCAATTACCATTTCAGGAGATAAGTGATCGACCTTGTCTTGAACTAATATCAGCAGAAGATCTTCAATGTCTTCAAGGCGAAGGTACTGGAGGTCACTTTCATCGATTTGGTATTCTTTTTCGTCGGTGCGTTTGAAATGAATGACATTCAAATAATCATAACCAAATACCGTATGAGTGGTGGCTCCTTGTATGCTTTTAATTCTACGATCTGATTGAACATGAGAACTTGGTTGTGCACGATGGAAGTGGTTTTAAGCTAACCTCTTTATGGAAGTGATTAATTATGAGCTTTGTGAACCGTGGAAATGGAAGATGCGAAGACTTCTTCTTGGTACCTGTGAATTGATAGCATAATTCTTCCCAAAGTAATAGTACGTAATCCACTTTAGCTCCAGTGTAAAGTCCCTAAATTATATGAGCTTGAGGGGGTCTCATTACGTCTGATCCACGAAGCTTTGAAGTGAGGCACTTGACGATGATAGTAACAATGGCTTTCCATTGTTTCCCAATGTGTTAGGTGTTAAACTGAGATAAATTAACAATTTCACCCTCATAGTTCAGAGCTCTAATTACTCTAAGCACTTCATATGTGTTTGGGTTGGGCACATACTTTCCTCCTTTTGCTAACTAAGGAAACTTGAACAATTGTTGAAAGTGACTCAAAGCAAGCATCATTTCTCTTTTGTTGAGCATAAAAGTGATATTCTTCTTTGAGAGTTGTATGTCCTGTGAGATTGTCGCAGTTGACCAAAATTCGTGCATATAAACTTCAGGAACTGATGCAGTAGCTCGTAAGGCATCCTTTATTGGTGACATGTATATCCATTGCGACTTTATGGGCTGCAAGAGATGGATCAAAGTCGTCTTTCAGACGATAATTTTTCTCTGTAGGTGGTAGCCGGGCAATGAGTGGAACAAGTATGAGATCAAGTTGTAGTTGTTGTTCTTCGGTGATCGACATACTCCTGCTTAGATAGCACAGACATAATTGATATATACACACATATGTATATCTCATAATCCATGTAAATAATACAACACATGTCACCACATATTATTAAATGTGAAACAATATTACACACATAGTTCATAGGTAATACAATCAAACATTCAGATAAACACCTAAATACATGACAGTATACCATAGACATTTTATTTGAATGACATAACGGCCTAGCTTTAGTTCCTTGAGGATTTGGGTTTCCCTTGTAGTCATTACCACTACTTCTGTGGGAGACCTAGTGGAAAAATGACGACTACATTCAACCACCACCTCAGTAGTTTTGGGTATAACTTCTACCTCAGTAGGTGTTGTAGTAACCAAAACTTCAGTAGGTGTAGGAAAAACCTCAACCTCAGTAGGTGTGGGCAAAACCTCAACCTCAGTAGGTGATGAGATAACCAAAATCTCAGTTGGTTTGAACTTGGGGTCAGACAAAGATGATGCAGTGTCTTCCATCGCCTAAATGCAAAACACGAGACATTGAATAAGTAATTTTATCTCTTTTGTTTACAGAAATATCAACTTATTAAATAAGATGAATTTTTGTATAAGAAACCGTTCAAGTATTCTTTTGAGAAAAAATTAATGTTATCCAATAAATCTTGGTTTCGTTTTAATGGCCCTAATATTCTTAAAGCCTAAAAAACCCTTATTTTTATCTAAGTCGAATGCTTTAGCGTTGTATTTGTTATTGAAACACATTGAGAAGAAACCACACTTATCATTTTTTATGTTTCACAACACTTAATCTAGCAATGTGTCTATAATTTCCACCTATCGCAATATTAAAGTTCATTAGAATACAAAGTGCTGTCATCGGAATGTCATCATCGCAAAGTGGTCATCGGAATGTCATCGCAATGAAGTCATCGGAATGTCATCGCAATGAAGTCATCGGAATGTCATTGTAATGTGGTCATCGCAATAACCCATCGCAATAGAGTCATCGTAATAACTCATCGCAATGAAGTCATCATAATAACTCATAAAAATAAGTCATTGCAATAACTCATCGCAATAAGTCATCGCAATAACTCATCGCAATAACACATCGCAATAACTCATCCCAATAACTCATCGCAATAAAGTCATCACAATAACTCATCACAATGAGTCATCGGAATAACGCATCGTAATGTCATCGGAATGACATCATCGCAATCTGGTCATCGTAATATTGTCATCGCAATATAAGAGAGGGAAAGTCATCGCAATATAAGACGTAGATTACGATGCAACGATTGATCCTTTGATTATGGGACATAGATGATGTTTCAAGCAAAACTGATCATGACCAATTTTATAATAGCAATACAATCAAAACTGTGACAATCCGTCAATTTTTGGTTGATATTTTATTCTCGAATATTATTTAAAAACATTAATTTAAATGTTACAATATGAACTCACTTATTTTTGGGAAGAAATTTGGATTTCCGTCTTGGAGTAGCATCGACTACGTCTAAACCGGAGGATTCAACGTTACGTGCTTACGTTTACATACACCGTCTTTGGTGGCAGTCCGACATTTCAGAAAATAAATTTGTCCATGAATATTATTTTGGAGTTTTAAATTTGTGTTGGTTCATAAACTCACAAATTTACGAGAAGAGATTAGGACTTACGATTTTATTTTAACGTCTTTTACGACTAAACCAGAAACCTTAGGATTACGTATTTAAGTTTTTGAACTCCGTTTTTGATGAGACAATTTTTATTAGATTCGTTTTGTGCCATTGATTCATAATTTATAAAAACATTTTTCGTAAAACGACCCGAGGGCACGCAAATCGAGAAAACTAGAATCGAGAAATACCCGTAAACTAGTGAGATGGGACAAAACACATTGTCCCACCCCACTAGCGTACATGGGACGGCAACAATGTGTACAACACACCACATTTGGTTTACTAGATAGACACTTGTCTACTAAGCTTAATGTTTAAGCTTCCACTACACCAAACTAGCTAAACAACCTTCACAAAACCACTAGCAACTTCATTCCATCTTTCCCTTACATGCAAACTTCACCATTTCCTCTCACACTCTCTCAATGTGCCGTCCCCTTCTACCCTCACTTGATCAATTTCAACCACAAAATCATGTGTTGTTTACACATATGTTGAAGCCCTCTTGAAGCTCTCTTGAATGGTGGTGGTTATAACATCCATGGAGGAGTTTTCATGGTGTCTTAGGGCTGATTTTCCACAAGGAGTACATGAAGCATGGTGGTCTTGTAGATGGTCATGGTTATTCACAAGTTTCTCCATCAAAAACCATGCCCAAATCATAACCTACATCAACTTGGTGGTATAAAGATTGTCCTCCTCATCTTCTTGTTATTTTGATTATGTAAACATGTATTTTATTTCCTATTGTATATGAATATGATGATTATATGATGATAAAAATGTTATGTGGGGATTTGGTGTTGATAAACATGATTAAAAAGGTGAAAAACTATAAAGAACAAGGCTAAAATCTTGCTTAAAAGAGATGGCTGTATAAAACAGTAAAGAAACAGGTCATGGACTGATAAAATGATGAAGTAGAATCCATTTACAGTAATCTATATGTCTTATACACATGTGAGAGTTGGCCATGCAATGGAATCAAAATAATGAGTGAGATATGATCAAAACAAGTTAGGTGGTCTAATCTGAATAAGCAGTTTTGTAGGGACTGTTAAGGAAAGATGAACTCAAAATGGGCAGTAGCTATAACTAAGTTAAATGTAGCACATAATATGAAGAACATTTCACCCAAAAATGAGCTTCTAATTCATTATAGAACTCTAGATATGGTAAAAATGGTGAATATGAAGATAAAAATCAGATTTTTGGAATTAATGTTTATTATTATTATATAAGCACTCACATTTTAATGTATAAAATGTAAAATAAAAACCCATTAAATTATAAAAATTATTTATATAAATATATAAAAGGTTAATTAAATGGATAAATTATAAAAATGGTGGTGAAATAATATTTATAAGTAATAAAAACTATAAACTCGATTTTTACGACTTTTTCGGCTATCGCCGTAAAATTAACGTTTTTCGCCAAATAAAACTTAGACGACCAAACCCGTCTAATGTAAAGTTTATAAAAGTCATATACTGATATATAAGTATCTAATACAATAAAAAACCGATAAAACCCGAACTATAAGAAATACGGACATTTACGAGCTAATTAAGCATATTGGACTAATAATTGGACTAAATAAGATAAAAACTTGTAAAAAGAACTTATTGGGCTTAACCCATTTGGGCCCAACATGGAAAGTATACATACTGATAATATAGGTATAAAAGGGATTAAAATAAGTTAAAGGAACTTATACTAAGCTTAATGGACTTAAAATAGGTAAATACGTAAAACTAGAAAACTAGTATAAAAGTTATCGACACATAACACAAAAATGAGTAAACGAGAATATGTAAACCCACTTGATCATCAAATATATATAATCATCATATGTATACATAATTGTTATTTTTATAAAGTCATTGGACATGAGTCTAAGACGAGTATTATTTGTCTAGGTTTCCGTAATTGAAGCACGTACCGTACGTCCGAATTGCCGATAACCCGCCTTCCCACATCAACGTGAGTTCATAGCCTCGCACTCTTTTAAATGTTTTATAAATGTTTTATAAACCCGCGAGGGAGATAACATGTTAGTTTTTATAAAATAGGACACCATTTGTCCCGATTGTTTGTTTATTGATTTTGGACCCGAATGATTGAATGACCCGATTGTATGACCCGATAAATGATTAAAGGACCCGATAAATGAAATTGAATGGATTATTAAAGTTAGGTTATGTCACTACAAGTCCCATTAGCATGAATTGTGAACTACCGGGATTTGGTAGACGCTTATGCATTTAATAGTACTATTTGGGGACGATCACCACAGTTCGCGCCTTGACGGTTGATCCCCGTCGTGCCACATTGATTGGTAAGCGAATTTATGTATGAGAAGATTTCCATAGCGTGACCTTTGTGACGACACGCTACTTTAGATGGGCAAAATTGGTATCGGGTTAGCTACCCGTTGTTGGTTTAGTAAGGTAACAATGTCATGCGGCTTATAATAATCCAAAACTAACGAAATACTACTAGACGCTCCGAATTACGATGTATTGCCTGACTAGCAATACTGGGTCATACTATTGATATTATGTTTGTGTTTTGGTTTTCATAACCATATTCATATAACATTTTTTATTTTCATACAACGTCGTAAGACGTATTGTATGACGTTTTTACGACATTGGCTCGTATAATGATTTTTAAGGCTTTTTATAACCATATTCATATAACGGTTTTATTTAATCTATACAACATTGCAGAACGTATTGTAAGGTGTTTTTAACGACAATGATTCGTATAATGATTTTTAAGGAAAATGCCTATATTATGTTTTTCGATAAAGATTTGTATAAAATGACTTTGGCTATTTTATGGCCTATTAAAATGATTTGTACAAAATGATTTTCAGTAATAATTTTATACTGATATTATATTGATGGTTTTTATTAAACTCTATGAATTCACTCGGCGTTATAGCTGACCTTTTATTTTAACATGTCTTATCTCAGGTACTTGAAGGTAATTCTCGGGAAGACGACAAGAATTCATGGCCCGCACCTAAATAATATTTTTCCATTCAAATACTTTGTAAAACTTTGTATGTAATGTAATGACTTGGGACCGATGTAACTTTGATATATATGAATGGAAAAGATTTATTATTAAACGACGCGATTTTTATGCGTTGTCTATGATGTGAGTAATGTGTTATCCCGTAACACCAACGAGTCTTCCGCTGTATTGAGTTGTATAAATTTTGGGGTGTTACAGTTTGGTACCAGAGCTCTAGTTATAGAGAACGAAAGATTTTTAAAACTAAGGTTTTGAATAAAACTTTTCAAAATCTTTTAACTATAAACATTTTTCTAAAAATGTATAAAAATCTTTTGACTATAACGGTGCCGAAGAATTCCCGAGTTACCGACAAGGCCAAGACTGAGAAGTGTTATTTTAATATATATATATATAACTTGGATTATATATATATGATGTAATTTTATTACATGATTGTTTGATGATTATTTTGATTTTTATACGAGGTATTTATACGACGTAGATTGTCACAAGTAACCCTAAATCCCCTAGTAAATTAATCGAAGCTATTCTCGTAGGAATTCTAGCTATCCTAGATCCAAACCAAGTTGTGGATATTTATGATCCCAACAAATGGTTGATATTCGTAGAAATTTAGATAGTAGTTGATTGTGATATTGAAAAAGAATTGGCGAGATTAAAACTGATATCGATGTCATGACGATCTTCCCTTATAGAGTGGATTTTGACAAAACGTTACCACCTGGAAGGATGTCATCTGATTCGTTGTCACCCAATTCTTAAATTTGAAATCGAAAGGGTGAATGTTGCACTTGAGGCTGTCATTGGAACCAGTACCCAAAAGCCTCATGCCACTAATACCTTTCCGAGAAGTCTAATTGACTGATCAAGTCATTTCATATTAATGACTCATTTGATAATTGTTGTTGTAAGAACTAATAGGATTGGGAATTAAGTGTTGATTCATATTGAGATTGTATTGCCTTTACAAGGCCGAAAAATAAGATTGAAAGTATTGGAGAATGAGGTAGAATATCGCCTTGAGTATAAATTAGTTAGAACTTGAATAAAGTAAAACTTAACCTGTATGAAATATGAGATTGTTAAGAGGAAGTCGTTAAGTTCTGTGATTGAATTATAAGGTTTTAATTAATTGTTAGTTTGTGTTAAAGGTTGTTCCTAGGCCATTGTCCATTAATGAGGATGCCCAGTGTCCAAGAAATAAATTGAAGAAATCTTCTTCTAAATTTGGACCGATGGATCTTCCGGGACAGGTGGGACACCTAATGACTCTTGTAGGTTAGTATTCATTGTGGTATCTTTTAAAAATCCCTAACTTAACTGAGATATCAGTTGGTAGGATGAGTTCTGAGAATTGTATGACATAGTGACACGTAATGTGTTACGGTACAATTTTGACTTGTTTGTGATTAATGAAAAAGACTACCTTTGATTGCTAAATCCTACATGTATCGATGTTATCTATCTCTTATTGCTTCTTCCTAATGCTCGCATTAGTGATGCAACCATCGAACAAGTACTCATCTTGATTTGAGTTACGTTGTGAATTATTCTTTTTGAGTGCCATCAAGGTCATGAACCTCATGATTATTAGGCTAAGCTCATTTCCTATCATATTGTAGTTAAGATCTTGGTGAACAACTCTTCATCACTCTTCTGAAGATCACACATTGTTTTTATAAAGTTAAAACAGTATCATTTGAGGAAATTGAATTTTCATCACTATAAGGATTATTCAAAGTAAGATTTATAAGTGATTGTTATCAAAATGAAGTTGTTTATAAAACACCTTGGAAAATTTGATTGTTTTCATAACAAGGAAAATCTTTGTAAGTATATTTTGATTCTTATTTAAGAATTAAGCATGTAAATGTTTTTATTATAAACATGATGATAAAGTTTTGACGAACTGAGTATTGCATCGTTAATCTTGAAATTGTATATAGTTGCGCGCCTACATACAATTTGGAATGGACCATGCAAGGCTGATTAGTAGTCACCATAAAACTAATGAATAAACACTACATTTTCTTTGAAGATTGTGAAAGGTTAAAATTTTTATGAGATCTGCAGAAGTGAAAAATAGGGACATATTGATAGGGACACCTACATATGTGCCTGTAGCATCTATTCTTCTGAGTTGAATTTACTCATCAGTGGAAATTGTCTTATTTGACAATTGACAATTCTTTCTTGTCTAATTCTCCCGTAGTGAGATTCTTAGGAAAAGTATCTGATTACCGAGTGTTGATACCCGACAGGATGTATTGACGTTCATATCATTTATTTTGATTTGATTTGTTAGAAATACGTTTTAACGTATATTAGAAGTATCGGTCACTCCACAATATGATTTATGTTGTAATAGCTCGTAGTTAACAGTTAGTTAAATGTTACTTATTAAGTTCAGTAAGAACCGGTCCATGGGCTTGTCATGGACCGGCCCAAGCCCAATGTTAGGCTTGGAGTATAAATACCCCTTTCCACCATGGAAAGGGGTTGGTTGTTGTTCCATTTGCACTTTCATATTAATAAAATCATACACATTTTCTCTCACTTTCTCTCTCTAGTTTCTCTAACTAGAAAACATCAACCCACTTCATAGATTCATAGGTTATCAATATTCTACATTTGGTATCAAGAGCTATGGGGTGATTGAAGGTAAGGATTGTGTTGTTTTTTTAGTTTTTGAATCTATTAGTGATCTTTAGAAAAAATCAATCTTGAATCTTGTTGTTTTTGGTGTTTTTGTTATTGGGATTGATTGATAAGGATTGGGTTTAGCTTATTTTGGTAAAAATCATAAAACTTTTTGTGGTTTTGGATCAAAAATCGGGTTTAAAGCTGTTTTTTTTAAGTCTCGGAAACTTATTTCCAGAACATTCCGAATAGGGATTCCGAATAGGAAGATTTTCAGTATAGAAGGTTTATTCCAAATAGGGATTCCGAATAGGAGAAATATTCAGAATAGCAGAAGTTTCCGAATAGACTTTCCGAATAGAAGGGTTTTTTCCGAATAGCCAATTTTTCCGAATAGCCAAAAACTTTCCGAATAGCCAAAATTTTTTCCGAATAGCCATAATTTTTCCGAATAGGAGAAATATTCCGAATAGCTTTCCGAATTGCCTATTATTCCGAATAGCAAGTTTTCCGAATAGCCAGTTGCCAAAATATTCCGCATTGAAGAAATATTCCGCATAAGGGTTTTTCCGCATAAGGGTTATTCAGCATAGGGGTTATTCCGAATAGGGCATTTTCAGAATAGGGATATTCCGCATAAGGGTTATTCAGAATAAGGGTTTTCAGCATAGGATTATTCCGAATAGGTATTATTCCGAATAGGGTTTATTCTGAGTTTGGGTTATTCCGTATAAGCAAGTTCAAGGGGTATTTGAGTTTTTTCGACGATCTTTAGTGGATTTAATCTTGAGTTCAACCAACACAACACAAATTCTCAACCTTTTTTCACTGCTCGATCAACCGATAATCTTTGAGTCTGTTAAGTGATCACAATGAATCCAAGTTCATTAATGTCTCAGATGACATCTCTTACGGATATCTCAATCATAACGAGGACTGATAGTCGTCCACCGATGCTTATTAAAGAGGTGTTTGAAGCATGGCAGGGCCGTATGATGCAATACTTGAAGGGCAAACCAACATACGGAAGGCTTATGGTCAAATCAATTTTGAATGGTCCACTCGACTATGGTACCATTGTGGCAAATAATGTGTCTCGACCAAGAGAATATGAAGAACTCACACCGGCACAACAACTCATTGCTGATGCTGATGAAAAGGCTCTACAGACACTTCTCCAAGCTCTTCCGCATGATATTTATGGTATGGTTAGTCAATATACGGTTGCCAAAGACTTATGGGAACGTCTAAAGGTGTTGTTACAAGGTACGTCTCTCACCAAACAGGAAAGGGAGTGTCAGCTGTATGATCTGTTTGATAGATTCACGTACAGCCCAGGGGAAACACTACACGATTATTACTTCAGATTCACTACTCTAATGAATGATCTGAATGTATACAATCTCGTGATTGCTCCTTTCCAGGTTAACACCAAGTTCTTGAATACTTTACCTCAAGCTGAATGGGGTGAGTATATTACCGATGTGAAGTTAACCCGGGATTTGCATAAGTGCAACTTAGATCAAATCTATGCTTTTCTTCAGCAGCATGAGAAGCATGTGATTATGCACCGTTCTCCTCGCGGTATGTACCCAGATTCCTTAGCTTTGATGGCGAATCAACCAAGCTTGGCACACAACAACACACCTTATATCTTGGGACATCAAGCCTATCATCTATCACCTTACATGACACCAACCTTCCCCCAATACTCGATTCTACCGCAACCACCCACCTCACATCAGCAACAATATCGGTTCAATGCACCTTCACCATAGTATGCTTCACAACATCATCCAGCAAATGTTGCACATTATGCTCAGCCTTCATATTCTTCTTATCAAGAGAATGCAGCATATCCAACAAGCTACCCTGATCAAATGAGTATTCCTTCTACTGATTATGCAGCTCATCCAGATCAAGCACTGTATTGTGATGATGAGGAAGTCCCCGTTCCTGTATTCCAACAAGGAGCTGACCCAGTTGAAGTGCTGACTACTATGTCTGCTTATCTCACAAGAACTTTAAGCAAACGAGGATACAGAGGATCAGCTCCTACCAACAATCAGTTGAGGAATTCATCCAATTCTCGTCAACAAGCTACTATTGAGAATGGCAGGGTCATGGTTCAGCCTATTCAACCATATCAGGGGAGACCTACCACATCAACCACCAATGCTCGCACAGTCAATCAGGCACCAATGGCCAATCCTGCTCCACGGGCTAATTCCACGGGCAAGTTGAGAATGATTACATGTTATAACTGCAAGGAAGAGGGTCACATGTCCAGGGATTGTAAGAAACCCAAGAGGAGAAGGGATGGACAATGGTTTGTAGAAAAGATCTATCTGGTAAATGCTCAGGCACAAGGAAGGGAACTTGATGAAGAGGAGCTTGCATTTCTTGCTGATCCAGGGATTGTTGAACAAGACGTTGTCACCACACAGAATGCAGCATACCAAGCTGATGATCTTGATGCGTATGACTCAGACTGTGATGACTTCCAATCTGCAAAGGCTGCTCTCATGGCAACTATCTCCAGCTTAGGGCCAGAAAAGAGATCTGAGGTACTTATTAATACCACCGATAATACCACTGATGCTAGTATTCAACCACATCAAGTTGTGCAAGAGAGTGCTGACTCGAATGAATCTTCAGTGGCGAGTCTTTCAAATGAGGAGACAAACAATGATAGCAATATCAATGTGAGTCCCCAGACTTTGAGTGAATCACAACCGGGACCCATTTCGCAAACGCCTACTCCTGCTCAACAAGATTTGGTCATGGTTCCTGCTACATTACTTAGCCAAATGAATGCTGCTCTCTTAGAAACCTTAGCTAAGAATAAGAATTTGTCTGATGAGCTTACCTTAAGCAACGAGAAAGTTCAAACCTTGGAATTAGTGCCCTCGTCTAGTGTTCTAACTAATCTCGAATATGATCATTTTAGAAACAAACAAATGGGTCACTTGCAAGAAATTGAGAACTTAAGAGCAAATTTGTCTAATGAACTTAAAGAAAAGGAGTTAGTGGTCACTAATTTTCAAAAACTTCAAACAGATTTTGAATCACTCAAGTCTAAGAAGAATGAAATGGAGATTAATGCTACTAATAAGATTAGAAGTCTAGATTATTTGCTTTTAAGACAATACGCTGCTTCTCAACTAGTTCACTTATTTGATGCTTCATTTAGAGAATTTAACTTATCACGTCAAAAAGGTCTTCCCCCTAATCCACGGTATGCAAAACAAGCTTTAAGACATAGTCCTAGACTTTATAATGCAACTCAATTAGGATTGGCCTTAGAACCGATTGTTTTTCCTGGTGATCGAACAAGTAAGGAACTAGTTGATGAGGATCGGTCATACAATTCTGCAAAATATCCCGAGTGTGATTATTTTAAATTGAATAAAGAGCTTGCAAAAACGGATTTTAGAATTCGCTTCCATATGGACAAAGATCTCATAACAGCACCAACCTACATATTAGATAAAGAAAACCCTAGTACTTTTCCTACACTTGTCAATATGGAAGGTCCTAAGGAAATTCCAAAGGATCTTCCACCTGTTAGCACTGTATGGTTAAACTTGCAAGAGATTAATCAATACTTTACTAATTTTTACAAGGTCATTTTGGAACGTACGACTTCAAATGGCCTAAACGCCGGAGAATGGGCTTTCGAACATATGAACGAGGTGTTTAAAAATGAGATCAATCCGTTTGTCGAAAGTCTAAAAGGAATTTTTGCATCTCTTAAAGAAAATATTGTGTTTGAAATTGGTGAAGTTCAAAAAGTGTTTTATGAAATGGACACCGCTTACGAACTACAACTAATTGAAAAAGAAAAGATTTTAACTGAATATGACCGATTCTTGTCTGCAGTAATCTCGTGTGATGTGCTTACTACTGTAAATGTTAATTATTCGAATGAGCTTACATCCGCTATGATTAATTGTGATGCTGTGAATATTTGTAATGATATTTGTGATGATGTTTGTGATATCTCTGTAAATGTTGCTGATACTGTAAATGAGGTAGAAAATCAGTCTTGTCACGAATCTAATGCCGAGTTTTTAAAGCTACAAGATTCTTACAATTTACTTTCAAAACGCTTTAATCAACTAGAACAACATTGTATATCTTTAGAATTAAAACAACAAACTCAAAATGAGAATCTTTTGATATCAAATGTTTGTGAAAATGGTGTTGAGACGAGTGACAAGATGATTGCAATTGTTAAGACATTAGAGGAAGAGATAATGAGATTGAAGAGAGATGTGTCATCAAATGAAACACTCAAAATGAAACTAGAGGCTGCAGAGTCCAAAAACCAGGTCTTAGAAATTAGACTTTCGTCTGTTCTAGGGGAGATGGATCGGACAAGACAGGGACTATCCGCTCTTTATGGTTCACTAGAAGAACGCTTCGCTTTTAATGCGGCACAGCAACAATATTATGTTGAACAACTGAACCAAAAGTGCGAGGAAATCTCTGATTTGAACATCCTACTCATTGACAAAAATATGGTTTTGGCCGAGTTAAAGGAGACACTTCTTCTCAGCCGACAAGAAGTTGTTGATAACTTAGCTACCGATTCTGCACCGTCCACTAGTGCTCCAACAACCAAGTCAGTAGTGCTTTATAAGAACCCGCTTCATAAGAGAAACCCAGTTACCTATGATGATTATATGAGGAATGCCATTAAGCATGTCGATCTTCTTAGGGATATTTTAGACGATCTTTATGCCTTAGATCCCTCAAGTAGCGACTATTATTCGGCTCATGAATATATTAAGCGCGTTCAATATTGCTTGGCATATTTGCAATATATAGGTACACCAGGTTCTGCACTACTTAATAACAGGCCCATTGCTGTCACTCCATTTAATAAGACTCCAGGAGCAAAACCGTTATTGGCACAATCAAGTAAGGCACTTTTAAAATCTGTTGCTAATATTCCCACTTTGCCTTCTACAGGATTAAAAGAGACTACTAAGGCTAAAGGATCGCCACTCAAGAAAGATAAGATCAAGCCCTCCACTAGTAGTGCCAAAAAGAAGAAAGTAGAAGTTCACAATAGGAATGCTAGTTCAGTTTTAAATAAAAAGAATCATGTTAAGACTAAAAGCTTTGCGCCTGTGCCGCAGCCTAAACCATTCGTGAATTCTGATTTAAATTGTTGGAATTGTAATGAATGCATGTTTTCCCAACGTCACGATTTGTGTCTGATTGATCACGTTAATGAAATGAATGCTATTAAGAATGGTCTTGAATGGAAGCCAACGGGTAGAACTCGTGCCCAAGTTGGCTGGCAATGGCGTCCCACTGGTAGGACCTTTACATTAGATGGAAAAATGTGCCCTTTAACTAGGAATGCATCCATTGAGGTTAGGTCTGAGCGTCCTTTAGTTAGGAACACTCGTACTCAAGTATGGAAACAGCGCCCTTTAATTAGGTCAGCCCCCACTATAGTGCCTATCAGTGAAGAAATACCTCAGGATTTAAGCCAACTAGAATCTACACCACCAATTAAGAAGAAGAAGGCTAGGAAATATAAGAAACCTAGAGTTAGCAAATCTAAGATTATTAAATCTGTACCGGCTAATAACAAGGAACACACAGATTCCGATACCTCTACATTGTCTTTGTGTGGTGATATTTTCAGGTGGTCCAAATCATCATGTGGTATTTGGACTCCGGTTGTTCAAAACATATGACCGGAAATCGCTCGATGCTCCGAAATTTCGTCAGCAAGTTTCTTGGTACGGTTAAATTCGGGAATGATCATATAGCAAAGATTATGGGGTATGGTGAATATCAGATTGGAAACGTGACGATTTCTAGGGTATACTATGTAGAAGGTCTTGGTCATAACTTATTCTCAGTAGGACAGTTTTGTGATTCCAACCTAGAGGTTGCTTTTCGACAACACACTTGTTTCATCCGCAACTTGGAAGGAAAAGATTTGTTGAAGGGATCTCGTGGTGCAAATCTTTATACGTTGTCTCTACAAGATATGATGGCCGCCTCTCCTGTATGTCTTCTCTCTAAAGCATCTAAGACCAAGTCATGGTTATGGCACCGCAGATTATCTCATCTTAATTTTGATGCTATTAATCATCTGGCTAAAAACGAATTAGTTCGTGGTCTTCCAAAGCTTAAATTTCACAAGGACCATTTATGTTCCGCGTGTTCAAGGGGGAAAAGCACCAAGAAATCTTACAAGCCCAAAGCTGAAGACACCAATCAAGAAAAACTTCATCTTTTGCATATGGATCTTTGTGGACCAATGAGAACTGAAAGTGTGAGCGGTAAGAAATTCATTCTCGTCATTGTGGATGATTTCTCCAGGTTTACATGGGTTAGATTTCTACGTACAAAGGATGAAGCACCGAAGGCTATCATCACTTTTCTGAAATTCATTCAGGTACGTTTGAATACCACTGTCCGCCGTATTCGTACAAACAATGGTACAGAGTTCGTCAACCAGACTCTTCGTGATTATTATGAAGGAGTTGGTATATCACATGAAACATCCGCTGCACGCACTCCACAACAAAACGGTGTCGTTGAAAGACGGAATCGTACACTTATGGAAGCTGCTAGGACCATGCTTATTTATGCGAACGCTCCATTGTTCTTGTGGGCAGAGGCTATTTCTACTGCATGGTTCACCCAAAACCGTTCTATCCTTCGGAAACGCCATGGAAAAACACCTTATGAGCTTTTACATGACCGTAAACCCGATGTCTCATTTTTCCATGTGTTTGGTGCTCTTTGTTATCCAAACATCAATAGTGAGAACTTGGGTAAGCTTCAACCGAAAGCCGATATAGGTATTTTCATTGGTTACTCACCGTCCAAAAGAGCATACCGAATCTATAACCGTCGTCTTGGCAAGATTGTAGAAACTATGGACGCAGATTTCGATGAGCTGATAGCGAAGGCTTCTGAGCAACACAGCTCTGAACCCGCGCTTCATGAGATGGGAACCGGTGCTATTAGTTCCGGATTAATTCCCAATAATCCTACTTCTACATCATTTTTACCACCAACAAGGCCCGAGTGGGATAAACTGTTTCAACCGTTGTTTGATGAATTCTTCGATCCCCCGACTGATGAAGTTCTAGCACCTGTAGTAATTGCTCCAATACCTGAAGTGGTTGCTCAAGCTAATGAACCTTTATCTAATGCATCTATAATTCACATTGAACCGGATGCACCTTCACCAAGTGATTCTCAAACTACACCTGAATCATCACCCCTACTTGTGCCTAATGATGTGGAAGAGGATTCTACTGATCACGACTTGGAATATGCTCACTTGCAAGAGCTTCCTTTCTTTGGTGTAGCGATCCCTGAAAACCCTTCAGCCGCGTCTAACTCAGAAGAAGCTCCTTCTATTGTTCACTCCAGACCACCTAGGATTGAAAACCATAGCACTAAATGGACAAAAGATCACCCAATTAGGAATGTTATTGGAGATCTAGATCGACCAGTCTCCACACGCCATCAATTACAAGAGAATGCACTCTATTGTTACTTTGATGCATTTCTCTCTGAAGTTGAACCCAAAAATTGGCAGCAGGCTATGACCCAATCATCTTGGATTGAAGCTATGCAGGAGGAACTAAACGAATTCCAACGACTTGAAGTATGGGAATTGGTTCCTCTCCCTGACAAGGTTAACATCCTTACCTTGTTATGGGTTTATAAGGTTAAACTTGATGAGATGGGTGCGGTATTGAAGAATAAGGCTAGATTGGTCGCTAGAGGATATAAACAAGCCTTGGGTATAGACTTTGAGGAATCTTTTGCTCCTATGGCTAGATTGGAGGCGATTAGACTATTCCTTGCGTTTGCTGCTCATATGAACATGATCGTCTATCAAATGGATGTGAAGACGGCATTTTTGAACGGTGAACTAAGGGAAGAAGTTTATGTTAGTCAGCCGGATGGGTTCGTCAGTACGGAGTTTCCTAATCATGTGTACAAGCTTAAGAAGGCTCTCTATGGGTTGAAACAAGCTCCACGCGCGTGGTATGATCTCCTGTCAACATATCTCATTTCGGAAGGCTTCTCCAAAGGCAAAGTGGACCCCACTCTATTCACTCTCAAAGAAGGCAACGACATGATTCTGGTACAAATTTATTTTGATGATATAATTTTTGCTTCCACTAACATAGAATTGTCAAACCGATTTGAGAAGATAATGTCCACACGCTTTCAGATGTCGATGATGGGAAAATTTTCATTTTTCTTAGGATTACAGATTTCTCAGAATCCCAGAGGCATCTTTATTAATCAATCCAAATATGCTCTAGAATCTCTTAAGAAATATAACTTTGAAAATTGTGACCCCGTGGACACTCCAATGGTGGAGAAATCCAAGTTAGATGAAGATAGGAATGGGACTATTGTCGATCCAAAACTTTACCGTGGGATGATCGGCACCCTTCTATATCTGACTGCTAGCAGGCCTGATTTGCAATTTGCTGTATGCATGTGTGCCCGGTATCAGGCTCGGCCTACCGAAAAGCACCTACATGTAGTTAAAAGGATCTTTCGGTATCTAAAAGGAACACTTCATCGTGGTCTATGGTATCCGAAAGATTCCTCGATTGCTTTAATATCATACGCAGATGCCGATCATGCTGGATGTCAAGACACGAGGCGTAGCACTTCTGGATCTGTGCAACTCCTAGGAGATAGATTGATCAGTTGGTCTTCAAAAAGGCAGAAAAGCGCTGCAATTTCTAGCACGGAGGCTGAATACATCGCCATGTCCGGTTGTTGTGCTCAAGTCCTTTGGATGAGATCACAATTAACTGACTACGGTCTTGGATTTAACAAAATCCTGATGTATTGTGACAACAAGAGCGCCATTGCCCTTTGCTGCAACTATGTTCAACACTCCCGGGCCAAGCACATAGACATTCGCTACCATTTCATTAAGGAGCAGGTGGAGAACGGAGTGATCGAGCTGTATTTTGTCACTACTGAGTACCAGCTGGCGGATATGTTCACCAAAGCCTTAGATCGAGGACGAATCGAGTTTTTGATCGACAAGCTTGGCATGAAATCATTCACTCCAGCGACTCTCAAAGAGTTGGCAGAAGAATCAGCTGAATAGTCGTGGTAAACTATTCAGAGTATCCTTTGTTCGTGATCATGTATATTATAGTAAATATATAAACCACAAAAGAAAATACAAAAATATAAAACCAAGAAAAACCATAAAAAATATAAAACCTAGAAAAACCATAAAAAATATAAAACCTAGAAAAACCATAAAAATTATAAAATCAAGAAAAACCAAAAATATTTTTCGTTTAAAACGGGCATGTCTTTTAGTACGGTAATATTTACGGCCTTAGAAATGTCGATTACTATTGACACGGTGCCATAAATAGAGTCCGTATAAAAGTTGTAATGTTTTAAAACATGCCCATTATGGCTTGTAGTTATTTCTGACTGCAACCCGGTTTTCATAATAAAGTCACGTATTTCCTTGGAAAACGTTGGCTCAGAACGGGAATTAATTTTCTCGGGCGTGATTTACAAGCCAAATCATGCAAAGGGATCAAGTTTACTTTACAACTTGGTCTAACACGAATTAGTGTACGTCTCAGTGCATTAATTTGTTAAAATAAGAGAAATCTTATTGACACCACGAATCAAACTTTTTCAAGATATCAATTGGGAAATGTTTTTCATCATCATGTGCCTCGTTAAACAATGACTACTGCTCTTTAAGTAGAAAACGGGTCATCGTTTAAGGGGGAGAAAATGTTACATCATCTTTCACATCAAAAAGATCTTCAAAAAGCTTAGTGGTTAATGGTTGGATTGCTTTGGCATTTGTCTTGTTGTTGCTTATAAGTTTGTCATGAATAGACTTGTGTGTTAAGATAGGTTAATCACTAAGGCTCATAAATTTAACATAAGATAGGTCAAAATGACAAGATTTAAAACTTGGAAAAACAAAAGAACTTTGTTTGTTGAAAGTAGAAAAATTGAGGGGGTAAAGTTGACAATAGATCAAACTTGTAAAAAATTTGACCTAGTCAAATTCACCCACTCCCGTTCCCTTTCTTCTTTCACTGTTTACTCTATCTTTGCCGCCATTGACAAACAAACACACAAACACTTACGGAAATCAAACAAACACGAATTCAATCCATCATTTTCTTGTTCAAGATCTTCAAAAGGTATTCAATCGGATTAATCTTTCATGCACAACAAGTTAATTAACTTTTTAAATTGAAAACAATCGAAATCAGTTTCTGCTTCAATTAGGGTTAATTAAATTGGGGATTTTTGCCTGGGTTGTATTCGGAATGACTCTAATTGCACTAATTTGGCCTTTTGAACACTTGAATTAAACGATTTCATGCTTAATTAGAAAATATATAAGTGTTGGAAACTTTCCGAGTAAGAAAGACTTTCCGAATAAGGGTTTTATTCAGAATAGAAAGTACTTTCCGCATGGTGAAATCTTTCCGCATAGAAGCTATTTTTCCGAATAGAAAGGTTTTTCCGCATAGACAAAAGTTTTCCGAATAGGATTTTATTCCGCATAAGGCCCAAATGTTCCGAATAGGATTTTATTCCGCATAGACAAAATGTTCCGAATAGGGAATTTATTCCGCATAGGCAAGTCTTTCCGAATAGGATTTTATTCCGCATAAGCTCTATGTTCCGAATAGGATTTTATTCCGCATAGGCCCAATATTCAGAATAAGGATTTTATTCCGCATAGGATAAATGTTCCGAATAGCCTATTTATTCAGAATAGGGATGTTATTCCGCATAGGCTATATGTTCCGAATAGACCTTATGTTCCGCATAGGATGTTATTCCGCATAGGCTATATGTTCCGAATAGGCCTTATGTTCCGCATAGGATTTATATTCAGCATAGACATATTATTCCGATTTGAATGATTATTCCATTTAGAAGATGTTTGAATGGTTTCAAAGCTTAAGGGATTATGTCATATGTACAATGCTTAGGTTTAAAGTCATAATGATATTCATACTTGTATGTATCAACCTTTGTGTTTTATCTTAAGCAGAGACGATGACTAACCCTACCGTACAACAAATACAAGACCACAGAGCTGCCGCCATTGCTGAAGCCAAGACTCTAAAGTTTATTCCAAACAACTTCCGTTTGAAGGAGGTATCTCACTCTACCCATAATGGATTTAAGGTAGGTACAGCCATGCTTGATAAATCTCATTTTAAGCATGCGCTAAGGAGAAGTGCTTCAGTGCCCTATGAATATCTTTACGAGTTCTGGGCTACCAAAGAGAGGACGTCGAACAAAATCACTTTTTCCTTGGACAACAAGCAGCAGACGCTTACTGTGTCAGACTTCAGGAAGATCTTTGGCTTTCGACCGATACTCAAAGGTCTATCATCATACTCAGCCAACCCAACTAAGGACCAGATCATGGAGATGTTCACCGCCATTGGATGTCTTGACATACGAACCCCGTCTGAGTTTACTACTGCCAAAGTTGGTCAACCATGGAAAGCTATTTTTGGGATTCTAAGCCGATGTTTAACACCCAAAACAACTGGGTTTGATGCTGTTCGTCCACCAATCATCAAGATGTTTTACGGTATGTTTAAAGGTATGGGTATTGATTATGCATCACTGCTGTGGGAGGAGTTTACTTTTCAACTCTTCACAAACACAAAGGGTAAGGTTAAAAGCTACCAGTACCCTAGGTTTATTAAGTTGATCATACATTATTTTATGGAAAACGATGCATCCATTAACAAGCGTGCAGGTAGTCGTCACCACACGATGGATGATGATGATTTGGTAGACTTAAGGCAGGAGACTCATTCGAATACGGTTATTCCTGGTCCCATTCCCAGTCATCTTCTGACCGATGAGATTATTGCATCTGCTGATTACAAGAACTTGCTAACAGAAATTGAGAATCAACGAGCAAGTATTCTAGCAGGTGAGGACTCATCTACCACGGTTAAGAGCAAAGGTAAAAGGAAGCAAACAGATTTACCTGAACCCAAAACCAAGAAGAAGAAGACAGAGGGTAAGAAGGGAAAGGGTAAGGCTGATGAGATGCGTCTACGTGACGAAGAAAACGTGGTTGATCCTACTCTTGATAAAACTGAGAAACAAATGATGAAGATAGCTATTCAAAGGAGTAGGAGAGATACGGGTGGTAGTGGTTCAGGTGCACGGGTAGATATTGAGGAAGAGTACGTGGAACCAGATGATGTATTTGAGTTTGGATCACCTGAAAAGTATTCTACTTCGAAGGAGACATCCACCCCCCCTGTTTCAGCTGGTATTGACAAAGAGTCTACTCAACCTTTGGTAACTCAACTTCAACCAACTCAACCCTTACCAACCAGACCGGTTTCAACACCATTTCATCCACCACCAATAAAGCCCATCCTTAGTACCGCAGTTACAACCGAGCCTATTCCATCAACCCAAAGCAGCTCTGCAACATCTGCAATGGCCGCATTAGTGATGGCCGAAATGTTGGATAAACATGTGGATACTCACAAGAGAGAAATGGATGAACTTCGCCAAGAGCTAAATAGAAGAGCTCAAAGTGAAGAAGCATCAAGGAAAGCTCAAGAAGAGTTGATTGCCAAGTTCGCTGCAGACATGGAATTTACACGTAAAGCTCATGCAGAAGAACTTGCTAGGGTTAAAAAGGCTGAAGCTGATAGGCATCAAGTACGAATTACGAGACTTAAAGCTATTAAGGATGACCTTAAAGAGCAAAAAGCAGCTCTTGAAGCTTCTATTGAGCAGAGAGTGAAAGACTCCGTTGAATCCCTAATGCCTAAACTGCGTGATGATTTGAAGACACTTGCTGCTGACAACTTAATGATCAAATCATCCAATCCTTCAGAAGCCGCCTACAAGATTGCTTATGACTTGACGGATTTTGAACTTAAGAAGATCCTCAAAGCTCGAATGAGGGAACTTGGATCGTTTGATAAATCGAGGATTCAACGGGCTCTCTTCAAATCCCTGAATGACGCGATCATGGAGGATGATAAGTTGTTCAAGACATTTGGAAGTGTGGTACCCTACCACATTCTCCCTGAGGAAGAAAGGGAAGAGAGTGAAGAAGAAGAGGGTACTGGTGGAGAAGAGGAAGAAGAAGAAGAGGCAGAAGAAGATAAGAATGATGATGATGATGAGGATGATGAGGATCAGAATGATGAGGATGATGATAATGATAAGGATGATGATAATGATGATGAGGATGATGATGACGATGATGATGATGGCGATGATGGTGGTGATGGTAATGAGGAGAGTGTTCGAGGGAGCAACGGGGATGATAATTAGGATGCTGATGGGGGTAAACAGCCTGAGAAAGGGGATAAGGCTGCCAGCTCAAAGAAAGTGGTTAAGTCTAGCACCAAGTCAAAGAAAGATGCAGAACCAAAGGAAAAATCTACATCCACGGAATCCAGACGATCGAAGTGACGCCACGATGTGAATGCCACTACAGGGTCATCTATTCCTGGTACATTTATTGCTGCATCCATACCTGTTACCACTAACCCCGTTAGTTCTATTGTTGTTGCCCCTGTGATTGCAGAATCGGTAACCGAACCTGAAGCTGCACAACACTCACCCGTTCATGACACTGCCGACATGCCTGAAACAGAACAAGCAGATGTTCACGTCTCCACTCCTCTGCAACAAAACCCACAATCTACTATTCCAAGCACAAGGGACTGGGCGGACACGTTGGAGATCGACGAGACTGCACCACCACAGGCTTGGATCACGGCAGCGGCGCAGTATGATCCGATCACCGACGCTGACAAAGATGTCTTGTATCTTCGTATCCGCAGTCCGATTGACTTATGTGCATTTCTTGCTCATGAGTATAAGACTTCGGTTACTCCATCTTTGGTGAAGAAAGCACTGAAGGATAAAAGACTTCGCGCCAAAACCCGGTTGACCCAAATGGAGTTCGAATATTATGCCGATGAGATCCTGAAGGCTCTGAATACCGTTCAACGGCCAGGTCTTCATGAATCAGAAAGAGCTCCACCTCCAATGGATCCTACTCAAGATAATCAGATTGCTCTTGACTTCTTCGTCACCAATGATCTTGTGTATCTACTGAAGGGGTCATCAAAGTACGCAACCTCCCTGACCTTGCTGAAAGCTGCCAACTGGGGGACAATACCCTTTATCGAGGAAAAGGTAAATCGACTCTGGGTCCCAAAGATAAATCGTAATTATGATATGTATGTTGTCATAGGTGCATCTCATTGGGACGAACGAGTCCGAAGGGCGTACAAGGGTTGTTGCCTAGTCAATTCTGGAAGCAACGTTAGATCCGACATCCGCATCTCCAGCATTTTAGGGATGAAAACTGAAGCCAAGAATGGCTATTATCATGTGACGGAGATTCGTTTGAAAAGAGAGGATGACAGGGAATACAAAATCCAGCAGGGAGATTTTTCCATCATTCGCCTTGAGGATATCGAAGATATGCTGCTTCTGATGACCAGAGATCAACTCACACATATTCCTCGTGAAGACCTCATTGCTTTGAATACAGCACTTCGTATGTTCACACGAAGCGTTGTCATCAAGACACGAGTTGAAGATCTTCAGTTAGGAGTCGAAAGCTATCAAAGGAAGCTTAACCTAACCCGTCCAGTGAATAAAGTGCTACCTCAACATGTAGAAAGATGTCCCTATACCGGTATTTCTGTCCCGAATTACGGCATCTTCTACTTGAACAGTCGAGGTTTAATGAAGTTTATGAGGGTGGGTGAGCTCCATAAGTACAGTGATGGGACTCTTCTACAAGTCAGAGGAAAGTTGGAGCATCTGAACTCGGGTGGGACTTTGCCAGAAATGACGGAGGATTGGCATCCGGGTTACCGGCAGATGGCGAAGTACGTGATCAAGAAGATAGATCAAAAGCTCCGTGAACGTAGATTGATGAGGAGTTTGGAAAGATTCGTTGGTGGTAGACCATATGGAGTGCACTACAGGACACTGCAACGATCCATCTAATGGGTCGTACATTTCAGGTCACTATATATTGGTATTATTTGTGAATATGTATATTTGTGAATATTATGCTGTAATGGCTTGATGTAGTGTTAAGGTATGATAATTTTTCAAGAATTTCTCACGAGATTCTAAATCTTTCAAAATATATCATACTAAAGCACTACAACTATCCCTTATTAAATTAAGGGGGAGCAATAACTTGTTCTATGGCCAAACATCGATTTCATTTTTACCCAAAGACCGGTTAATCCATTCAATATCCCAAATATTAATGGTTAATATTTTGGATAAGGGGAGAAAATGGGATTAAGGAGATTTAAATGATACTTGGCTAAAAGATGAAAAAGACTTAACGATTATCCAACTTAATATGTGTAAAGCACGTGTTAAGGGGGAGCGTTTTTGATGAACAAAACACCTAAGGTACAAAACTTTTGATTTCAATATCACAAGTACCTTAAGTGATTTTCAATGATTTTTCATGGTGGCAATTCCTTCCCAAAACACACTTAACTCACGACGAATGTGGTGACAAAAGGGTGGTAGGAATAGGTTTAGTCCAATGATTCATCAGAGTCGATGGAATCTTCCCAAGGACAATTCCCTAGATAGAATTAGAAGTCCTAGGAAAGATGGAGAAAGATTGTGAACGTAGCTGAATGCCGACCAAGTACTTAAGCTAGCACTGGAACAATCACAACAAGGTGCTAGTGATGACGTATTGGTAAGCATTGAAGGGGTTGAAGAATGAAAAAGAATTGTAAAGATAAAGGGTGTAAAGAAAGAAGCCCTCCTTACAACATTAGGCAGAAACCGGGTCAATACATATGCTATTGAGGTCATTTTTGCTAATGATTCTCGGTATTGAAGAAAGACATCATGGACCCAGTGATGCAATGCACAACCCTTCCCAGCAAACTCAAATATCTCTCAAAAGGTATTTGTTTTAATCACACGGAGATCAACACGTTATCTATTGGTTTATTCACTCCGAATAGACTGGTATTGAAAAGGTGGCACTCCTCTCCAGCCATCGCTCACTAAATCAAAACGCACAATCGAGTCTAGAGCCAAGAGATCATCAAAAGTCTCATTAGGACACTTTCCATTTATTCCTTGCTTTCTCACACACTGTGAAAAGTAAGAGATTTTCATGAGTCCTACGCAGTATTCCTGTAATATTGCCAGAACATCCGAGTAATACGCAAGTATTACAATGAAGATGGAAATCCTGCTTGAGCCAACATCAAACAAGCTCATGGTAGGTTACACGTGCGGTTCTTTTAGAACCAATCTTGTGAAAAACTGGAAGGTAACAGTGGTTTAATTCTTAATTGAACTTAAACTCGTTCCAGGCCTCTTCGCATTATCATATGATCTTGCCAGAACACTCAGAGTGACTCTTTATTGACCACAGTGACGAGTGTAAATCCTTCTAGTGTTAACATCAAACAGCACTTGGTAGGTGACGTGCAAGATTCTTTATGAATTGAGCTCGTGACAACTGGAAAGCAACGATGGTGAAAATCTTAATTGAAATTCACTTGTTCCAGGTTTCATGAATTGACGGCTTCAAATCACAAGGATAATTTATCCAAGTGATTCACTCTTTATGTTCGCAGTCAGCTTTGGACGGTCGAATAAAGAGAACGGGTTTACCCGCGAAATCCTGTCAGGAAGTTACTTAATTGAAACTATCCGTCACGGGTACGATATCTAATATCGTCCAACGGTCTTCACCGACCGGAGGTAAAATGCTACCGAATTAGAATAAAATGTTCAAAGCCATTTTATTCGTGTCGTTGTTGTGTACCTGTTAAAGACGGTGGCGTTGCTGTGTACCTGTTGAAGACGGTGGCGTTGCTGTGTACCAGTGGAGACGGTGGTGTTGCGGTGTACCTGTAAAAGTCGTTCCCACATGCTTATGTCTTTTGCAACAAAGTTAAGCAAAAAATTCAAGAAAGTACAAGATGAAGTCTTCCGCTGTACCAAATTCTGAAGCTTTCGAGAATTCAACAAAAAGACGTAAGTGTGTGGAACATGAAGTCACGAGGAGGCAAAGCTCACAAGAAAGGCAAAGATCGCACGTGAAAGGCCAAAGAACAATGCTCTCAAGTCAAATCCAAAAAGATCAAACCAACATATTCACAACAAAAGAAAGAAAAGAAGAAAAGACTACGAGCTAAAGAATGAAGACTTAGTATAGTATGCTAGGTTTAGAACTTTGTAACGTGGAGTGACCTCCCTTAGGGGGAGATTGTTAGAAATACGTTTTAACGTATATTAGAAGTATCGGTCACTCCACAATATGATTTATGTTGTAATAGCTCGTAGTTAACAATTAGTTAAATGTTACTTATTAAGTTAAGTAAGAACCGGTCCATGGGCTTGTCATGGATCGGCCCAAGCCCAATGTTAGGCTTGGAGTATAAATACCCCTTTCCACCATGGAAAGGGGTTGGTTGTTGTTCCATTTGCCCTTTCATATTAATAAAATCGTACACATTTTCTCTCACTTTCTCTCTCTAGTTTCTCTCACTAGAAAACATCAACCCACTTCATAGATTCATAGGTTATCAATATTCTACATGATTTCATTTGAATGACCTGGGTAACGATCCGAAGAGCTTTCGAATGCGTAATCAAATTATGAAAACATGGGATATATTCATATTCGTTAAATGTTTTCGTCTGTATCTGATTTGAAATTCTCTCGCATAGATTATGCGTTGACCTTACTCTTTTAATAGTAGTTGTGTATCCTAATATCCCTGAAATTGTGAAGGATTACGAATTATTATTAGTCTTTTGAGAAGTTCACATCTTATCGACGGCAATGCAACTAGAAAGTTGATAGTGCCCGTAGAATGGATTGATTGATTATGACATGACGACATTGTCTTAATTGATGGGAACTCGAGTAGAATTCCCCTAAATGATAAGATATTGATTATCGAAAGTATTCTAAATAATTCTTGATAGGATGACCATATCCTGCATTTAGACTTGAAATTTTACCGTGAATGGTTATGAATTAGTCATATATATTATAATCTAGAAAGAACTTAAAATAAATGTATTAAAAGATGTTTATGTTATCTGAAACTTTAGGAGGTATTTGTTGGCAAATTACCTAGACTTTTGCTATTAAGGCAGATTGAAATTGGTATTGATTATATTCCCGGTGCTGCACTTGTGGCTTGTGCACTGTACGTCAACACCATCTGAATTTAAGGAATTACCGTACAACTGAGAGAGTTGTCGGAGAAAGATTTTATTCTACCAAGCCTGTCATCATGAAGAGCTATGGTGTTATCATTCCTTATATTTATAGATTACTGTGAACTGAGTAAATTGAAAATCGAAAACGATATCCATAACTCGAAATGGAAGATTTGTTCGATCATTTACAAGGTTTTTGATCCTCAGCATGGTTATCATCAACTTCGCATCTGCGGAAAAGATTATCTATTCCAATCACTACATCCGGTACTTGTAATGAACATTATGAGTTTCATGTGATGACGTTTGGATTAACTAATACACATGTAGCATTCATAAATTTGGTGAATCACGTGTGTAGGCTGTAATTTGATAAAATTCATGCTCGTGATCATTAAGGACTATTTGTTTGTATATAAGAATAAGAATGAGTTAATAATTATTAATAGAATGCCCTGAATTGGTCGAACAATGAAAACATGTCCCTTAAATATTTAACATAAGACTTAAGACTTAATCTTTGCATGATTTAACCGTGTGATTAATAGATAATGGAAGCTATATTGCCTTTTCAAAGATTAGAACCATTAACGCTTAGGGATTAAAAACTTAATCCTTTACATAAAATGACCATTGGATTAATAATGGTAAGATGTATGCATATAGACTCTTCAAAAATTAATAGCCCTTTTAAGACTTTGGATTTTACCAAAAAGAAATGGAAATATATTTTGACAAATGTTTTAACAAAGGATTTTAAAGGGATTATTACCTTATACACTAAACATTTAACTAAACTTCTGTTTAGGGGTAAATGTTTGTGTATACCTCAAGACAACTTAAGAGGGATTGAGGAAACCAGTTAAAACATGACTTGAAAATTATAAACGATAATTTACGCTTTTCAAACTAAGGAAATTTTGACCAAAGTATAAACAAAGTTTTTTCGAACATTTACGGATCTTGCTAAATATTTTCGATAAATCAACAAAAATCTTGTTAATTAAATTCAAATTTATTTTTGAACATTTTATATAATTGGTCGAACTAAGAAATTTAAAATTTTTACGTTTACGTTTCATAAAAATTAAATAATTATTGTTAATTTACATATAATAATTATCGACGCTTTAGACGCCGGATTGAGAAAAACTGATAAAAATGATAGTTGAGACGAAACTGAAACATAAAAGATATGAAGAAAGAATTTTGAATAAATACAGTTATGATATTTATTTCATTAGGAGAAAGTGAACATAATTACTGACGCATAATATAGAAAGAATATCTTAGTGAATTGTGGACATGATAATCACATCATCATGAGAAGTGAATATAGATACTGACATATTATATAAAGGATAAAGAACCAATTAGGAAATGTTCCTTAATAACGATGGTACGGAATAAATTGCCGAACAATATAAAAATAAACATTGTTTGTAAAAAGGATAATATAAATAGTGAAAGGTTTCACGGCTAATGTGAACCATTAAAATTTAGAAGCCGATAGCGTTAAATGTTTTAAAGACCACTTATGGTTGCCTAAATATGAAGGATTGTGAGATATAGTTATGTTGGAATTTGTAAGTATAAGTATTCTATTTATGTCATTTATGACTAAAAGTATCTTTGTCTGAAGAAGTTGTACTGATGACGAATTATGAAGGCAGACATCGCCTCATACATTAGTAAATGTCTAGATATTGCAAAGGTCATCATCTGAATTTGATTCGATTTGGGTCATCGTCGACAGACTGACCAAATCTGCTAATATCATTCTCGTTAATGATAATTGCAAAAGAGTTATGTAAACATAGTGTGCTTGTATCGAACATCTTTATCAAGATCCTCGCTTCGCATCGAATTTCTAGAGATTTGCTCAGAAATCATTGAGAACGAACCTTGATGAGAGTACTATATATACCACCCCAAATCGAAGGGACGAGGTAAAGTAACGATATAAAGTAATATAAGTGCTGTTTTATGTTTGAATGATTGACCTTTGGTAATAGACCGTATAATCGTTTTCCTTTGGAAGGATTATCATTGATAATCATCATATTAGGATTGAGATCGAATCTTGTTAGGATCTAAATATTAGAGCAATCGTAAGCAGGAGTTGAGATAAAGACACCCGACATACACCCACTGTGAGTTGGACATGTCTTTTAGGTTTAAGGTTTCCTATGATGGCGAACCTAACCTTGCAAAATACCCGACCCGCGAGATCTGAAATGATTTTTGAAATTAGGATCTGATTATTGACTGCCGGTAGTGGGCAAGAGGATATGTGAATATGAAAAGTAGATCTTGAAGTGCCAAATGGGTAGCGAAGTTATGCCACAATTTTTAACCTTGAAAAAATGAATTCATGATCTGACAAATCATGGGATATAAGTCCCCGTTGTATGGGACCATTGAGATGATATAAAAGATTGGTTTGAAAGGCATATAAGCCGGATCTACCCTAGGACTTCAAAGACTGCGTGAATTATGTTTCGTATATCGAACTTGATGGAATATCTATCAAGTGAGAATCTGATTATTCTTAGTAGAGCTTAGATCGGCGAAAAGTTGCATTCATCAAAAACCCGTGAACATCATGGATAGAGAAAGTAAGTCAACATTAAGCCTGATCTTATTCCCGTAGTTATGTTTGATGAAACTCGCGTATTGTAATGAATTTCACTTGTGAGAAAGGACCGAATGTGGAGGAAATACCCACATGGCTTTAACTCTATAAGAAGCGAGTAGTAAGGTAAGATGATCTTTGAGGACAAAGATCCTGTTTAGGGCTAAATGTTGTGACAATCCGTCAATTTATGGTTGATATTTTATTCTCGAATATTATTTAAAAACATTAATTTTAATGTTACAATATGAACTCACTTATTTTTGGGAAGAAATTTGGATTTACGTCTTGGAGTAGCATCGACTACGTCTAAACCAGAGGATTCAACGTTACGTGCTTACGTTTACATACACCGTCTTTGGTGGCAGTCCGACATTTCAGAAAATAAATTTGTCCATGAATATTATTTTGGAGTTTTAAATTTGTGTTGGTTCATAAACTCACAAATTTACGAGAAGAGATTAGGACTTACGATTTTATTTTAACGTCTTTTACGACTAAACCGGAAACCTTAGGATTACGTATTTACGTTTTTGAACTCCGTTTTTGATGAGACAATTTTTATTAGATTCGTTTTGTGCCATTGATTCATAATTTATAAAAACGTTTTTCGTAAAACGACCCAAGGGCACGCAAATCGAGATAACTAGAATCGAGAAATACCCGTAAACTAGTGAGATGGGACAAAACACATTGTCCCACCCCACTAGCTTACATGGGACGGCAACAATGTGTACAACACACCACATTTGGTTTACTAGATAGACACTTGTCTACTAAGCTTAAAGTTTAAGCTTTCACTACACCAAACTAGCTAAACAACCTTCACAAAACCACTAGCAACTTCATTCCATCTTTCCCTTACATGGAAACTTCACCATTTCCTCTCACACTCTCTCAATGTGTCGTCCCCTTCTACCCTCACTTGATCAATTTCAACCACAAAATCATGTGTTATTTACACATATGTTGAAGCCCTCTTGAAGCTCTCTTGAATGGTGGTGATTATAACATCCATGGAGGAGTTTTCATGGTGTCTTAGGGCTGATTTTCCACAAGGAGTACATGAAGCATGGTGGTCTTGAAGATGGTCATGGTTATTCACAAGTTTCTCCATCAAAAACCATGCCCAAATCATAACCTACATCAACTTGATGGTATAAAGATTGTCCTCCTCATCTTCTTGTTATTCTGATTATGTAAACATGTATTTCATTTCTTATTGTATATGTATATGATGATTATATGATGATAAAAATGTTATGTGGGGATTTGGTGTTGATAAACATGATTAAAAAGGTGAAAAACTATAAAGAACAAGGCTAAAATCTTGCTTAAAAGTGATGGCTGTATAAAACAATAAATAAACTGGTCATGGACTGATAAAATGATGAAGTAGAATCCATTTACAGTAAGCTATATGTCTTATACACATGTCAGAGTTGGCCATGCAATGGAATCAAAATAATAAGTGAGATATGATCAAAACAAGTTAGGTGGTCTAATCTGAATAAGCAGTTTTGTAGGGACTGTTAAGGCAAGATGAACTCAAAATGGGTAGTAGCTATAACTAAGTTAAATGTAGCACATAATATGAAGAACATGTCACCCAAAAATGAGCTTTTAATTCATTATAGAACTCTAGATATGGTAAAAATGGTGAACATGAAGATAAAAATCAGATTTTTGGAATTAATGTTTATTATTATTATATAAGCACTCACATTTTAATGTATAAAATGTAAAATAAAAGCCCACTAACTTATAAAAATTATTTATATAAATATATAAAAGGTTAATTAAATGGATAAATTATATAAATGGTGGTGAAATAATATTTATAAGTAATAAAAACTATAAACTCGATTTTTACGACTTTTTCGGCTATCGCCGTAAAATTAACGTTTTTCGCCAAATAAAACTTAGACGACCAAACCCGTCTAATGTAAAGTTTATAAAATTCATATACTGATACATAAGTATCTAATACAATAAAAAAACCGATAAAACCCGAACTATAAGAAATACGGACATTTACGAGCTAATTAAGCATATTGGACTAATAATTGGACTAATAATTGGACTAAATAAGATAAAAACTTGTAAAAAGAACTTATTGGGCTTAACCCATTTGGGTCCAACATGGAAAGTATACATACTGATAATATAGGTATAAAAGGGATTAAAACAAGTTAAAAGAACTTATACTAAGCTTAATGGACTTAAAATAGGTAAATAGGTAAAACTAGAAAACTAGTATAAAAGTTATTGACACATAACACAAAAATGAGTAAACGAGAATATGTAAACCCACTTGATCATCAAATATATATAATCATCATATGTATACATAATTGTTATTTTTATAAAGTCATTGGACATGAGTCTAAGACGAGTATTATTTGTCTAGGTTTCCGTGATTGAAGCACGTACCGTACGTCCGAATTGCCGATAACCCGCCTTCCCACATCAACGTGAGTTCATAGCCTCGCACTCTTTTAAATGTTTTATAAATGTTTTATATACCCGCGAGGGAGATAACATGTTAGTTTTTATAAAATAGGACACCATTTGTCCCGATTGTTTGTTTATTGATTTTGGACCCGAATGATTGAATGACCCGATTGTATGACCTGATAAATGATTAAAGGACCCGATAGATGAAATTAAATGGTTTATTAAAGTTAGGTTATGTCACTAAAAGTCCCATTGGCATGAATTGTGAACTACCGGGATTTGGTAGACGCTTATGCATTTAATAGTACTATTTGGGGACGATCACCCCAGTTCGCGCCTTGACGGTTGATCCCCGTCGTGCCACATTGATTGGTAAGCGAATTTATGTATGAGAAGATTTCCATAGTGTGACCTTTGTGACGACACGCTACTTTAGATGGGCAAAATTGGTATCGGGTTAGCTACCCGTTGTTGGTTTAGTAAGGTAACAATGTCATGCGGCTTATAATAATCCAAAACTAACGAAATACTACTAGACGCTCCGAATTACGATGTATTGCCTGACTAGCAATATTGGGTCATACTATTGATATTATGTTTGTGTTTTGGTTTTCATAACCATATTCATATAACAGTTTTTATTTTCATACAACGTCGTAAGACGTATTGTATGACGTTTTTACGACATTGGCTCGTATAATGATTTTTAAGGCTTTTTATAACCATATTCTTATAACGGTTTTATTTAATCTATACAACATTGCAGAACGTATTGTAAGGTGTTTTTAACGACAATGATTCGTATAATGATTTTTAAGGCAAATGCCTATATTATGTTTTTCGATAAAGATTTGTATAAAATGACTTTGGCTATTTTATGGCCTATTAAAATGATTTGTACAAAATGATTTTCAGTAATAATTTTATATTGATATTATATTGATAGTTTTTATTAAACTCTATGAATTCACTCGGCGTTATCGCTGACCTTTTATTTTAACATGTCTTATCTCAGGTACTTGAAGGTAATTCTCGGGAAGACGACAAGAATTCATGGCCCGCACCTAAATAATATTTTTCCATTCAAATACTTTGTAAAACTTTGTATGTAATGTAATGACTTGGGACCGATGTAACTTTGATATTTATGAATGGAAAAGATTTATTATTAAATGACGCGATTTTTATGCGTTGTCTATGATGTGAGTAATGTGCTATCCCGTAACACCAACGAGTCTTCCGCTGTATTGAGTTGTATAAATTTGGGGGTGTTACAAAAACCCCTCTATCAATCACATGTTTTATCACACAACACTTCAAAACCCTAATCTGATTAAATCTGGATTGAGAGGTTCGTTTATGATTTTAAGCAATAGATAATCATAACAAGAACTTATAAATGATGAATACCTAGATGATATAGCAGAGTTGACACAATAAACGAAGGTTTGGAAGCTTGTTAATGGTGGCAAGAGTATAAATGTGTGTGTGTGTGTTGCGATAAAAAAGAAAGACAGGGGAGGGGGGAGATATTTGACTTTGGTCAATTCTCATACCAAATTTTGCAATATTTTCAATTTGGTCCCCCTTGTTATACAAATGTTTATAAAACTTGTAAAAACAAGTTATCAACATGTATCCCTGAATTCTCTTAATTTGTAAACACTAACACACCACAAACTTTTCTATCGTTATGACTTAAAGCATATGATATAACCTAAGGTCAATTCAACTTCCTCATAAGGCACACATTTCACATAAGGCAAACCATACATCGTGTTGCATTTTTCTAAAAATTCTTTTGAAGACCAATTCAATTCCAAAACGATTTGATATATGATCCCCCTTAAATGCTGAGCGTTTTCTATTTAAAGAGTTGTAGTCATTGTTTTTAAAGAGACAAATATCCATGAAGACCTTTTCCGTTTAGTGATTTCATGAAACGATTCTGGTGGCAATAAGATTTCTCTTATTTTAACAAAATAAGTGCACTGAAGCGTACACTAATTTGTGTTAGACCAAGTTATAAAGTAAACTTGATCCCTTCCAAGGTTTTAAAGTAAACCTTGCCAGAGAAAATTAATTCCCGTTGTGAGCCAACATTTTTAGAAGAAATACCTGATTTTAATGCGAAAAGCGGGTTGCACTCAAAAATAACTACAAGCCATATGGACATGTTTTAAAATATTTACAACTTTCATATGGACTCTATTTATGGCACCGTATCAATATTAATCGACATTTCTAAGGCATGCCCGATTTAAAAAAAAATTATTTTTGGATTTTCTTGATTTTATATTTTTTATGGTTTTTGTATGTTTTATATTTTGTATTTTTCTTTTTGTGGTTTATATATATACGATAATATACAAGATCACGATGAAAGGATACTCTAGAATAGTTTACCACCACTATTCTGCAGATTCTTCCGCCAACTCCTTAAGTGTCGCCGGTGAGAATGATTTCATACCCAGCTTTTCGATCAAAAACTCGATACGTCCTCGATCTAAGGCCTTTGTGAATATATCCGCCAACTGATACTCAGTGTTGACAAAATATAGCTCGATTAATAAATTTTCCACTTGCTCTTTGATAAAGTAGTAGCGTATGTCAATGTGCTTCGCCCGGTAGTGTTGAACGTAGTTGCAGCAAAGGCAATGGCGCTTTTGTTGTCACAGTACATCGGGATTTTGTTGAATCCAATACCGTAGTCAATTAATTGTGATCTCATCCAAAGAACTTGAGCACAACAACCGGACATAGCAATGTATTCAGCCTCTGTACTTGATATCGCAGCGCTTTTCTGCCTTTTGGATGCCCAACTAATCAGTCTATCTCCAAGAAGTTACACACTACCAGAAGTGCTACGTCGAGTATCTTGACACCCAGCATAATCCGCATCTACATATGATATTAGTGCAATAGAGGAATCCTTCAGATACCACAAACCACGATTAAATGTTCCTTAATGATACCGAAAGATCCTTTTCACAACATGTAAATGCTTTTCGGTAGGCCGAGCCTGATACCGGGCACACATGCATATAGCAAATTGCAAATCAGGCCTGCTAGCAGTCAGATAGAGAAGGGTGCCAATCATTCCATGGTAAAGTTTAGGATCGATAGCAATCCTACTTCTATCCTCATCTAACTTGGATCTCTCCACCATAGGAGTATCCACGGGGTCACAGTTTTCAAAATGATACTTTTTCAACAATTCAAGAGCATATTTGGATTGATTAATAAAGATGCCTCTGGGATTTTGAGAAATTTGCAACCCTAAGAAAAATTAAATTTTTCCCATCATCGACATCTTAAAACGTGTGGAAATGATTTTCTCAAAATGATCAGACAGTCTTTGAGTAGTGGCAGCAAATATTATATCGTCAACATAAATTTGTACTAGTATCATGTCGTTGTCCTCCTTGAGAATGAATAATGTTGGGTCCACTTTGCCTTTGGATAAGCCTTCCGAGATCAGATAAGACGATAGGAGATCGTACCAAGCGCGTGGAGCTTGTTTCAACCCATAAAGAGCCTTATTGAGCTTGTACACGTGATTATGATACTCCGAGTTGACGAATCCATTCGGCTGGATTACGTAGACATCTTCCCTTAATTCACCATTAAGAAAAGCCGTCTTAACATCCATTTGGTAGACGATCATATTCATGTGAGCAGCATAAGCAAGGAATAGTCTAGTCGCCTCTAATCATGCAACAGGAGCAAAGGATTCTTTAAAGTCAATACCCAAAGCTTGTTTGTAACCTCGAGCAACCAATCTAGCTTTGTTCTTTAACACTCCACCTAACTCATCGAGTTTAACCTTATATACCCATAATAATGTAAGGATGTCAATATTGTCGGTTAGAGGAACTAATTCCCAGACTTCAAGGCGTTGAAATTCATTAAGTTCCTCTTGCATGGCTTCAATCCAAGACTATTGTTGCATGGCTTGTTGCCAAGATGTAGTTTCCTTCTCGCAAAGAAACGCATCAAAGAAGCAATATAATGTGTGATCTTGTAGTTGATGACGTGTTAGGACTGGTTGATCGATGTCACCAATAATATTGCGGATTGGGTGATCCTTTGTCCATTTGGTGTTGTGATTTTCAATCTGTGGTGGTCTGGAGTAAATGATTGCAGGAGCTTCCTTTGAGGTAGACGCACCGTTAGGATTTTTGGGTATTTGTGAACCAAAGAATAAAAGCTATTGTAGGTGAGCAAGTTCCAAATCGTGATCATAGTAATCCTCTTCAACATCATTAGGAACGAGTGGGGGTGTTGATTCGGGTGTAGTTTGAGAATTGGTGGGGGATGGTGCATCTGGTTCAATAGTAACAATAGATGCATCAGACTGATTTCCATTATCTTGAGCAACAACTTCGGGAATCGGAGCTACTGCTGCAGTTTCTGGAGAATCATAACTTGGGGAATCAAAAAATTCATCAAACATAGGTTGAAATAACTCATCCCACTCGGGCCTTGTAGGTGGTGTAAATGATGGAGAAGTAGGATTGTTGGGAGTTAATCCGGAACTAATAGTACCGGTTCCCCTCTCATGAAGTGCGGGTTCAAAGTTGTGTTGCTCAGAAGCCATCGCTGTCAGCTCATCATAATCGACATCCAAAGTTTCTACTATCTTGCCAAGACGACGGTTATAAATCCGAAAAGCTTTCTTTGCGGGTGAGTAACCAACGAAAATTCCAATATCATCCTTGTTGAAGTTAGCCCAAATTGTCACTATTAGTATTTGAATAACACAGTGCACCAAACACATGAAAAAATGATATTGGGTTTATGTCCATGAAGTAGCTCATATGAAGTTTTACCATGGCGCTTACGAATGATGGAGCTGTTTTGGGTATAACATGCGGTTGCCACTGCTTCAGCCCATAAGAATAAAGGAGCATTCGCATAAATAAACATAGTTCTAGTAGCTTCCATAAGTGTACAGTTACGTCTTTCCACGACACCATTTTGTTGTGGAGTGCGAGCAACTGAAGTTTCATGTGAAATACCAACCTCTTCATAATAATCTCGTAGAGTCTGATTAACGAACTCAGTTCCATTATCAGTTCGAATGCGGCGCAAAGTAGCAATAAGACGCACTTGGATCATCTTTATAAAAGTAATAACATAATTTGGTACTTGATCCTTGGTTGCTAAGAACTTTACGCATGTAAACCTGGAGAAATCATCCACCATGACGAGGATGTATTTTCTACCACTCACACTAGCCGTACGCATTGGCCCGTAAAGATCCATGTGCAAAAGATGTAGTGGTTCTTGGTTGGTGTCTTCAGCTTTAGGTTTGTATGATTTCTTGGTGCTTTTCCCCAAAGAACACGCAGAACATAAATGATCCTTGTCGAACTTTAGTTTTGGAAGACCACGAACAAGCTCGTTTTTAGCCAAATGGTTAATAGCATCAAAGTTAAGATGAGATAACCGGCGATGTCACAACCATGACTTGGTCTTAGATGCTTTGGAGAAAAGGCATACAGGAGAGGCGGCCATCATTTTTTGAATGGACAGTGTAGAGATTATCCCCTCGAGAACCTTTTAACAAATTATTTCCTACAAGATCACGAATGAAGCAAGTATGTTGTCGAAAAGCAACCTCAAGGTTTGAATCGCAAAATTCTCCCACTGAAAATAAGTTGTGACCGAGTCCCTCCACGTAATATACCCTTGAAATCGTAACATTCCCAATTTGACATTCACCATAACCCATGATCTTCGCAATATGGTCGTTGCCAATTTAACTGTGCCTAGAAACTTGCTGACGAAATTTCTGAACATCGAGCGATCTCCGGTCATATAATTTGAGCATCCAGAGTCCAAGTACCAGAGGATGATTTGGACCACCTGAAAATATCACCAGACGAAGACAATGTATCAGAATCTAAATGTTCCTCTGTGTTAGCAGGTACATATATATTTATCTTAGATTTGCTATCAGAAGAGTTCTTAGGTTTCCAAATTTTCTTTCTAGATGTTGGCTTAGATTCTGGTTGTCTAATAACCTGAGGTACTTCTTTACTGGTAGGCACAATAGTGGATGAAGACCTAGTTAAAGGGCGCTTTTTCCATTTCTTAGTGCTGGATTTCCTAGTTGAAGGACGCTGAGACCTAACTTCAGTGGATGTGATCCTAGTTAAAGGGAACTTAGTTCCATTTTCAGCAAAGGTCCTACCAGTGGGTTTCCATTTCCAACCAACTTGGGTGAATTTCTTCCCCGTTGGAATCCATTCGAGATTATTCCTAATGGCATACATTTCATTCACGTGATTAACAAGGCATAAATCATAACGCTGAGAAAACATGCATTCATTACAATTCCAACATCTCAAATTAGAATTCACATTTTGCTTAGGCTTCTGCATAGAGGCAGAACCTTGTGTCTTATCTACATGATTCTTTTTATTTAAAACTGAAATAACATTCCTAGGGTGAACTTCTACTTTCTTCTTAGCAGTCCTACAAGTGGAAGAATTGATCCTATCTTTCTTGTCTTTAGATCCTTTAGCCTTAGTAGACACAACTACTCCTGTAGAAGCCAAGGGAGTATTAGTGACAAATTTTGAGTTATCCTTGATGGGTGTGTTTAAAATAGGCTTAGCTCCTAGGGTCTTATTGAATGGAGTTATGGAAATTGTGGGGGTTTGTTGTTTAGGTGGTGTAGAACCCGATTGTCTTATGTAAGTCAAATGCTCTAAGAAATGTTGTACCTTCTCAATGTAAGCATCAGCAGAGTAATAGTGACTATTTGATGGATTAAGTTCATAGAGATCATCTACAACACCCTTAGCAAGATCCGCGTGCTTAATTGCATGCTCCATATAAAGCTTATAAGATAGAGGATTGTTCTTATGGTACGGGTTCTTAGTGATCACCACCTTTTTTGCAGTACTAGAGGACGGTGCAGAAATTATAGTTGGGTTATCAACAACTTCTTGTCCTTTGAGTTGAAGTGTCTCCTTTAACTCAGCCAAAACCATGTTTTTGTCTATTAGTTGCATATTTAAGTCAGAGGTTTCCTCACACTTTTGGTTTAGTTTGTCAACAAGTGACTTTTGCTCTGCCGCATTAAAAGCAAAGCGTTCTTCTAATTAACCATAAATAAGTGAAAAACCCTGCTTTACTTTATCAAACTCCCCTAGCATAGAAGTAATTCTATTTTCTAGGGCATGGTTTTTAATCTCTACAGCCTCTAGTTCCATTTTCTCTTTTAGTGACTCTCTCTTAAGTCTCATGATTTCTTCCTCTAATGCCTGAACCACCTGAATCATCTTGTCACTTGTCTCAACGGTGTTTTCACAATCATTCATTTTTTAAAGAGTTTCATTTTTAGATTGCTTTTCAATTTCAAGAGATATACAATGTTGTTGAAGCTCATCAAAACGTTTTGAAAGTGAGTTATAAGAATCTTGAAGCTTTAAAAATTCAGCGTTAGATTCGTGACAAGAATGATTATCTACATTATTCACAGGTTCAACAATATTCACAGAGAGATCATGCACATCATCACATTTATTCACAGCAGATGTAATCTCAAAAGCATATTCAATAGTAACAACTTGCATCACTTCGAGAGACACTACATGTTCCAAGAATCGGTCATATTCGGACAAAATCTTTTCTTTCTCAGTTAGATGTTGCTCATAAGCATCATCCATTTCATAGAAAACTTTCTGAACTTCAGCCATTTCAAAATTAAGATTATCCCGGAGATCTAGAAATTCCTCTTTAATATTGTCTACAAACGGAACGATCTCTTTCTCAAACACCATTTTCATGTGTTCGTAAGCCCATTCTCCAGCGGTTTGAGCCGTTGAAGTCGTACATTCCTTGATGACCTTGTCAAATCCGGTAAGGTATCGCTTAATCTCTTTCAAGCTTAGCAATATTGTACTTGTCGGTGGAAGACCCGTTGGAATTTCCTTAGGTTCATTCGGATTGACAAGTGTAGGAAATATACTAAGGCTTTCTCTAGTAGACATGTAAATTGGTGTATGGATAAATTCCCTTTGTATATTAAAGTGAATTCTAAAATCCATTTTTGAATTCTCTTCATTAAGCTGTAGATAATTATACTTAGGATATGTAGAAATCACTTTTGACCGGTTCTCTTCATGTTGTGACATATTCTCGGATTCATTCGAAAACACAATCAGTTCTAAGACCAATCCTAACTTGGTTGCATCATAAAGTCGTGGGTTGTGGTTAAATGCTTGCTTTGCATACCCCGGGTTAGGTGGTAAGTCTATTAGACGCGATAGAGTGAATTCCTAAAAAGATGAATGAAACAAGTGTACTAGATGTGAAGCAGAGTATTGTTTTAAAAGTAAAACATCAGTCTTTTTAACTTTCTCAGACGCCTTAATTTCTGTTTCAACCCTTTTAGACTCTAGAATTTCGAAATCCGTTTGTAGTTTTTGAAAATTATTAACGACTAACTATTTTTCTTTAAGTTCTTTTGAAAGATTTCTCATAAACTTTCAATTTCTAGCAAGTTGTCCATTTGGACTTTCCTAAACCTATCAAATTCTGGATTGGTTAAGGTAGTGGTCACTGGAGTTAATTCCAAGGTTTTAACCTTTTCCTTATACAAAGCAAGCTCGGCAGATAATGTCTGATTAACACTGAGGGTTTCAAGGACCACATTATTCATTTGGCCAAGCATAGATGCCGACACCATAACCAAATCTTGTTGAGCAGACGAATTTGTAGACGTAATTGCTCCCGATTGTGGTTCACTCAAAGTCTGGGAACTTGCATTGATATTGCTAGCATTGTTTGTCTCCTCGTTTGAATTACTAACCATCGGAGGCGGTTCCGGATACTCAGACACTTGCTCAACTTGATAAGGTACAAGACTAGTATCATTGGCAGTATTTGGTACCTGAGAGATTGTGTCAGCTCCATAAAGTGAAAGATTTGCCATGAGAGCTGCCTTGGCGGTATTGAGATCATCACAGTCTGAATCGTATGCATCAAGATCATCGCATTGGTATGTTTAATTGTTGGTAGATGCTACTGTGAGTCCTTCAGTATCCGCAACTCCTAGATCTGGTACAAATGCTAACTCCTCTTCATCGAGCTCTCGACCATGTGCTTGAGCATTAACCAAGTATATCTTTTCCTGAAACCATGTGCCATCCCTCTTCCTCTTTGGTTGCTTGCACTCCCGAGCCATGTGTCCTTCCCCTTTGTAGTAATAACAGATGATCATTTTCATTTTGCCAGTGTTATTTCCCCTTGTAGCAGTGTTAAATAGGTGTGCACCAGTATTGGATGAACTTGGTCTCCCCTGAAGTGGTTGCACAGTAACTCTGCCATCTTGGATTGTAGCTTGTTGACGATAGTTAGAAGAATTCCTCAACTGATTGTTTGTTGCAGATGGTCCTCTGTAACCTCTTTTGTTCAATGCTTGAGTGATTTAAGCAGACATTTTTGCAAGTATATTAGTAGGATTATCCCCTTGTCTGAACTCAGGAACTGGAATCTCATCATAACAGTAGAAAACTGGTGTTGGTTGAGCTACATACACACTTAAAGGAGTACTGACATGTTGTGAGTAATGAGGTTGAGGAACCTCATTTTGCTGGTAAGTGATGGCAGGGTTTGTTGTAGGTTGATAAGGAGAGTATGGTTGTGAAGCATAAGGTAAATGATGTGAGTCACCTTGTGATGATAATGCTGGTTGCTGATATTGTTGCTGATATGATGTTGGTGGTTGTGGTAAGATCGAATACTACGGAAAGCTTGGAGTCTGAAACATGGGCTTGTGATAAGATTGTTGTCCCATAGCATAAGGAGTGTTGTTATATGACAGTGTTGGATGATTTGCCATCAATGCCAATGGTTTGGAATAAGATCCTAGAGACATGCGTTTCTGGAGCACATGCTTCTCATGTTGCTGCAAGAAAGCATAAAGTTGATCTAAATTTGATTTGTGCAGATCCTGAATCAATTTAACATCAGGGACATATTGGCTCCACTCTGGGGGTAACATGTTCAAGAACTTGGTGTTGATTTGAAACTGAGCAGTTCTGAGATTATACACATTCAAATCACTCATCAAAGTAGTGAAGCGCCAGTAGTAGTCATGAAGTGTTTCCCCTGGAATGTATGAGAACCTATCGAACAGGTCATAAAGTTGACACTCTCGTTCCTGCTTGGTAAGTGAAGTCCCTTGTAACAAAACTGCTAAACGATCCCAAAGTTCCTTTGCTACCTTGTAATTGCTTAGCATATGATAGATATCGGGTGGAAGAGCTTGCTTGATGGTCTGAATGGCCTTGTCATCCGCATCGGCAATGATTTTATTGGCAGCCGTTAGTTCATGAAATAGCCTTGGCCTAGTCACATAGTCTACGGTAACTTCACCCCAATCGAGTGGACCTTGCTCAATGGATTGAACCATGAGTCTCCCACTGGGTCTTCCCATAATATAAGACATCATGCGACCTTGCAATGCTTCAAAAAACTCTTTGATAAGCAACGGTGGACGGGTACCGGTATCCGAGATGATAGAAAGGTCAGTAAGCGATGTCATTTTTGGCATGTATGAATGTGAATTCATTTTTGATCCCTTGAATAAAGATTACCAAAATGATCGAGCAATGAAATAAGGTTATGTGTTTTAATGTTGTTTAAACAAGGATGTTGTTATCTTTAAGTTGTGTGTTTTTGTGAAAGTTGCAATGTCGAAAGATCCTCTAAGTTGTGCAAATACTATCTTGATACCCAAATTAATTCTATCTCAATGTCAAATCTCAAAGTTTTCGTAATTCTCAAACTTAGTCCTTTTCAATGCAAAAAACTTAACCCCGTCGGAATGTGATCGGAATAAGTGATCGAAATGTGATCGGAATAATGTGATCGGAGTGTAGTGATCGGAATCTGATCAAAATATGTGATTGCAATGTTGTGATCGCAATATAGTGATCGCAATGTTGTGATCGCAATATGCAGTGATAGCAATGTTGTGATCGCAATATGCAGTGATCGCGATGTTGTGATCACATTATGCCCTTATCTGATCGCAATCAAGTGATCGCAATATGTTGATCGCAAAGTGTGATCGCAATGTAGAAACCCTTGGGTTATTGCGATGCTGAACTTAATACAGAAAGATTCCGAGCCTTGCAAACACCAAAAAGTTGAGATTTTTTACCTTGTAATCCGTGTTTCTAACCAAACCAAAGTACCCAAATCGCTACTACAACTAAGTAGAAGATATATGGATCAAGTAGAACAACAAAAACACGAAAAATTTTGAAACTTTGGTAAATTTAATCAAAAACACATGAACACACTTAAATAAGCATGAACAACTCAAAACCTACCTTTATTTCATCCCATGGCTCTTGATACCAATTTTAGAAGTATGATAATCTTTGATTTATCAAGAGGGTTGTTGTTTCTAGAGAGAGAAAGTAGTGAGAGAGATGAGAGAAAATATGAATGTATTATGTGAGAAAATAAAACAACCAACACCCCTTTCCATGGTGGAAAGGGGTTTATATACCCAAGTCCCAAAGTGTACTTGGGCCTACGGCCCATGAACATGCTCATGGGTCGGGCTAATATGAACTTTAATTAAACTTATACTACGAGCCTATAACTATATTGTTGGAGTGACCGAGACTTTCTAAATACGAAAAACGTATTTCCAACAGGTAATCACATTGACCACTCACTTCATCGTTATATAGTATACATACAAACTATCATAATTACTTGGTGTTCGATCTTTTGATTTCCTTTTCGAGTTCAAAAGTTTGAATAAGTCACTTGGCGATCTATTGTTGCATTATAACAAGAAGCAAGTCTTAGTTTGATTACCACGAAGTGTCATAGCCCTTTTTACAAAGTTTCAAAAACAATAATTTAAAAATGGCACTATCCAAGGCTATATCATATGCCCCTCAGGTTGAACATCTAATCAATGAGGGTGTCCACTTTTCAAGAAAAAACTATGGGGGAAATTTCAGTTACCCTCGTAGTGCATCGGCCTACAAACCAATTTGCAAATTTCTTAAAAACTGTGATTGGGCTGATGCTTTTACTAACACCCCCTCAGTATTCTACCATGAATATCCCAGGGAATTCTGGTATACTATTGTGGTTGTAACCCCAACTACCTAAGGGCCTGAAGGTTCTCAGGGGTCTGAGACCAAGTCACATAAGGGTTATGTCATCGAGTTCACTGTGAACAACGGAAAAACACTATTGATTTTAGACTTTAAAACTTTTTGTCAAGCCAGTGAACTCGATTATAACAAAGGAAATTATGTTGCACATCCTGAGACTTTGTCAATTAAAAAGGCTTAACAGAAATCAGGGTCCCTGAGTTACTTGTGACTAAAACCCCTTTAATTAAAACTGCTTTCCCCATGGCTTGGAGGATCCTGGTCACTTTTGTGATTCATGTGATCGGTGAGAACTACTCATCAACTGAGCAAGTTAATTCTACTCAGCAGATGCTAATCTACAGTCTTGTTAATGGACTGAAGACTGACATGGGAGAGATTATTTATAATGATCTCGTAACCAGGCTCCTGAAGGAGTCAAGGCAAAATTATGTATCTTACCCAAGATTCATATCTTGCGCCTTAGAAAGGTTATTGGGTTCTCTTTACACTAAGGAGAAATTTACTGTTTCCTCTACACCAATCCTGAGTTCCACAAATATTTCTAAGAACCCATCCGAAGTCACCCCCATTGAATTGACGGCTACATGGCTGAGGTGATCAGTCGTGCATCATCCATGTCTCCCATTCCCTTCTTACCAAAGAAGGGGAACAAGAAGCCTCAGACTATGCCAAAGACCAAACCAACGGCACAGGGCCTTGAGGCTTCTGAGGTACATCCTAAAAAGGCCAAGGATAAAAAGACCACCCTTGTTCAGACCAAGCTTCAAATACTTCAAGGGAAAGAGCTTACGGGAGGCCCTGATACATCATAGTCAGGGTCGACAGGCCAACCTACTAGTCCTCTTGATGGAGAGGGAAATATACAACCCTCTCCTACGGGACTGTGTTCCACTCAGTCTGATGAGGGCACTCGTAAATCACAACCTTTGCCTGAGGACACAACCAAGGCCAAAGACTCCGGGAGACGCCCACGGGTAACACACCTCGCTGATAGGCCTATCACCTCCACCAAATCTAATGAAGGCACACTAACTCACAAGTGTTTGTCTGAGGACCCTAAATTTGATTCCTTAGACTTAGAGGGACGCCCACGGGTAAAACACCCCGCTGATAGGAATCTCACCTCCACAACTTCCAATGAAGGCACACTAAAACAAAAGTCTTTGCCTAACGGTACCATTATCAATCCCAAAGACTTAGGGAGACTCCTACGGGTAACACACCTCACTGATAGGGATCTCACTTCCACCCCTGATCAATCACAAACTACCCCTGAGAATTAGCTGGCCAAAACCCAAGCCTCACGATTTGGGGCAGGGAGTAACCACAACCACGGCAAACCTTCTTTTAGAGGGGAGATGGATAAACCAAAGGGATCATTGAACTATGGAGACTTCATTAATTTACTTGAAGAGCCTGAGGAGCTACTCCATGGTTTCAGTGACAACGACGATATGATTGAGGCTGGGGATGAACCTGACACTCAGGACCCTCCTCAATCAGACTAGAAGCCATAGTCCCCACCTTTGTTCGAGGACGTATCGCCCTCCCCTGAGGCTCAAACAAAGCCTTCCCCTGAGGCAACCTGAACAAAAGGATCCCTCCCCCGAGGCAACTAAAATTCCCTCCCATGAGGCACAACTTGACACCTCATCATTGGGGACTCGGACTGTGGTTCTAGATTCCACTTTTAATGACATCAAGCCTGTTACTGAGAAGGTTCTATATGAAACTCTCAAGGGTGTCATCAATCATGTATACACCACTTTGAAGGTTGAGGTCTCTCAGGGCCAAGAAGACCTTTCTTCCAAGGCTGATGAACTCCTGGATGAATTCAAAACGTATGGGGACCGTTTTGATACTGCTGAAGAAAAGAAGCGAGTTCAGGTTGAAAACCAAATGGAGCTCATCGGTGATGTCAACAGTGGCCATGAGAATCAGGATAAGAATCTCATTAATTTTCTAAATCATGCTCTCCCAACTGTTGAAGCTAATGTGTCCTTGAAGACAACCTTGGATGGATTGATCTCTAGTTCCACTGAGTCCACCTCCAAGGTTGGTCAACTATTGGACTTGCTTAAGGAAGATAGGCTTTCTGAGGTCTTTAATGGGTTAGAATCTCTCAAGTCTGATTTGGATGTGGTGAAAGCTAAGTGCGAAGCCATCTATGAGGATGTGCATATGGATTCTCAGGCAGAATTCAGATTAAGTAAAGCTGCGCAAGGGTATATAGCTAATGCTTCGAATTTGTCTAACATTTCCAAAGCTCTAAAGGATGCTGATATCCCATGCCTCAGGACCAGAATCAACACAATGTAAACCACTCAGTAGCTAATACAATTGTATGTTCAGACTATCAGGCTGACACTCAGTCTATGAAAGCGATGGTGACTGAGATGTTTTAGGCTTTCAAGGGGTCATCCACCACCTCCTCAGGACCATCACAGATACCAAAAGTTGGGATCAGTGAGGCTGAGCCTTCAACTTTTGAGGGGGAGAATGTGCCACCAATGATGCTTACATGGAGTGAACATCCCTCTCAAACTGAGGGGGAGCAGGAAGAAATGGTACATCCACAACCTCAGGTGCTAGTGATCCCTACACAAACTCCCTTAAACTCAATTCCACCTATCCCTGAGCCCTCCGTATCTAATTTAGATAGGGGCAAAGGAATTGCTTATGAGACCCTAACACCACCAAAGAAGGCCTGGCACCGATGCTATTGTCTTGGTACCTTATGAGATCAAAGGAAAGATGTATAAGATGACTCCTGATCAAATCCAAGAATACTTAGACAGAATGGAAAGGGACAAGACCAGTGAGGAAACAGGAGCTGAGATTCTCAAAGTGTACACTAAGTTTGTTAAGGAAGTGGGTGGTAACCCTGATGAGTTGTTAAGTGCAAAGGGTGGACAAGAGTTCATTCAGGATCAAGAAGAGGAGCTAAAACCAATTCAGGATGAGATGATCAGAAAGCAGCAACAAAGAACCACCCAACTGAAGAAGCTGTTTGATTAATATACCAAAGTCACCACTCAAAGAAGAAAGCCTGAACCAATCAAAAATCTTCAAATCATTCCTCACGCCACACCAGTCTTAGAATCTGTTTACAGAAACAATGATGAAAGGAACTTTGAAGTGATGAAGAAGTTCTCATTTGGTGATTTTAGTCTCAGTGAGTGGGATGAAATGGGTAGGATCTTCAGGACCAAGATGAACAAATGTGTCCCTGAGATACTCAACTCTCTCAACAAGAGATAAGAGAGGTAGAATTAGATTAAGGAGCAGTTAGGGATCACTAAGGATCTACCTTTGGCTGAACAGGATCCTTCCAAGACTCAGGGACGAAAAAGAAAAGAGTGGAGCTCGAAGCTAAGACTAAAGTCCTTGGGTTAGAATGTAATCGAACCCTCCCTAAAAATGTTCCCTTTGTAAACAACATGGTCATTGAAGAACTTGAATGGGGTATCTTCTTAATAGATGTATTTGGAGACCAAGCCTTTAAAAGAATGAGTGACATTAAGTGATGTCCCACTAAAAGTATCTTAATCTTCCTTGTGATGTCTGGACAAGTTGAGACTGAGGAGAATAAAAGGTATGCTGAAAAGCTCAGGGAGATGATTTCAAGAACGCCAGACAAAGAAAAGGTGTTAAGCTTGTAAAATCTATGATTTTACCATGATTTAATGTAACAAAGTTTCACCCAATAATCCTAGATCACTCTCTCATATGTTTTATTTCTTTAAGATGTGTGTGAACTTGGCCATTGAGAACTTATACTTTTGCAAACCATCTCTATTGTAATAAGTTACATAACTTAAATCATGTATTTAAAAACTAGAAGAACAAGTAATAAAATGTATAACTAATTATGTATACATAACATTTAACAAAATTTGAGAAAAATGTTACATCTTACATACATAGCCGTGTATGTATATGTGTACATCATAGGCATACATACACTTTCTTGGACTAGCCCAAGATCACCTCCTCTTTGTGTTCTAGCCCAACACAAGCCCACAACAAGCCCACCTTTCTTTTGGTTAGCCATACACGTCACACACACCCACTATGTGGAAGAAGAAGAAGAAGAGTTTCTTTGGAAATGCAAGATCCTACACTTGGCATAAGAGTTCTTACCAAGGCAATCATGCCTTTTTGCCTTGCCCTTCTCTCTCTTATTTAAGCCGAAAACACACACTCTTCATTCTCACACATGCAAATCAAATCTAATTTCTCTCATCTCCTTTCTCTCTCAAATCATACGAATACCACCAAGAATATACGTTAACTTCACTAGATCTTTGTCTTCATCTTTACTACTAATCATTTAGTAGTATCTCCACCTTTTGGAACCATTATAGCAATCCCTAGCCGAATCCATGATGGTCACAGTTTGGTTATAGTTAGGGTTTTTACCTTCATCAAGATTAGATCCTTAATTTCCCTTGTTCTTTAGATCTCCCTTGGTAACTTTAGCAAGAAGGTATTACTCTGTATACTTTCTTCATTTTTACTTGCATGCATTAACATCCACATAATAACACATGTAACAAACTTGTTAAAAATCAAGATTTCATAAAACCATGACCATCTACGGTTACGACATATTTTAGAATACCATTAGTCATGGTTCAAAACTTTTGATAAGAAACCTATGACTAGTATTCTATGATTAAAACTTGCTTAAAAATCATATAAATCATTTTATGGATTTAAATGTAGTCGTGGGTTATAAACATTACTTTTGGGATTATGGTTAACTAATAATCACAAATCTCATAAGTAAACTTGTTATAACTCAAAACCATGAAAAACCATGACCTTAAAGGTCACGGCATAATTAAATGAACATCAATGATTTTCATAACAAGTTTTAAGTAATGGAATATGTATTTATCTACATATATTGGAATACTAAAAATCACTAAAACACTTTATGTGTACACATATAGCCGTGGGCTATATATATATATATATATATATATATATATATATATATATATATATATATATATATATATATATATATATATATATATATATATATATATATATATATATATATATATATATATATGTTCTTGGATGGATTTTAAATTTACATGCATGTCTATGTAAAACCTAGATCTAGTGTTAAGGACTTAACTTAACCGAATAAACATAAAACAAGCATAAAGATCTTATGGGAACATTTGGGAAAACCAACATAGCCGTGGGATATATGTTGTTTTTTCTTGAATTTATGATAACCTTGGGAACATGTAATAAAACTAGATAAACATGTTGGACTTTATAAATAATTATAAAACACAAAACTAGCTAAAAAACTCATCTTGGAACACCAAGATTAAATTCATAGTCTTGGGCTATATATGTGTATACATGGACTTGTGATTGGTTTTTAGGTTTATACATAGTTTAGATTTTAATTTAGGACTCCTATGATTACATGTAACTTTAAAACAAATCTTGACTTATCTTAATAAGCTATAACTTAATATAGCCGTGAGTTATAAGCTCATATTAGAGCTTATGACTTGCATGAAACTTTGTAACAAATCTAGATCTCATTTGATACAGCAAATAAAACAAACTTTGAGTTTTATTCTTTTATTAGGGTTTATAACTAAATATGGATAAGCTAATAATAAGCTTATGAAAAAAAACCTAAACTATTACTTACATAATATGAAAGAGTAGTATTAATGGACTAATCAAGCGCATGCAACATTAGCCCAAGACTTAATGAACCCAATAAGCCCATTTAACAAACCTTAGTACCTTAATGGACTTAAGAATGTGCTTAGGCCCATTTAATTAATTAGTGGACTTAAATGTATTTAAGCCTAATCAATGTTTTAAAGGCCCATTTAACAAATTCGTGGACTTAAAATGTGTTTAAGCCCACTAGATGGCCCATTAAATCTTTTAGCCCATTTAATGAGCCCATTTAATGTTTTGGATTATTTAAATAAAAGTTTTTATAATAAAATATAACTTATAAAAACTTTTGGACTAAAATGACAATTTATGAAACTTAAGGACTATAACCACAACGTTTGAAACTTTTTTTGATAAATTATAGAACACAAGGACTTAAAATGTAATTATCCAAAAGTCTAGGGTTTAATAAATACCATCCGTGGCATATTAAACCCTAGGGACCATTTTTGAAAGTTTCTAAAAGTTGTTTTGTCATTTCATAACCCTAAGGACCACTTTTGTAATAAGCCGAAACATAAAGAAGCCCTAGGGACTGTATTTGCCATTATATGAAAGTTACAAAACTTATTCACAACTAGGAGGACTAATTCTGCCATAACCCCGAAAGTATAACAAGCCCTAGGTGCTAAATGTGTAAAATCCAAGAGTTTTACTTTACTTAAAATATAGAGGGACTCGTTTTGCCATATTCTGAAACTTTAACAAACCCTAACTCTTATTCTATTTTAATTTAGTAGAACTTAAATAAAACCTAAACAATAAGGGCTTAAGTTATAAATTCTTAAACATGCAAATTATAAATTATTTAGTAAATGCTAAATAATTATTGGGAACACTAGAGAAAAATGAAATATTTATGTTTTACTTTACAAAAATAAAATATATATATATATATATATATATATTCTCACTTATACAATAAAATGTATAAACCATATGGATGTGTATAATTAATACATGCACTTATATACTTTTATGAAATAAAATTATATGAACGTTAAATAAATTGAAGGCAAATACGTATACTAGTATTATACGTAAAACATTTTATGTTTACTTAAATATGAAACTTAACTACAAGTTTAAATGGTTATTATTAATACATGTACTACGGACGTAAACTAGTATTATAAGTAAAACATTTTATTTTTACTTAAATACAAGTTTAAATGGATAGTACTAATATTTGTACTACAATTATTTAAATAAACACTGTAGCATTAATAAACTAAATTAAAAATCTGTATAAGCATACACATACATTCTTTGTATTATCTATTAAGAATGTACTATTTGATTAGGCATAGCTTGTGGCGTGAGCATTATTTGGATATTCATATTATACAGCTTTTGCAGACTCCAAGGTGAGTTTACAGCCCCATATGAACTATTGATAAACTTTTCCTTTACGGGGGAGAAAACATGCAACTATTTTATTGGACATAACTGAATTGTATAAACTTGATTACGAATGACTATTATAGAAACTGTTAAATTATTGTAATTGCCCGAATGTTATAAATAGATCTATTTGGGACTGACCATCCCCATCTGGGTGAGTCATGCTCACTATGCCTTGGTCGGGACAACAGATGTATACCATGTTGGAACTGGGTTTGGGTGTCTTTTTGTAGGACACCAAGTTCTCATCTATTGAGGACTATGGAAAGTTAAGCTTCAGTTTCGAGTAATAGAAAATGTAATCTACCCTTTTTTAGTGAAAATGCTTTGTGCATTGTTACTACTATGATTGATGTATGTCCAAACTAATCTTTATTAAACCTGTAAATTCACCAACTTTATGTTGACCCTCTAAGCATGTTTTTCTCAAGAAAATGAAGTTAATACGTGGTGTGTGCATGGACTCAAGCATCATTGTAATCTGCATTGTAGGACTCATCAGGGGTTCTATTTGGGAAAAATAAACATCTTACTTATGTCATGTTGAAGACAATTTTTATAAATTTGTACAATGATCATGTAATATGCTTTGAATAATTTCTTATCTTATGCTCTATGAACTATGTGCTATCTATCCACCATTGTGACATCTCAATTGATAATTCCGCAATATTTTGACCCGACCTGGGGTGTCACAGAGAATGGTATCAGAGCATTAGTTATAGAGAACCAGATAAATTTTTAAATAAAATAAAAATAGAATAATTTTTCTTTTGTTTAGAACTAGACTATAACTTTACAAAAATCTTTTGGGATTCTTTTTTTTTGGACCATAATAGTTAAGCATATAGATCGTAGGGCGTGTATGTATGTTACTAATAAGTGTGAAAACACTTATCCTTTTACCACTTATTTCCAATAATAACAAGACCAAAACATGTATTTTATGTCGTAAAAGTCGAAACTATGCGTGGTTTGTGTTTTTATTGTGTTTCAGGATAAAAATATGAAAAAGGGAGAAAACACGGGCTATCATGAGTTTTTATCGAAGAAAAACGAGAAAAGACAAATCAAAAAATCAAGAGTGCAAAAAGGACGGAAGTCCAAGACCTATTCTTAAGATTTATCGAAGAAAAAGTCTAAAGACGGAAGTTTAATGAAGTCGAAGAACTAAGTCTAATTAAAGAAGAAAATTATAAGACGAGTTCAATTAATATCGACAAATCCCGAGACGACGTCGAGAAAGACAAAGAATTTAAATCAATTCGAGACGAGAAGAAAGAAAAAGGAAGCAACACATGCACCTCCCCACCTCCTATATATACCCTCCTAATGTGTCATTAGGAGGGTGTTAGTTAGTTAGCTAGTTTATTTTTCTTTTCTAGTTTTATTTTTTAGAGAGAGAAAGTGTTTAACTTTCTCTCACTAGGAAATTCATCTTTTATCTTCCTTTCTTGTGTGAATCAAATCTTTACTTTTTAAAAGCTTAATCTTGTTTCAATCTTAATCTCTTTTCTAGCTTTCTTGATTTTGTTTATTTTTGATTCGTGATAATCTTGATCTTGCTTCATCTTGATGTTTATGTGATTAAAAAGTTTATCTTTTTATTCATCTCTAAGTTTTAATACGATTTGAGCTTTGAGCTTATCATGCTTATTGGCTTATTTTGTATTTAGCTTATTTACTTTTAAGATTTCTAAAAAGTTTCGTCTTTTAAGGTTTGTTTTAAAAGGTTTAATTATTTAGTGTTTTGAAAAAGTTCTTATTTGAGCTTATTAGCTCCTTTAATTATAAATTTAACAAAGTTTCGGATTGTGCTTATTGAAAAGAAGCTTATAAATTTTGCTTATTACGAATTTCCTTCCGTCGGAAAAGGGTTTACCTTTTCCGACAAGTATTCCGATAAGGGCTTTATATTCCGACAACTCATTCCGATACTCGTCGTCAGATTAGGGTTTTTGATTCCGACGGCTTTTCCGATCAACATTCCGACTGTAGTGTTTATTGGATCATTCTGATAGCTTTGGGTTACCTTTATTCTGATAGTTTCTTTTTCTTACATTCCGACAGATTTGTTTTCCGATAGTTTTCTATATTCATTATTCCGATAGTATTTCTTGTGCATTATTCCGACATAATCCCTTTTAGTTTCATTCCGATTATATTCCGACGCTTGTATTCCGATGGGATTCCGACCATGGTTATTCCGATGGGTTTAAGTTTTTAGTTTTACAAAGTTTTAAGTTCTAAATTCGCTTTTAAGTTTTTAATCATTAATTTTTAACTCGTAATTTTTAGTTTAACTTTAAAAGATTTTTTTTTTACTCAACGACATTTTCATATTTAATTTTAATTTAAAATAGATAATCACATTTCTTATTTTCCACCAAGAACGACTGAGTCGCACTAATAACTAGTAATCAATTCGAAAAGACTGGAACAACGAACTTTCATACTAGGTGAAAACCTTGTATTAAATGGCGCCGCTGCCGGCTCTTTTCTTTAAGATTAACGGTTTTTAGTGAGAGACGCGTTGGATTTTGGGATCCGTTCATTTTTTAACGTTATTTTTCATGCTCAAAAATTTTGAAAAATCCATAAAAATTAAAATTTTCAAAAATCCAAAAAAATAGAAAAACATAAAAAACCCAAAAATATTTCTTGTCTATCTGTCTTCTCTTTTTTTAGGTGTGTATGCGTACCCGTGCTCGTAAGAAGAAAGCAATTCAAGCCGAAGTCGAAACTCCACCTATTGTCACCATGGACAATCGACCAATGATCGAGCTTTTGCAATCACAAGTAGAGGGCAACACCGATGTTATTGTCATACCTGAGATTGGAGCCAACAACTTTGATCTCAAATCCGGATTCATTCAAATGGTCTCTGCTCAACCATTCTTGGGGCGTACACTTGATGATCCTCATGACCATATCAAAAGGTTCCTTCAACTCACTAATACGGTCAAGTATAATGGGGTTTCACAAGAGGTGATTCGCTTGCAACGTTTTCCTTTCTCCTTAGAGGGATAAGCCCGACATTGGCTTGATAAGGAACCGCCACAAAGTATTATTACGTGGTCGGATTTAGAGACCAAATTCATCAACTACTTTTTCCCACCCTCACGTACTACCGATTTGCGGAATGAAATCATTAACTTTGAACAAAAGTACGGTGAGACATTTAGTGAATCTTGGGACCGTTTTGAGGAACTTTTAAGAAAGTGTCCACAACATGGTTTCACAAAAGTACATCAAATTAATACTTTTTACAATGGTTTAAGCATGAATGACCAAGATTCACTAAATAATGCCTCGGGGGGTAACATTTTGGTTAACTCTTCTAATGCCGCATGGGATATTATTGAGAATAAGTCTAGAGTGCAAACTAAGAGTGTTCGGGCTAATGTGGCTAGTGCTATTACTAGTGATGCCGGCAAGAGAATTGATAAGCTTACTTCGATTGTTGAAGCACTTGCTCTACAAACCGCTAACAATACCAAAAACATCAATGCACAAGTTAATGCTTTGAGTCAATCATGTGAAATATGCGGGGGATCTCATTCACACACCAATTTTCCTTCGACTCATGACAATCCGGAAAATGTGTATGCCGCTAACGGTAACTTTTCTACAGGAGGCTTTCAAGCACGTCCTCAAGGTGACCGCAATTTGCTCAGTTATCGTTCAAACAAGTTCCTTTCACCACCCGGTTTTCCTCCACAAAACCCAAACAACCTCAATCGCAACAATCAAAACTAAACTCGAGCTCCCAAATAATATCAAACCGAACGAAACCCATATCCACCTCAAGGAAATAACCAAGTTTACCAACAACCCGCTTATCAACCACCTCCCTACCATGATGTTCCTCCCACCCAACCCACCGCATTTAATCACGAGGTTGAAACTTACATGAGGACTAATGACGCGCTGGTGTAGAATCTTCAACGGCAAATCATCAACTTGAAAGGAGATATCGCGAAACAAGGGAATGATCTTCGAGCCAATATGCAAAACTCTTTGAGCAGTCAAACGAATGACTTAAGCGATATGATGGCTAGTTTTTTCCAAAGTAATCAAGCCTCTGGTTCGGGTTCTCTTCCGAGTAACACCGTTGCTAATCCAAGAGGGGAGATGAAAGTAATCACCACTCGAAGTGGAAAAGGTTTAAAGGAACCCGAGCTTCCTACACCTACACCGGTGATTGTGACAAAGGAAAACGAGTCCCGTTCTCCAATTCCTCCACCTTCTATTTCTACCCCTCCACCACCCAAGGATGTGAGTGAGAATTCTATTCTAAAGCCTTCATCTCAACCCAATATACCTTATCCCTCAAGGTTGAGTAAAGAGAAATTGAAGAACAAGGATGATATTCAGGTTTCTAACTTTCTAAAAATGTTTAAACAACTGAATTTCAACATCTCCTTTGCCGAGGCTCTTGCTCACATGCCAAAATATGCTAAAATGTTTAAAGATCTTCTTAGTGATAAAGAGAAACTTCTTGATATCGCTCAGTCCCATCTTAATGAGAATTGCTCCGCAGTGCTCTTAAGGAAATTACCCACCAAACTTTGTGATCCGGGTCGTTTTCACATTCCTTGCAACTTCCCCAGGGTAGAGAATTGTATGGCACTAGCCGATCTAGGTGCTAGTATCAACTTAATTTCTTTAAGCGTTTGGAAACAATTGTCTCTACCCGAGCTAGTCCCAACACGAATGACATTAGGATTAGCTAACCGTATGGTTGCTTATCCGGTGGGGTTAGTCGAAGATGTCTTCGTCGGTGTCGACAAATTCACCTTTCCAGCGGATTTTGTTGTCGTTGAATACGAGATGGATCCCCGTGTTCCATTAATAGTTGGACGTCCATTCTTGAGGACCGGTCGCACTCTCATTGATGTAGTCGCGGGCGAATTAATCATGAGAGTTGGTGACGATAAAATCGTCTTCAACATGGGTAAACTTTCTAAGCAACCTTATGAAAAAGAGAGCGTTAATTTCATTGACGTACTTGATGAGGCTTGTGAAGAATATTTCAAAGACGCTTGTAAAAGTAGTTCTTCTTCTCTACCCATTGTTGAGACCGTTGCCTCTATTGCTCCATCACTAACTCCATTTAGAGAAAGTGATTTCCTTTTGAAAGAGTTTGAAGCAACTTTAGGAGATGTGGAATTACAATATGACTATTCTCCCTCCAATTGGGATGAAGACATTCGTACCATTGAGAAACTTCTCAATGAGGACCATATTTCTCCACCATCTCTTAAGGAAATCTCTATCGATGATCCGAATTTGACTACGCCTTCCATCGACAATCCTCCGGATTTAGAGCTTAATGATCTACCGTCTCATCTCGAGTACGTTTTCCTTGAAGACAATAAGAAGTTACCCGTCATCATCGGTAAGGACTTGAAAGAAGACGAAAAATCTCGACATATCGGCGTGCTGAAGAATCATAAGAAAGCGATTGCTTGGAAAATTTCTGATATCCGCGGAATTGATCCGAACTTTTTTACTCATAAAATTCTCATGGAAGATGACTTTAAACCCGCAATCCAAAGACAAAGAAGGGTTAATCCTAAAATCCATGACGTCATCAAGAAAGAGGTTATCAAACTTCTAGATGCCGGAATGATTTACCCCATTCGGATTCGCCATGGGTTAGTCCCGTCCATTGTGTGCCTAAGAAAGGCGGAATAACTGTTGTTCCCAATGAAAACAACGAGTTGATTCCTACTCGACTAGTCACGGGTTGGCGAGTTTGCATAGACTATCGCAAGCTCAATGATGCCACTCGCAAGGATCATTTTCCTCTTCCTTTCATGGATCAAATGATCGAGCGTTTAGCGGGTAATGATTATTATTGCTTCTTAGACGGTTTCTTCGGGTATTTTCAAATTCCCATCGATCCCAAAGACCAAGAGAAAACCACATTCACATGTCCTTATGGAATATTTGCTTACAAAAGAATGCCTTTCGGCTTATGCAATGCTCTTGGGACTTTCCAAAGGTGTATGATGGCTATCTTCCATGACATGGTTGAAGAAACTATGGAAGTATTCATGGATGATTTCTCGGTCTATAGTGATTCTTTCTCATCTTTCCTTGCCAATTTAGAACGTATGCTCAAACGGTATGAAGACACTCGTCTCGTTCTTAATTGGGAAAAATGTCATTTCATGGTAAAAGAAGGTACTGTTCTTGGACATAAAATCTCCAAAGCCGCTCTTGAAGTCGACCGTGATAAAGTCGATGTTATTGCTAAATTGCCTCCACCTTCAACCGTGAAGGGTGTGAGAAGTTTCCTTGGTCATGCGGGCTTCTATCATCGATTCATTCAAGATTTTTCTAAGATCTCTAGCCCGATGACCCACCTCTTGGAAAAAGATACTCCTTTTATCTTTTCTAAAGATTGTCTCGAATCTTTCAATCTTCTTAAGGATAAACTAACTAAGGCACCGGTCTTGGTTACCCCTAATTGGGAGTTACCTTTTGAATTGATGTGTGATGCTAGCGACTTTGCTATTGGAGCGGTTTTGGGCCAAAGAGTGAACAAACACTTCCAACCAATCCATTATGCTAGAAAGATAATGACGGGGGCTCAATTGCATTATACCACTACCGAAAGAGAGCTTTTAGCTGTAGTGTATGCTTTTGAAAAATTTCGCCCCTATCTTATCCTCTCCACCACCAATGTCTATACCGACCATTCCGCGTTGAAGTACTTGTTAACAAAGCAAGATTCCAAGCCAAGACATCTTCGTTGGGTTTTGCTCCTACAAGAATTTAAAATCGAAATTCGTGATAAAAAGGGAGCGGAAAACCTAGCTGCGGATCATCTTAGTAGACTCGAGGATCCTTATCAAGGGGAGGTGTTGGGAATAAATTATGGGTGAGTTCACTAGACGCTGATAAGAAGAGTTCAAGCGCTGATAAGATGACATTGGACGCTGACAGCCAAGCGTTGACAGTGAGGAAAGTCAACGCTGATAGCCTGGAAGACAAGCACTGATGGAAGTTATCTTATACGAATCTTTTGTTTATTTGTTTCTTTATTTGTATATGGTAAAGATAAACTCGACATTGTATTTTCCATTATTATATTTACCTAGAATAGTTGATTCGTAGCTTCTTGTACAAGACTTCTTAATCTATAAAAGAAGATCTTTTAGGTTAATGTTAATCGTCAGTTATAATAAGTTTTCACAAGTATTCGACTGTTAAACCTCTTTCATTGTAATCAAGTTTGATTATTCTAATACAAGTGAAAGTTTGTTTAACATCTTTGTGTTCTAGATTAAGTGTTAATTCCGCATAACACTTAGTTACTTTATTCATAAGCAAAGGTTTCTCTACGTGTATTACTTGATCTAATCTCGTATACATAAAGCTTAATCGATCTAAGTTTAGGATCAACAAGTGGTATCAGAGCATGTTGAGAAACTTTTGATCTTTAAGTAACGCAAGAACCCTAAAACACCAAAAACCCTAAAACAACGAAACCCTAAATTTCTCAAAACCCTAAAAAACATCATGTCTGGCTCAGAACAACCTCCTGCTCTTGTTTTGCTACAAAGCAACACCACAAACCCTAGTATCAAAATTCCCATGTTTGATGCCAGGAACTTCGAGCTTTGGAAGTCCAATTTTGAGCAATATGTAGCCATCCATGACTACACTCTTTGGGAGATAGTTGAATATGGGAACACATTCAACAAAGCTCAAAAGATTGCTAATGTTATTGCCGCAAGGGTAGCTGTTCCTAATTGTCCTGAAGCTGATAAGAAGGAAGGGCCTGAAGATGGAAGAGCTGTATCTGCTGAAGATATAGCCAAGAAAAAGGTGGACATGAAAATTCTGAACATCATGAAACACGCCTTGGGTCATGAGAATCAGCACAAGTACAAACGCTTTGAGTCTGCAAAAGAGCTTTGGGAAGCTCTTGAAGTAGCACATGGTGGCAATGCTGACACTAAAGAAGAAAAGAAGAAGCAACTCATGCATGAGTATGCTATCTTTAAGGCTCAACCCAATGAGATCTCAGCAGTGTGAGAAGTAGACTGCTTGACATTACAAGTCAACTTTCCTTCATGGGAACACAGATTGATGACCCTGACTTGAATGCTACTTTTCTCAAAAGCCTTGGTGAGGTATGGAAGATTGAGGCAAGATCCATTCTTGTCAATAACACCCACAAAACCTCTAGGTTTGATGACATCTTCAACAAACTAAGACTGTTGGAGAATGAATGGCTTTTGGAGAGTGATAATAAACCTTCCAGTAGCAACATGGCCTTCTTCTCACAAAGTGAAGGTCAATTTGATTCCATGAACTCCTATGGACATCCAGTCACTGGATCTGCATGTGTCAACGCTGGATCACATCCTATCAGCGTTGGAACACATCCTGTCAGCGCTGGATTACATCCTGTCAACGCCTCACACTCAAGCGCTGACACTTATAGTTTTGGCGCTGATGGAATTAAACCTGCTGGTTTAGATCTAGATACTGTGTGTGCATTCATTGCTTCTTTGCCCAGTGATTCAAGGATTACATATGAGGATCTTGAGCAAATAAGTGATGAGCAATTGGAAGAGATGGACATCAAGTGGACTATGGCTCTTGTAAGTTTAAGAGCAAACAGGTTTAATAGAAGGTTCAAGAAGAAGATGACCTTTGATGCTAAGGATGTTGCTGGATTTGACAAATCCAAAGTTGAGTGCTACAATTGTCATCGTATGGGGCACTTTATGAGGGAATGTAGATCTCCAAGAAGATCTGATGCTGGTAAGCCTTCAAGCCAAATGGTTAAGAGCCAAGATTCCAAGGCCATGGTAGTTGTTCAACAAATTGATGGTATTGGAGGATGGGACTGGAGCTAGAACTTTTTGGCTAAAGATGAGGAAGAGGACAAAGCATTGGTTGCTGAAGTTAAAGAAGAGCATGTTGAATATGCTCTTATGGCACACTCCTCCTATTCATCAGATAATGAGGTATATGATGATGCTTTCTGTTCTAAGGGTTGTCGTTTAAATACTGAAAAACTAAATAAGGAGATAGTAAAATTATTAGATGAGGCAAGTTCTGAAAGATGCAAAGTATCTAATTATCAAATTGCTCTCACCCAAATAGAAAAGACAGTAGCTGAGTATAAGAAAATGGAGTTTGATTTAAAGGATAAAATAAATATCTTAAAACATGAGTTACATCAAAGTAAAGATATTCAAGATATCACAAACAGGGTTAATCTTTATTTGATAGCTAAGTTAGATGAGGCTAACAAAAATAAAGATAATGTGAGTCTTAAAATCCAGAGATTTGATAAGGCCACACAAACCCTAGGAGAGTGTGTTAGTAAACAAAGAGACTCTAAGGACATGAGTGGGATTGGGATGAAAGATTATACTAGTGTTCCACCACCAGCTGGGGATTTCTATGGTGTCCAATCAAAGGACTTATCTTGGACTGGCTTGCCAGAACTCCAAGAGAAGGAATTCATTCCTCCACCTAGAGTGACTTCTCCAGTTGAAGCGTATAAACAAAAACTGACTGACCTAGATGAGTGGAAGAAAGCTAACCACACTTTGTTTGTTAAGGGAGGTTTGTTGTGTGAAAGTCCAAATGAGCCCACACCAATCACGAGCCATGATCCTACACCTATTAAAATCACACACCCAACCACTGGCAAAGCTGTTGACCTTGGCTCACACACTGTTAGAAAACCTAGTGTTAAGTATGCAGAGATGTATAGGAATACTAGGTCACCAAAAAGCCAAGTTAGTAACCATGGAACAGGCTTCTTTGCTTCTAGACCTAAGACTATGTCTAGAAAAGCCTGTTACACTTGTGGTAGCTTTTCACATTTGGCATACAAATGTGTCAACGCTTCAAATGTCAACGCTGACAAGAACCATTTTAGCGCTGACAAAAGTCAACATAGGTCAAATACTGTCAGACACAAAACCTTTGTGAACAAAAGTTCACAAGTTGTTAGACCAGCCCCATTCTTTTCTAGAGGGTCTAACACACATGGCCTAAGACCTTTCCAAAAGACAAACACTTGGTCCAATAGGCAATGGGTTCCTGTAGCAAACCCTAGGTTCAACGCTGTTAAAAGCAATCGGGGTGCTGACAAGAACAATTTCAGCACTGACAGACACACTGCCAAACCTAGGTATTTGCAACCACAGGGAAAGGGGTCTAAAGCTTCTACTAGCTTAACATGGAGACCAAAACAAGACCAAAACCCTAATTCTACTGGTCTTTCTATGACATGCAACAGGTTTCATTATATTTCAAAGGTCATGTTAAGACCAATTGGGGTTAACTGGACATTTCATCCAAAAAGGGATGAAAATGGGGTTGTTATGAGAACCAAGTCTGTTCTTGTTGAACAACCAGATGAATCTAAGTCTTCCAAGGCTTGGGTTCCCAAAGAAAACTAATTTGTTTTCTTATGTGCAGGGCATTCAAAAACAGGTTAATGACTATGGATATTGGGACAGTGGATGCTCTAGGCACATGACTGGGAAAGAAGATTACTTGAGTAACTTCACTCCCATTGAAGATGGTGATAAGGTTCTCTTTGGGGGCGGATATGGAACTATCACAGGCAAAGGAACTCTTCTCACCAACAACTTACGTTTTGAAAACGTATTTCTGGTAAAAGAACTCGACTATAATCTTTTTAGTGTATCACAGGTGTGTGATAACAAGAATAAAGTTCTTTTTACTGATACTGAATGCTTGGTGTTAAGCAAAGATTACAAGCTCCCTGAGGAGAAATACATAGAATTTAGAACACCAAGGCATAAAGACATATATAATGTGAATCTTAATGGAATTAAGATGAATAATAAAATGATGTCATGTTTTTATGCTAAAGCTTCAGTAGATGAAAGTAATCTTTGGCACAGGAGATTAGGGCACATAAACTTTAAAAATATCAATAGACTTGTGAGACTTGGTTTAGTTGATGGTTTGCCTGAAAAGGGTTTCCACAATGACCACTCTTGTGTTGCATGTCTTAAGGGCAAGCAGCACAAGGTCTCATTCAAATCTAAACAGGTGCACTCTAGTTCTAAACCACTTCACTTATTGCATATGGACCTCTTTGGTCCAACTAATATAGAAAGTTTGAAGGGTAAATCATATTGTTTTGTCATCACTGATGATTTTTCCAGGTTTACATGGACTTTCTTTTTAGCCAAGAAAAGTGAAACTGCCCAAATTTTGATTGATTTCATTACCTAGATTGAAAAGAAGAGTGGTAATGAGGTCAAAATTCTTAGAAGTGACAATGGGGGTGAGTTTAGAAATCAGTTACTAGAGGATTTTTGTGCCAAGAAAGGGATTACTAGGCAGTTTAGCATAGCTAGAACCCCACAGCAAAATGGGGTTGCTGAAAGAAAGAATAGAACCCTAATTGAAGCAGCCAGAACCATGTTGGCTGATGCCCACTTTCCTATAGCCTTTTGGGCTGAAGCTGTTAACACAGCTTGTTATGTTCAAAATAGGGCATTGGTCAACAAAATACACAATAAGACACCTTATGAGTTACTTTGGGGAAGGAAGCCAAATATTGGCTTTCTCAAGCCTTTTGGTTGTCATGTAGTTGTTTTGGAAACTAGTGATGACCTAGGTAAATTTGATGCAAAAGGTGATGAAGGCTATTTCATGGGTTATTCAGTGCAGAGCAAAGGATATAGGGTTTACATTAAAAAGGAAAAACGTATACTTGAAAAAGTACATGTTAGGTTTTTAGAGAGTAAACCTAGTGATCCTGAAAGTGGTCCAAATTGGTTGTTTGACTTGGAACCTTTATCTAGAGCTTTAAATTATATGCCTGTTACTAATCCAGACATTGTGAAGGTAACTTCAAGTGTTTTGGAAAAGAGAATTGGTAATGTTTCAGGTACACAGGTTGCTAAGAAGGATGGACCACAAGCAGTTGAGTCATCTCCCACACAAGAATATGTTACATTTCCTATATGGACAGATGAGTATTATGCTGCTGCTGCTGCTGCTGGAATGGATAAAGGTGGTTCTTCAATACCACCAGTTGATAACATGCATGGTCATTCAGGCGCTGACAAGCACAATTCTAGCGCTGAAAAGACCAATTCAGACGCTGATGGCTCAAACGTTGACAACAATGATTCTGGCGCTGACAAAAGTAATTCCAGCGCTGACAAGCAAAATTCCAACGTTGACAACACTCATGAGCATTTCGTATCTTCCAATTTTGACCAAGGTGAACCTTCAAGAATAAATGAAGAGGTTCAAGATGGAAGAGAGTCTGAAGAAGATATTAGCAACATGGAGGATGATATTGAAGACAACAGAATTCTTGAAAATGGAATTCCTAGATCTACTTTGAAGAATCATCCTCCCTCTCAAATCATTGGGAATATCATGACTCCTGTTCAAACTAGAAGATCTCACCAGACTCATGATAGCTTCATTGCTAATATCCACAAGAAGGTTGATACCCCTCTTGTACAAGCATGTTTGTTTGCCTGTTTTCTGTCACAACAGGAACCCAAGAAGATTTTTGATGCTCTCAAAGAACCTAGTTGGGTGGAAGCAATGCAGGATGAGCTTCACCAATTTGCTATACAGGATGTTTGGGAGCTGGTTGATTGTCCTAGATATGTGAGACCAATTGGGACAAGATGGGTTCTAAGGAACAAGAAAGATGAAAGGGGTATTGTGGTCAGAAACAAGGCACGTTTGGTAGCTCAGGGATATACACAAGAGGAAGGGATAGATTATGAAGAGGTCTTTGCTCCTGTTGCAAGAATTGAAGCTATAAGAATTTTATTAGCTTATGCCTCTTGTATGAACTTCACTGTTTATCAAATGGATGTGAAGAGTGCTTTCCTCTATGGAACAATTGTTGAGAAGGTATATGTCATGCAACCTCCTGGTTTTGAAGATCCTGAGAATCCAGACAAGGTTTATAGAGTGAAGAAAGCTATGTATGGACTTCATCAGGCCCCAAGAGCATGGTATGGTACATTGTCCACCTACTTGGTGGAAAATGGTTTTAAAAGGGGCACCATAGATCAGACATTGTTTACAAAGAAGAAAGGTAAGGATGTCTTACTTGTTCAGGTCTATGTTGATGATATCATTTTTGGATCTACAAATCCAAAGATGAGTGAAGACTTTTCCAAGCTTATGACAGATAAACTCAAGATGAGTGCAATGGGTGAGATGAACTTCTTTCTAGGATTACAAGTTCAGCGGAAAGAAGATGGTATCTTCATCTCCCAAGACAAATATGTAGCTGAAATCTTGAAGAAATTTGGTTTTTCTCCACATGAAAAGAGTGCTTCTACTCCTATGGATAGGGAACACCCTTGGGGAAAAATTGGAGCTGGAAAAGATGTGGATGTTAGGCACTATAGATCAATGATTGGCTCATTGATGTATCTTACAGCCTCAAGACCTGACATCATGTTTGCTGTGTGTGCTTGTGCACGCCATCAAGTGAATCCCAAAGAATGTCACCTTTTTGCTGTGAAAAGAATCTTTAGGTACCTAAGATGTTATCCAGATCTTGGCTTATGGTACCCAAAAGATTCTCCATTGGAGCTTATTGCATATTCGGACAGTGACTATGGTGGTGGCAAGTTTGATAGAAAATCCACAACTGGTGGACGTCAATTTCTTGGGAGTAGATTGATATCTTGGCAATGCAAGAAACAAACAGTGGTGGCAAACTCTACAATTGAAGCAGAATATGTGGCTGCAGCTGCTTGTTGTGGACAAGTCTTATGGATTCAGAACCAGCTGTTGGATTATGGGTATAATTTCATGCATACCAAGATTTTTGTAGACAATAACAGTACTTTATGCATTATTAAAAATCCTGTACATCATTCTAAAACCAAACACATAGAAATTAGGCATCATTTTATAAGAGATTGCTTTGAGAAAGGTTTAATACAACCAGATAGGGTAGACACAAAAGATAATGTGGCTGATTTATTAACTAAACCTTTTGATACTGGAAGATTTCAATATTTGGTAACAAATATTGGAATGGTTAATCTCACTTAATATGTGTTTTGGAACCTTTTTGTAAAAGTATGTACAGGATAATGCATTGTTATTGGTCTTTGTGATGATTTAGATTTTTCCACTTTATTTTTCTAACACTGACAAAGGTAAATTTAACGCTGACAAGTGTTATTTTGCCGTTGTTAGAGATATTATTGGTCTAACGCTGACAAGAGTTCCTTCAACGCTGATAAGTGTTGTCGGGGCGCTGTCAGCAACAATGTTAGTTTTGTGGTTTTCAATCTAAATGTGTAGGTGGTGTTAGCTTTATGCCATTGGATACAGAGTTGCTTATGGATCTTTGAAGAGCTATTTGGACATGTTTTTGTTTATGGATGATGGTTGGAATATTTATATTCCTATCTTGACATAAATTTTTAATGTTCATATATATTTTGAGAAACTCATGTATCACAGTTTAAGGGGAGGTTTAAGGAACCTTTAGGACTCTTGGGTATTCTTATAATACTCTTATCACAATTCTAGATTGTGTCCACAGGTGAGTATGGGTTAGTTTTACTAAACCATGAGGCACTGTAGCATGCAAAGTTGACAAACTATGCATGCTGCCAAGACATTTTTGGCCTAGAATTAGTTGTGGTCTGTTGGGAGACTTGGGAATATTTTTGTTATGGGTTTACCTGGGAGTTACAAAGGATTTTATGAAATAACTTTGTTGGTAAGTATTTTGGTTAGCAAGGGACACTTGAGGACATTTGTGTCTATCTTGCTTAAGCAAGTGTGCATAAGTGGACAGTGCTTGCCACCCAGTAATTATTATCAACTTGCAAGATATTTCCCTTAGGATAAATTACTTTGTTAAGGTCTTTTTCTTTTTAAATATTTTTATTTTTAGACGCTGACAAGTTTTTCTCCAAACGTTGTTAAGACCAATCGTGACGCTGACAAGGCTTTAGGCAAACGCTGACAAGAAAATATAGCCGTTGGGCGTTGATGAGTTATTTTTGACCGTTGACACCTAGTGGGCCCTACCCAGTTGTTATTTTTGACTAATTTTTGGCCGTAATTTTTGGGGAGTTGTTACTTTTAATTAATGCATGAGATAAGTTATATTTGATTCAATATTTTCATCATTACTCTTTGAATATAACTGCCTCATTTTTGACCAATCATAATCATGCATCTCTCCTATAAATTTGGCTAACTTTTCATTCTGGGTATTCATATTTTCTTGTCTAAACATCTTTCTCCTAGATTTTTCCCATATCACATAACCTAAACAGCTTTCAACATGGCACCAAAGTTCAACCCAAACAATCTGACATTGGAGTTCAAGAGCCAACATAATATGGTAGCTTACTTGGACGCTGATAATGATTTGTTCCCTCAGTATTCACAAATGGTGGCATTTTTAAATGCATCCTCCATAAGGTATGCACTTTCTAATGAACCACTAGTCCCTGTCGCACACATTAGAAAGTTTTGGAATAATGTAAGTTCCACAACAGCTAATGGAGTGACTACATTAACATCTACTGTTCATGGTAGAACATGGGTGGTCACTGAAGCTTTGGTTCGCCAAGCTTTGCGTCTTAATGACGCTGATGGTGTGACTACCCTTGCCATTGCAACAATAGAACAAGGTCTTAGGGAATTGGGTTATCCTATTCCTGCTGATAAAACTTTAAATAAATATCATAAGCAGGAATTTCCCTCAGATTGGAAATATTTGATACATGTCCTTCTTCAATGCTTAAGTCCAAAATGTACTGCTTTTAATGAAATAAACAGGTCCATTGCAAGTGCTTTGGTTTGTATGTCACGTGGGCTTAGGTATAATTTTTCAAAAATGATTTTTGAAGGGATGTGTAAAAATAAGGGAAGTAAAATGACTTTGGCTTACCCAATATTTTTGCAAATGGTGTTTGATTTACAAGAATATTGTCTTAGGGATCATGACCATTTTTATGAGATCCCTAAGCAAAAGAAAACCATTTTTGACAAAATGATCTCAACAAACAGACCTATACCTCTCACCCAAGCCATGCTTGAAGTAATTCAGGCTGCCCAACCACAACCAGACCCTGAACCTCAACTTGAGCCTGTCCTTGAACCATTACTTTCACCTGAACACATGGACGTTGACCAAGCCAATGTCAACGCTAACACTCAATATGTTGGCGCTGACACAGCCAATCCCAACGCTGATGACATCCCTGAACAATCCCAAACACCCCTTAACCAACCAACACCCACACAATCTACCTCATCTTCCACCCCATTACAATCTAGGTTAAATAAACGCCAAAGGACTACTGGAGTGTTCTCCTCTAGTGGTCCTAGCCATGTAGCAGAGAGAACCACCTCCACAAGTGTGGCTGGTGACATGGGTGAGGCTGGACCTATTGGTACAGGCTTAGAAGCTGGCCAAGACAGGTCCAACATTGATAAGACCTCATCCATGCCCTATGATTCTATTTTGGGAGGTCAAATCCCCATTCTAGCTGAGGGCAGATTGGAACCTATGACATTGAATGAATTGACGGCTGCTGTCATTAGCTTGCAAAAGCAAAATGTCAGCCTTGTACAAATTGTCAATAATCAGGGTCGTGAACTCCAAGCATTGAGGGAGCGGGTAACTGTTTTGAAGAATCCTAGTAGCAGGAGTAGAATAGAGGAATCTTCCAAAGGGGAGGATGAAGTGGATGAGCTTATACGTACTGCAAGTGAAAGGAGTTCACATGATGGTGGATCCTTAGATATTGCTGAAGCTCTTACAAGCCTGAAGAAGCATCCTGTCATTGATACGTCCAAGGTAACTCCATTAAACTTGGAAGGATCTTTCACAGCAACAATGCAACATATTACACAGGACGCTGTTGCAAGCAAAGTGGGCGCTGATACAGGTTTGAACGCTGACACATCCAGCGCTGACAAAGGTAATCGGGGCGCTGATAAAGGTAACTTGAACGCTGACAAAGTTGCAGGTGGTGTTGATGTATTCCAGTCATCAGCAATCATCAAAGATGTGTCCACACAGGTTTCTTCTTCTACCTTACCAATTATTGATCCAAAAGACAAGGGTAATGGGCTTATGGTTGAAGAAGATGTTCCAAAGAAAGATGCAGCACAAATTGCATTTGATAAACAGTTGGCTGCACAACTTTTGGAACAAGATTTGAAGAGAAGTGGGACATCACCATTTGTTGCCACTTCTGAGAGTGAGGAAGAGAGTGATGATGAAAAAGAAGGAGCTAGCTCAGATTCAAGTGTTCAAATCATTGAAGATCCAGAAAGACTTGAATATGGGGATGAGTTGGCAAAAGAAAGATTGAGTGATTTGAAGAAGCAGGTTGATTTTAACCTTCCAGAAATCACCAGAATGTACCATGCTTGGGAAGATAAGGTAATGGACAACCCAGGGATGAGTTTGTTAGATCAAATTTGGGGGTTGGAAATTCTTCTCAGAGTACAAGATGATATAAAGGTGATTTTGAAGTATAATGCACAAGAGGTCAAGACTTGGCTTAGAAGAGATAGCAGGCAATTGTATTACAAGTTGCTTAGATGCCATCAACCTGGATGGACATACAAGAAGTTGATGGCTTTATCTTTTGAGGAGCTAGAATACAGGGCACATCCTATTTGGAGGCATGTGCAAGAAAATAATGTCTTACAGTTTCTTTCAGAAGAAAGGAAACAGGAGCTTGCTGAGGAAATGCAGATTGCAAAGGAGATGAGGATTGCTCAAAGACCAGTGAAGAAAGGAGATCCTCTCCAATTTCCCAAAGATATGGATGTGTATGATCCAAGTGAAACTGTCATAAGGAAGCATCTCAAGCTTTCTCCATTGGAAGCTTCAGATTTGGTTAATGTAGTATCTCTAGATGCCAGAAATCCAATCATAAGTTTTGATGAAGATGAGTGTGGATTTTGGAAGATTGGCAGATTTGGGAAGGAGGTACACACTTTCACTTCGATTATTTCTATCTTTGCAAGCATAGACAGAGAAGACTTGGTGCATCTATGGAGATTGATAGAGGCCAAGTATAAGGCTGAAGCACCTACTTCAGCAAATGGAATAAGACTATGGCACACATTTTTGACTTTGTGTGGTCCAAGGGAAGCAGATCCTGCTGTATGGAAGGATCTTGAAGATGACCTCCGTGGTCTTCATTGGAGGCTTTATTCTACTTGTGGTGTGTTTCATTTGAGCTCTACAAAGTTTTCAGAGTATCTACTTGTGGATGCTGACTATTTCTTGTCCAAAGAAATATTGGAGAAGATGAAGGAGACACCCTTGGAGATTGATTATACTAGTGACGTGGCCAAGGACTTAATTAGATATGTTTATCACCAACATAGGAAGTTTTTGTAAGATTCCTCCTAGCCTTTAGTATTTATTCAGAAACTTGATCATTAGAGTGGATATCAAGTTTAGGGGAGGATTGTTGGGAATAAATTATGGGTCAGTTCACTAGACGCTGATAAGAAGAGTTCAAGCGCTGATAAGATGACATTGGACGCTGACAGCCAAGCGTTGACAGTGAGGAAAGTCAACGCTGATAGCCTGGAAGACAAGCACTGATGGAAGTTATCTTATACGAATCTTTTGTTTATTTGTTTCTTTATTTGTATATGGTAAAGATAAACTCGACATTGTATTTTCCATTATTATCTTTACCTAGAATAGTTGATTCGTAGCTTCTTGTACAAGACTTCTTAATCTATAAAAGAAGATCTTTTAGGTTAATGTTAATCATCAGTTATAATAAGTTTTCACAAGTATTCGACTGTTAAACCTCTTTCATTGTAATCAAGTTCGATTATTCTAATACAAGTGAAAGTTTGTTTAACATCTTTGTGTTCTAGATTAAGTGTTAATTCCGCATAACACTTAGTTACTTTATTCATAAGCAAAGGTTTCTCTACGTGTATTACTTGATCTAATCTCGTATACACAAAGCTTAATCGATCTAAGTTTGGGATCAACAGGAGGTCCTAATAACTAGCTTTTACCCAGTAAGAAAATATCGTTGTTCCAGTCTTTTCAAATTGAGAAAGGGAAGAATGTGCGACTCAGTCGTCTTTTGGTGAAACAAAGATTTGTCGTTGTAGTGTAATTAAATTGCAAAGAATTTAAAAATAAATGGCGGTAATTTAAAGCTAAACCTAATTAATAATAAATGACAGGAAATTAAAGCGCGACAAGAAATAAATAGGGAATTAAAGTTAATAACGCAAACTTAAAACTATCCTAGAGGCAAACTTAAACTTAATCTAAGGCAAGCTTAAAATGAATCTAAGGCAAGAAATCTTAAAGTGTGACTAAGTAAAAAGGCGTGAAAAATAAAGCTTAAGAATTTAAAAACAGAAACTTAAAATAAACTAAAAACAGCTCATTCGGAATAAACCTTCGTTCGGAATAATCATTCGTTCGGAATATCACCTTCGTTCGGAATAATTCTTCTTCACTCGGAATATTTACCTCTTGCGGAATAAATGGCTCATCCGGAATATCTAAACAAAACCTTCATTCGGAATATTCAAACAAAACACTCATCCGGAATACTTGAACAAAACCTTCATTCGGAATATACTAGTTCATCCGGAATAATGATGTTCACCCGGAATGTTGTGTTCATCCAGAATAAACCCTCGTTCGGAATAATAGCTTTATCCGGAATAAAAGCTTCACTCGGAATATAATCTTTATTCGGAATAACTGCTTCACTCGGAATATACCTTCATCCGGAATGTTTGGTTCATTCGGAAAGATTGCTTCATTTGGAATAACTAACCAAAACCTTCATCCGGAATATTAGCTCATCCGGAATATCCCTTCATCCGGAATAATACCTTTATTCGGAATATTGCTCTTATCCGGAATAATTAGAAGAAATTCCTTGGTTCGGAATGTTTTCTTTACTCGGAATATACTACTGATCCGGAATAAATGCTTTGATCCGGAATGATTGCTTGGTTCGGAATAACCTGGAGAAACAGTAAGTGTGAAGAACAAGGAAAGAACAAAAAGAACGAATCTAATACCAAAACTAATCAGATTAAACCCAATGATTAAATCAAAACAACTACTAATGAAAAACTAACAATAATCAATCACACCAAATCAAACAAACTAACAATAATAATCAAAACAATCAAAACCCACTTAATCAAATCAATAAAAACTTAAGAAGATGAACATAAACATAAAGATTAAGATCAAATCAAAACAAGAAAGGTAGATAGGAGATTAACAAGAAAAGTAAAGATTCAATAACAATAAAAGGAAACTTACTTGATAATTAAAGGTATTAAAAGTGCAAGACAATTATGGAAATGACATGAAATTAAATTTCAAGTAATGTAAATGGTGGAAGAACTAATTGTCACTATTAGCCAACAAAACTAAACAAATGACTAATGACTCTATTTATAGGGGAGGAGGTGATTAGTGGAAGGAAGCTTCCTCCTGTCTTTCTTCTTTCTTTAAATTATCATTTAATCCTTCGTCTTTAGTCTTTAATCTTTTTAATTCTTCGACCTTTCAGACTTTGTCTCAGGATTACTTTAAACTCGTCTTGTGATTTCTTCATAAATTAGACTTGAGTTCTTCGGCTTTATTAAACTTCCGTCTTTGGACTTTTTCTTCGATAAATCTTCAGAATAGGCCTTGGACTTCTGTTCTTTTTGCACTCTTGATTTCTTGACTTCATCTTTTGTCTTTTTCTTCGATAAAAGCCCGTGAAAGCCGTGTTTTCTTCCCTTTTAACATTTTGATCCTAAAATCACAACAAAAACACAAACCACGCATAATTCCGACATTTACAACATAAAATACACGTTTTGGCCTGGTTATTATTGTAATTAAGTGGTAAAAGAATGGGTGTTTACACACCTATCAAATCCCCTACACTTGACCATTGCAATATCCTCATGCAATGCATTAGTTACAAAGCACGATTTACATTTTCCATCATAATCAATCCATATTGGCCTTTATCAAAGAGATATAAAATTATAAACCTTCAAAGGAAGAAAGTAAGTAAAGAAATCAAAGTCATACCTTAGGGTTTTGAAAATGTCATGAATGATTATCATCCTCAAGTTTTCACATTCTCCAAACCAAGCTTAAAAACGAGATCATTGTTATTATAAGTTAGCAAACTAACACGAACTCATGTGGGCCAATTATTTACTTAGACTCCCTTATTCCTAGGTGTATCTCTTATATTTTAATATTGTCTTGAATGATCACGAGGATGCATTGTTGACTTATTTCGATAGTTATTAAGGCTGAAAATAAAGTGGGACGATTTAATCAATAGTTAGCTAAAGGACAAAATCTTTTAAAACTGCTTCTCGGGACCTCATAAAGTTCATATCTTGGCATAACGCGTTTCGCGATTTGAGACCTTTCTCTGACCGATATTTGGCAGCGACTTCATACTTCAAATCTTGAGAGACGTTCATGAAATAAAGGTCTTCTCTTCGTAATAGGAATTTCTTCACTTGAAGTTTTGAGAGATTCTTCATATTTGGACCACGACTTCTTCATTTTTCTCCAATCTTTATTTTGGACTTTGATATACAATGATCCGCCTCCTTTTAGGACTTGGATCTATTTATCCTCATACCTTGTTAAGGCCTTTTTGGATGAACTTCTCCATGATCTTTTGGGGAGTTTTTGCTTTTCGTCGTGTGTCTCAATCCTTCATATTGATTTTTGATAAATGATTCTTCACATCACTTTGGATCTTTAGCAACAAAATGTAGCCCTCATGCCTTGTTAGGTCCTTTTTGGACTCGCCAATCTTCGCATCCCGCTTCAATAATTTATGCCTTGGCTATGAACTCTAATCAATACCGAGCAACTTTTAAACGATCTTGGTCTAGAAGGTAAGTAACTTTTCAAATCGTACAACCTTATTTATTACAGATAAATTTATTAGCAAGCGATGGGAGAATAGGCTCATAATTAACTCACATAAATTCATGAAAGAGTACCAAACTTATAATTGAATCTATCATCTCTCGTTCTCCACAATTTAAAATCTCAAGGAATGAGACTCGTGGGTGCTTAGCCTATTAAATCAAAGTTTTGGGTTTTCGAGTCGTCTATAGGATCTTGCAAACTCTTGGACTTTTTCAAGTTTAGAAGCAATTATAGGAACTTGCGAAAAGTTCTTGTTCTTAACCCGTGAGAGTTAAGACTTTCGCGTTTTAAAGCTCCCTATATAAAAGCCTAGCAAAACTTGACTTAAACACGTTAAGGGTACTAGGTAGAGTAAACTTAGATAAGTAAACTCGGGTTGAGTCAAAAGATTCACAACGTTTGAAAATTAAAACCACTTTATTAAAATTTATTCTACTAAAGAAAGGAAATAACTATACAAAGGTAAAACTACTAGGCCAACATAGATAAAAAATTTTGAGAAATGTCGAAAAAATCAATTTTCCGGTTAAAATGAGGACAAATACAAGGAAAAGGCCACTTAACTTCGATAGAAGTCCCCCCTACACTTGATATAAACATTGTCCTCAATGTTTAAGCATGTGGGAGTAAACTCTCCTACACTTAGGACATTGTGCATGTTATTTAAATCTTGCTAAGGAAAAGACAACTAACGAGATTCCTATTTTAATATTGGAAAATATAAAATAGTGAATCGAAAAGAGTTTAGGATAGAACCGGGAAGACGGAAACACGGAATCACGGGTCGTCAAGAATCATCAAGAGTGGATCATTGAACGCTCGAATCCCTGAATATGAGAAGAGAGGAAATAGCAAACACCAACGGGTCCCCCCTACACTTAGGATAAAGATAACTAAAAGATAGATACTTGGGTTGCCTCCCAAGAAGCGCTTGATTTTTATTCACCGAGTCGTGAACCTGACTCGACCTTGATTAGCATAGGAAGAAGCATTAAAAACATCCACCGGGATCAATGACATAGTTTTCGTCCATCAAATAGCACAAGCTTAAGGCAAACAAGGCAAGCCAAAGAAGAGTAGGCAAGGTTCCCTTAAGCAAAAATGGAGCACAGTGGGAGCAAGGGTGAAGAGGTGCAAGCATATCTTCAAAAGTTCCAAAGATCTTTCCTTTTATTTCATCAGACGGATACTGAGATGGCTTAAAAATTTCAATACTGGGGTCGAACACCTTTTCCTTTAGGGGAAAATAGCACTCAGGCTCAGCAGAAATTGAAGATGATCCGCTAAGAAAATGCACAACCTCGTCCTCAGAAGGTGGACAAAGAGGTATCAAAACATACGTGCTGCGGATGTTGGTACCGTCCGGTTTCTTCTCGTTTGAAAGAATTTTCTTCAAATCCGTAGAAAGATGAAGACCATAATCATCAAAGTCCAAAGGAGGGGCATCACTCTCATGAGGGAAGTAAGTATTGAGAAAAGTAGAAAAGTCTTCCTCAAATGAGTAGTCATCCAAAGTAGGATCAAGTGTTGTAGGCGGAGGATCTTCAGCATGAGAAGAATCACTCGAAAGAGTATCGGCCTCATCAAAATCATCATAAGTGGGCATGTCGGGATACTCGGAAGTAAAAGCATCATAATCATCCCCATCGGAGCTAGAATCATCATCATAAGCATCATAGATCGGTGGGGAATCATATATGGGTAGAGGTGCCAAATTGGAGAGAGAATCATCCATATCATCTTGAAAAAGTGGGTTATCATTGCAAGAGTCGAATAGAGGATTGTTGTAGACGACAAAATCATCGAGCACATTAATCATATTCGCTGATTCTCTTCCATAGGATTTGCTTGTAAGAATCCCCATTTCAAAAACTTGGGCATCATCCCCGACTCTTAAGATGAGTTCACACTTATCCACATCTATTAAAGCTATACCGGTTCTCAAAAATGGGCGTCCATGTATTAACGGAATACGAGGGTCCATTTCATAATCAACAACGACGAAGTCGACCGGAAAAGTGAATGTGCCAACTTTGATGAACACATCTTCGGCAATACCAACGGGGTAAGCGAGAGTGCGATTGGCTAGCTCAAGAGTCATATTGGTGGGTGTAAGGTCGGGCAATGATAACTTTTTCCAAACGCTGAAAGGCATCAAATTTATACTTGCCCCGAGATCGGCTAAGGCAGTAAATTTGGCGGTTTGGTTAAAAGTACAAGGTAGCACAAAACGACCGGGATCTCCAAGTTTTTCCGGAAGTTCTTTAAGAAGAATTGCAGAGCAATTTTCATTTAAGCGAGTATTAAGAAACTCGACCATCTTCTCCTTCTTACTAAGCAATTCCTTAAACATCTTGACAAATTGTGGGATTTGGGCAAGAGCTTCAACAAGGGTAAAGGTGAATTTAATGTCGGCAATCTTTTCCGAAAAGTTAGCGACTTGAATGTCATTCTTAGTCAAAATTCTAGCCTTGTTGAGTCGAGAAGGGTAAGGAATGCTGGGGTTGGGTGGTGGAGGTGTAGAAGGTGAAGGTGGGGTTGGTGGAGGATTCTTCTTGGGTACTTCTTCATGACGAGGCGGAGACGGTAATGGTGAACTAATACTAGGTGTGGGAGTAGTAGGGATAAATGGTGGTGGAGGAGGTGTAGATGGTGTAACTGGGGGTGGGATAGATGGTTCTACTAAAGTTGCTCCACTACGGGTAGTAATAGCACTCACATTCGCTATCGGGTTGGTGACGGTGTTTGAAGGTAGAGATCCCGAAGTAGAGGGTTGAGTGGTTGGTAAGAAACTAGCCAGCATATTCTTCAAATCATTCGTTTGATTGCTGAAGGAGGATTGTATATCATTTCGAAGCTCATATCTAATGTCATTAACTTGCTTAGTGATATCCCCTTTCAAATTGATAATTTGGCTTTGTAGATTCTTAATTTACTCTCCTTGGGTTCTCATTAAGGCTTCAACATCTTGATTAATGGGTGGGGCTTGTTGAGCGGGTGGGTGATAAGGATTAGAAGCCCTAGGTGGGATTTGGTTGCTTCTAGTGTAGTTGTTGTTGGGATTGTGGTTTTGAGGAGAAAAACCGGGTGAAAGGTAGTTGTTCGACCGGTAACTTAGCAAATTTCGATCCCCTTGAGGTCGGGCTTGTTAATTTTCCGGTGAATAATTACCATAAGCCGCATACACGTTTTCCGGATTGCCTTGAGTAGAAGGACATTCAGTGTATGAGTGAGGACCGCCGCATGTCTCACAAGGATTTGCTAACGCTTTAACTTGTTGTTGTTGGTTTGAAGCGATGAGCAAGATATTTTTCTTCATTTCAGCCATCATGCGGGTGAATTCGGTCATGTCGGGGTTTGCTGAAGTAGAAGAAACATTGACTCTCGGGTTGTTCCTTGAAGAAGCAGAGGAATCCCAATTTTTGTGATGAGTAGTCATGTTCTCAATAAGCTCTCTACACTCCTTGGGTCTTCTTTTCATAAATATGCCACCGGCGGCTGCATTAATCGTATCATGATCACGAAAAGTCAAACCGTTGTAGAAAGTATCAATTAAGGTAACGGGGAGCATGTTGTGGTTTGGACATCGATCGATCAAAACATTATATCGTTCACAAGCATTAAAGAGAGATTCATCGGGTTCTTGCATGAAACCGCTATTTTGATTGCGAAGGCTCGTGACCATGGATGGTGGAAAGTAGCGCGACAAAAAGCGTTGAATCATGTCATCCCAGTATGAATGGAATTCTTCGGGAGACGATCAAACAATTTCTCGGCGTGGTGTGATAAAGTATGTGGAAAGAGTTGAAGGCGAATAACATCCATAGTAGCACCGGGCAACTTCATGCTTTGAGTGATAGTAATGAATTTGTCGAGGTGCTTGTTGGCATCATCATCAGGCATTCCGCGGAATGGATTAGTTTTCACTTGTTGTATCATGTGATACTTTAACGAAAACTCCGGAGCCGTGATTTGCATCGGCGCAATCGGTCCTCCTCGTCCAAACATTGTGGGTTGACAAAGCTCCTCCATTGTCCGAAGATCGGGCTGTGGAAGAACATTGTTGTTGTTATTGTTGAGGTGCGGTGGATTGTTGTTGTTGTTCACACCTGCCATAGCTAAATCTTCACGAGTCTCGGGCTCTGGATAAGTAGAAGATCTAGTACACATACACCTGCGAAAGCAAAAGAAAAAGATTCCAAACACAAAGAGAATATATATACACTACAAAAGTAAAATCTTTTTGGATTTTTGAAATTTTTTAATTTTTATGGATTTTGAAATTTTTAAGCAAGAAAAATAACGCACGCGAATGAACGGATCCCAAAAAGCAACGCGTCTCTCACAGAAAACCGTTAATCTTTACGAAAAGAGCCGACAGCGGCGCCATTTAATAACTAACTTTTACCCAGTAAGAAAATATCGTTGTTCCAGTCTTTTCGAATTGAGAAATGGAAGAATGTGCGACTCAGTCGTCTTTTGGTGAAACAAAGATTTGTCGTTGTAGTGTAATTAAATTGCAAAGACTTTAAAAATAAATTGCGGTAATTTAAAGATAAACCTAATTAATAATAAATGACGGGAAATTAAAGCGCGACAAGAAATAAATAGGCAATTAAAGTAAATAACGCAAACTTAAAACTATCTTAGAGGCAAACTTAAACTTAAACTAAGGCAAGCTTAAAATAAATCTAGGGCAAGAAATCTTAAAGTGCGACTAAGTAAAAAGGCGGGAAAAATAAAGCTTAAGAATTTAAAAACAGAAACTTAAAACAAACTAAAAACAGCTCATTCGGAATAAACCTTCGTTCGGAATAATCACTCGTTCGGAATGTCACCTTCGTTCGGAATAATTCTTCTTCACTCGGAATATTTACCTCATGCGGAATAAATGGCTCATCCGGAATATCTAAACAAAACCTTCATTCGGAATATTCAAACAAAACACTCATCCGGAATACTTGAACAAAACCTTCATTCGGAATATACTAGTTCATCCGGAATAAGGATGTTCATCCGGAATGTTGTGTTCATCCGGAATAAACCCTCGTTCGGAATAATAGCTTTATCCGGAATAAAAGCTTCACTCGGAATATAATCTTTATTCGGAATAACTGCTTCACTCGGAATATACCTTCATCCAGAATGTTTGGTTCATTCGGAAAGATTGCTTCATTCGGAATAACTAACCAAAACCTTCATCCGGAATATTAGCTCATCCGGAATATCCCTTCATCCGGAATAATACCTTTATTCAGAATATTGATCTTATCCAGAATAATTAGAAGAAATTCATTGGTTCGCAATGTTTTCTTTACTCGGAATATACTACTGATCCGGAATAAATGCTTTGATTCGGAATGATTGCTTGGTTCGGAATAACCTGGAGAAACAGTAAGTGCAAAGAACAAGGAAAGAACAAAAAGAACGAATCTAATACCAAAACTAATCAGATTAAACCCAAGGATTAAATCAAAACAACTACTAATGAAAAACTAACAATAATCAATCACACCAAATCAAACAAACTAACAATAATAATCAAAACAATCAAAACCCACTTAATCAAATCAATAAAAACTTAAGAACATGAACATAAACATAAAGATTAAGATCAAATCAAAACAAGAAAGGTAGATAGGAGATTAACAAGAAAAGTAAAGATTCAATAACAATAAAAGGGAACTTACTTGATAATTAAAGGTATTAAAAGTGCAAGACAATTAAGGAAATGACATGAAATTAAATTGCAAGTAATGTAAATGGTGGAAGAACTAATTGTCACTATTAGCCAACAAAACTAAACAAATGACTAATGACTCTATTTATAGGGGAGGAGGTGATTAGTGGAAGGAAGCTTCCTCCTCTTTTCTTCTTTCTTCTAATTATCATTTAATTCTTCGTCTTTAGTCTTTAATCTTTTGAACTCTTCGACCTTTCAGAATTTGTCTCGGGATTACTTTAAACTCGTCTTGTGATTTCTTCATAAATTAGACTTGAGTTCTTCGGCTTAATTAAACTTCCGTCTTTGGACTTTTTCTTCGATAAATCTTCAGAATAGGCCTTGGACTTCCGTTCTTTTTGCACTCTTGATTTCTTTTCTTTTGTCTTTTTCTTCGATAAAAGCCCGTGAAAGCCGTGTTTTCTTCCCTTTTAACATTTTGATCCTAAAATCACAACAAAAACACAAATCACACATAATTCCGACATTTATGACATAAAATACACGTTTTGGCCTGGTTATTATTGTAATTAAGTGGTAAAAGGATGGGTGTTTACACACCTATCAGCTCCCAAATCAAGAGATTAATGACTCTTTTCTCTTTGAATCATTGATGTCTATTAACTCCAATCTTGATGAAACCCCATGGTTTGTAGACATTGTAAACTATTTGGCGAGTGGAATTCTCATGGAAGGGTTAACGTCCCAACAAAAGAAAAAGTTTTTTAAAGACATTAAGCACTATTTTTGGGACGACCCTTACCTTTTTAAACAATGTGTGGATCTTGTTTTCCGTCGGTGTGTTGATGGGTCGGCAGCTTTACTAATCCTAGAAGCTTGCCACAAAGGACCCACCGGTGGTCACTTTGGTCCTAACTACACTGCGAAGAAAGTTTTCGACTCTGGATTTTATTGGCCCATTATTTATCGTGATGCACACGAAATGGTTAAACATTGTGATGCTTGCCAAAGACAAGGCAAGATCACACATAAAGATGAGATGCCTCAAAATTTCATACAAGAATGTGAAATCTTTGATGTATGGGGTATCGACTTTATGGGGCCATTTCCATCATCCAAAGGGAACAAGTACATCCTCGTAGCCGTTGACTACGTATCTAAATGGGTTGAAGCAAAGGCTCTCCCTACGAACGATGCGAGGGTGGTTGTGAACTTTCTGAAGCAATTATTTGCTCGATTTGGTGTTCCTCGTGCTATCATCATAACCACGGGACTCATTTTTGCAATGATCAATTTTCTCGAGTCATGGCTAAGTATGGTTTCAATCACCATCTTTCCATCGCTTTTCATCCCCAAACAAATGGTCAAGCCGAGATTTCTAACCGTGGATTGAAGAGAATTTTAGAGCGAACTGTGGGAGAGCATCGTGCCTCATGGGCCGATAAGTTAGATGATGCTTTGTGGGCTTTACGTACCGCATATAAGACACCTATCGGTAGCACTCCATATCGTCTTGTGTACGGGAAGGCATGCCCCCTCCCTATTGAGCTGGAACATAAGGCTTACTGGGCCTTCAAGTGGGCCAATTTTGATATCAACAAAGCCGGTGATCTTCGGAAGATTCAACTCAACGAGCTAAATGAACTGAGGAATGAAGCCTATGAGAATTCATTGATCTATAAGGAGAAGACCAAGATCATTCATGATACAAGGATTAAGAACCGAGAGTTTCACGTTGGTGATCAAGTTTTACTCTTTAACTCTCGGTTGAAAATCTTCTCGGGCAAGCTGAAGAGCCGTTGGTCTGGTCCATTCACCGTTGCCAAAGTCTTCCCTTATGGCACCATTGAGCTTTCTCAGCCAAATGGGCCTAATTTTAAAGTGAATTGCCAGCGTGTGAAGCTGTACTTTGGTGAGGACATCTCTCATGAGATGATTCCATCCCTCACCACGTTTCCCTTGAATTAGTTCTGGGTCGAGTCATGCTCGTGACTTGGTTAACAAAAACAAGCGCTTCTCGGGAGGCAACCCATTGATCTATCCTTTACCATTTTCATAATAAGTGTAGGGGGGGCCTCGTAGGTGTTTGTTATCTTGTTTCTTATGTTGTGCAGGGATTAAAGCTTCAAAGAGCACTTTTGATGACATTTGACGAACCATGATCCTGTGTACCCGTCCTGGTTCTATCCTAAACTGTCGTGATTCAATATTTCATATCTTATATGTTCACATTGAAATCACTATAGTTGTCCTTTCCTTAGAAAATTTTAAACAACGTGCACAATGTCCTAAGTGTAGGGGAGTTTACTCCCACATGCTTAAACATTGAGGACAATGTTTATATCAAGTGTAGGCGGGACTTCTATCGAAGTAAGTGGTCTTTTCCATGAATTTGTCCTCATTTTAACAAGGAAATTTGATTTTTCGACATTTTTCAAAATTCTTAATCTATTTTGGCCTAGTTGTATAGTTGTATTTACCTTTGTTATAGTTATTTTCTTTCTTTGCTAGAATAAATTTTAATAAAGTGGTTTTAATTTTTCAACATCATGAATCTTCTGACTCAACCCGAGTTTACTTATCTAAGTTTACTCTAGCTAGTATCCTTAACGTGTTAGTCAAGTTTTGCTAGGATTTTATATAGGGAACTTTAAAACGCGAAAGTCTTAAATCTAACGGGTTAAGAACAAGAACTTTTCGCAAGTTCCTATAATTGATCCTAGAAAGTCGTTTATCAAGGGAACTTTAAAATGCGAATTCTAAACTTGAAAAAGTCTAAGAAGTTGCAAGATCCTATAGATGACTTGAAAACCCAAAACACTTTTATTTAATTGGCTAAGTATCCACGAGTCTCATTCCTTGAGATTCTAAATTGTGGAGAACGAGAGATGATAGAGTCAATTATAAGTTTGGTATTCTTTCATGAATTTATGTGAATTGATTATAAGCTTTTTCTCCCATCACTTGTTAATAAATATATTTGCAATAAATAAGGTTGTACGATTTGAAAAGTTACTTGGCTTCTAGCACAATATCGTTTAAAAGTTGCTCGGTATTAGTTAGAGTTCATAGCCAAGGCATAACTTATTGAAGCGGGATGCGAAGATTGGTGAGTCCGAAAAGGCCCTAACAAGGTATAAGGGCTACATTTTGTTGCTAAAGATCCCAAGTGATGTGAAGAATCATTTATCAAAAATCAATATGAAGGATCGAGACACACGACGAAAAGCAAATACTCCCCAAAAGATCATGGAGAAGTCTATCCGAAAAGACCCTAGCAAGGTATGAGGATAAATAGATCCAAGTCCTAAAAGGAGGCGGATCGTTGTATATCAAAGTCCAAAATAAAGATTGGAGAAAAATGAAGAAGTCGTGGTCCAAAATTGAAGAATCTCTCAAAAACTTCAAATGAAGAAATTCCTATTATGAAGAGAAGACCATAATTTCAAGAACGTCTTTAAAGATTCAAAGTATGAAGTCGCTGCCAAATATCGGTCCGAGAAAGGTCTCAAATCGTGAAGCGAGTTATGCCAAGATATGAACTTTAAGAGGTCCCGAGAAGCAGTTTTATAAGATTTTCTCCTTTAGCTAACTACTGATTAAATCGTCACACTTTATTTTTGGCCTAACTAAACTATCGAAATAAGTCAAACAATGTATCCTCATGATCATCCATGACAATATTAAAATATAAGAGACACACCTAGGAATAAGGGAGTCTAAGTGAATAATTAGGCCACATGAGTTCGTGTTAGTTTGCTAACTTATAATAACAATGATCTCGTTTATAAGCTTGGTTTGGGGAACGTGAAACTTGAGGATGATAAACATTCATGACAACCAAAACTCCAATGTAAGTCTTTGATTTCTTTACTTGTTTTGTACATATTTCTATCTTTTTAGTTTCCTTAAAGTTTAGTATTTAATAAAGGCCAAGGTGGGTTATTTATGATGGAAAATGTAAACCATGCTTTGAAATTAATACATTGCATAAGGGCATTGCAATGGTCAAGTGTAGGGGATTTAATAAGTGTGAAAACACTTATCCTTTTATCACTTATTTCCAATAATAACAAGACCAAAACGTGTATTTTATGTCGTAAAAGTCGGAATTATGCGTGGTTTGTGTTTTTATTGTGTTTTAGGATAAAAATATGAAAAAGGGAGAAAACACGGGCTATCACGAGTTTTTATCGAAGAAAAACGAGAAAAGACGAAGTCAAAAGATCAAGAGTGCAAAAAGAACGGAAGTCCAAGGCCTATTTTGAAGATTTATCGAAGAAAAATTCTAAATACGGAAGTTTAATGAAGTCGAAGAACTAAGTCTAATTAAAGAAGAAAATTATAAGACGAGTTCAATTAATATCGACAAATCCCGAGACGACGTTGAGAAATACAAATAATTTAAATCAAGTCGAGACGAGAAGAAAGAAATAGGAAGCAACACATGCACCTCCCCACCTCCTATATATACCCTCCTAATGTGTCATTAGGAGGGTGTTAGTTAGTTAGCTAGTTTATTTTTCTTTTTTAGTTTTAATTTTTAGAGAGAGAAAGTGTTTAACTTTCTCTCACTAGGAACTTCATCTTTTATCTTCCTTTCTTGTGTGAATCAAATCTTTACTTTTTAAAAGTTTATTCTTGTTTCAATCTTAATCTATTTTCTACCTTTCTTGATTTTGTTTATTTTTTATTTGTGATAATCTTGATCTTGCTTCATCTTGATGTTTATGTGATTAAAAAGTTTATCTTTTTATTCATCTCTAAGTTTTAATACGATTTGAGCTTTGAGCTTATCATGCTTATTGGCTTATTTTGTATTTAGCTTATTTACTTTTAAGATTTCTAAAAAGTTTCGTCTTTAAGGTTTGTTTTAAAAGGTTTGCTTATTTAGTGTTTTGAAAAAGTTCTTATTTGAGCTTATTAGCTCCTTTAATTATAAGTTTAACAAAGTTTCGGATTGTGCTTATTGAAAAGAAGCTTATAAATTTTGCTTATTACGAATTTCCTTCCGTCGGAAAAGGGTTTACCTTTTCCGACAATTATTCCGATAAGGGCTTTATATTCTGACAGCTCATTCCGATACTCGCCATCGGATTAGCGTTTTTGATTCCGACGGTTTTTCCGATCAACATTCCGACTGTAGTATTTATTGGATCATTCCGATAGCTTTGGGTTACCTTTATTCCGATAGTTTCTTTTTCTTACATTCCGACAAATTTGTTTTCCGATAGTGTGATTCTGATAGTTTTCTATATTCATTATTCCGATAGTATTTCTTGTGCATTATTCCGACAGAATCCCTTTTGGTTGCATTCCGATTATATTCCGACGCTTGTATTCCGATGGGATTCCGACCATGGTTATTCCGATGGGTTTAAGTTTTTAGGTTTACAAAGATTTAAGTTCTAAATTCGCTTTTAATTCTAATCATTAATTTTTAACTCGTAATTTTTAGTTTAATTTTCAAAGATTTTTTTTTTAGTCAACGACATTTTCATATTTGCTTTTAATTTAAAATAGATAATCACATTTCTTTATTTTCCACCAAGAACGACTGAGTCGCACTAATAACTAGTAATCAATTCGAAAAGACTGGATCAACGAACATTCATACTAGGTGAAAACCTTGTATTAGTCACGTGAACTAAGTGTGCATTGATATCTCTTTTGGTTTGGTAACTGATTATATATATAAATATTAATATATATATATATATATATATATATATATATATATATATATATATATATATATATATATATATATATATATATATATATATATATATATATATATATATATATATATATATATATATATATATATATATATATATATATATATATATATATATATATATATATATATCCTTAAAACATTGCGATGTTTGTTTAAAAGGGATACACTTCATAAACTTGTTACCAAAAATAATTTTTCTTTTGTTTGTAAGCTTATACTTACTTCAAATTTAAAATAATATTATTTTCAGAGTATCATGACTCTGCCTACTGCACGTCTGACTCTCCTACCAGTGGTAGCCCCTGTTACAGCTATCCCATCATCACCATAATCAGTACAGTGTGGTTGGTTATCAACCTCGGATTTAGAGGATGACCAGACTATCGAAGTTGTACTTCCTGATGACCTTTTTTCTGCTCTTGCATCAGCTATATTGGTCCCCACCGCTATGGAGGAGGACCGGGTATCTCCTGACCTACCATCTTCTGTACCTTCATCAGTACCATCGGGCTATTTTCCCGAGTCTCCACTTTCTTGACAGAGGAGGTATGAGGTTGTACCCGACTCCACTTTCGAGATCGGGGAGGGTTCTGGGGCAAGACATGTCGACACTGTCCAAGCCCAGATCGTCGTACTGGTTCTACGCCAGGAGCGGGAGATATCAGACCTTCGCAACCTGTTGACAGCAGGTCAATTGGGCTACACTGCCATCCATAAGCGTATCGACTCTCTCACTCACACTGTGAGGGGAGAAGCCCAGGCAGCCAGAGGTGTTAATGCTAGGACTGACAAGGCATTACAGTGGCTATTGAAGGAGAACTATCGTCTCCATCAACGTATCCATGTTCTGGAGGGTCTTCAGCATCAGACCCATGATGCTCTATCTGCTCAGGAGCAGTCCTTGTCTATTTACTTTGACCTCGCCACCGTCCGACACGATGGGGTTACTGTAGAGATGGCTTATGCTTAAGGAGACCCGAGCGACAGTTCGGACATTATGGAGTAACATGAGAGCATCTGCAGCTTCACCAGCCCCACCAGCACCAGCATCATCCAGCAGACCACCTAGCCAGGAGTAGAGTAGATGTACTAGATTTCTTGTACATCATGATCAGCTTATGGGTTGTACCCTAGCTATCATGGTAAAGGACTTTTGTACTTTTATTTCTTTTCAGATTTTGTGATGTATCCCTGTATTGTACCTTTCCTTTTCGAACATGTGTTTTTGGATATGATGTACTTAAGATAATGTGTACCACCACCCAGGACAAGGTCAGCTAAGCCTTTGTCTCGGATTTGTTATGCTCGATGAATGTTTAACTCCTTAATGAAATTTGCATGTAATCATTTTCTTATGTTATATCTGTTATGCAATGTATTATATTATGAAATCTTGACATGTTATCCAATTTTTATGAAATCAATGGATGAATTTTCCCCGTACAAATAATATAAAAACTATACTAACGCTTGAACTAATAATCTCATTTTGTGTATGATTATAGATAAATGGAGATTACTCGATCAAATCCCAATAATGCAACCACTTCAAACGCCGCTAATACCGAACTTCCTGAAGCTACTCAAAATGTCACCGCTCCTCAACTCAGGGAAATAATAACTGAGGGCATTACAGCAGCTATGGCAGCCAGAGAAGCTGATCCAAATATGAACAATGATCCAAACCTCAATCTGCATAGAAACAACGCTAATAGGGGTTGTTCTTACCCCGACTTCTTGAAGTGCAAACCCTCATACTACCGAGGAAAGGAAGGAGTTGTTGAATTGATGCAATTGTTTGAAAGACTAGAGACAGTTTTTCGCATCAGCGGAAGTGCTGACGAGAGCAAAGTTAAGTTTACCACCTGCACACTACTCGAGAGTGCCCTTACCTGGTGGAACTCTGTTGTCGCTACCCTTGGACATAACACTGCTTATACTCTCACCTGGGCCAACCTTAAGGAGAGGATGACTGAGAAGTACTGTCCTAGAGGAGAAATGTAGAAGTTGCAAATCGAAATGTGGGATCTAAAATGCAAAAACAATGACATCCTTTGGTACAACCAAAGATTTCAAGAGTTAAGCTTGATGTCTACAAGAATTTTCCCTCAAAGAAACGACAAATTTGAGAAGTATGTGAGTGGACTCCCTGAAAACATTCATGACACTGTGCTAGCATCACGACCCATTACCGTTGAAAGTGCTATGGAATTCGCGACTGAGTTGATCAACAAGCGAGCCCGCAATTTGTTTGAAAAGCAAACGGATAACAAGAGAAAGTCGGATGAAAGTTCCTGTATCCAGCACCAGCAGCCTCCCAAAAGACAAGACGTTGGGCAAACCTATGATACTACTCCCACAACCCGCACCAAGAACTACTCAGGTTCCAAGCCTAAGTGTCCAAAGTGCAACTATCACCATGTTGTTGGAGGTCAATGCCAGGGATGCTACAAGTGCGGCCAACAAGGCCATTTTGCTCATGAATGTCAAGCAAATGCTGTTACCTTGGTTCGACCCAATAGCAACCCCAGAAACAGCAACAAGGGCAAGTCTAATGCTCGTGGAAGCGAAAGTGGGCAAAAGGGAAACCGAAACCCTATAGGTGGAAGCAACAGTGGACCAAAGAGAACCGTAGTGTGTTACGAATGTGGAACCCCTAGACACGTGAGACCCGATTGTCACAAGTTGGCCAACTAGAAGAAGGACAACAAGGGAACTTCATCACAAGTGTATATGGTTGGCAATGCCCATGCCAATCCAGATTCCAACATCGTCACTGGTACGTTTTTACTAAACCAACAATATGCATCTGTCTTGTTTGACACCGGGCAGACCGAAGCTTTATATCTACTAAATTTAGTAAAATATTGGAAGCCACTCCATCAGTTTTAGACCCCTACTATACTATAGAACTAGCCAACAAAATAGTTGTGACGGTTGATACCGTCATTCGAGGTTGTACCTTAAACCTTTCCAATCACCCGTTTAATATCGATCTGATTCCAGTAAGTCTTGGTAGCTTTGATGTCATTATTGGCATGGATTGGATAGCAAAGTATCATGTAGTTATCATATACGATCAAAAATTGGTTTTTATACCTTGGGGAGATGAAACCTTGATTATACGAGGAGATGGTAACCCCGACATAATCAACACTAGACTTATTGTCATCTCTGGCACCAAAGCCCTGAAATATTTGGTAAAAGGATATCCTATTTTTCTTAACCCCATTCCTCCCCAAGTAACGAAGTAGGCAACCCTAAACCTAAAAGACATGTCCAACTCACAATGGGTGTATTTTGCAGGGTTATGTTTGCCATCTTAGGAAACCCTAAACCTAAACGACATGTCCAACTCACAATGGGTGTATTGTGACAACCGCGGTTTTGAGGTTCGTCACTTAGTTTTATTTTGTGCAAGTTACGTGTCTTTACATGTTTATGTGCTAATTGATGTGTATAGAATGTGGTTTGGATATCGTCTTCTGGTACGGGGTACCTTGTGAGTGGGACGATGTGTGATGTTTTCATGTTCATGAGCTCACAAGTTAGTGACTATGAAATGAGATGATGTTATTTAGTGGTTTAGGTATACGTATATGTATTATAGAAAAATCGTACTTTTACGATTCAAGGTTTGCATTTAGGGGTCTCGAATGAGGTATTTAGTCACGGGAATAATTTACGGGTTGGTTTTAAGTCATTTAGGACTTAGTTATATAGTTTATTACATATTTTAAGAGTTTTTATAAAACTGTATATTTTTACGTCTTTTAAGGTATACGCGTAAACACTGACTAGTTTTACGGTTTTGAGGTTTCGGAGGCTTTAAGAGTTGAAATAAATTAAGGTATTATTAATAATATATTAATAGGTAATAAAAAGGAAATAAAATATAAAAATATATATGATAGTCGGTTTTGGGATGCAAGAAAGAAAAAGAAAAGAGAAAAAAAGGAAAAAAGGGAACTGGGTTTTTGTAATGGGCCAAGGACTTGTTAGGAAACTATATAAATACTTTTTATTCACCAAAACACTTCATAAAACCCCTGGAGATCACCTTCAAGTCGGCATCAATGGTGGTTTTAGGGTTCTTTATTAATTTTTCTTCTTTCAAAAATTCTAAGGTAAAATCTTTAATACCCTTTTTAATTAAAGTGTTTTAATTCTTTCTCAATCATCTTATGATGGATTTAGGTTAGGGTTTAAATAAAAATCTGTATATTAATGATATTATAATGATTAGGTGAATTAGGGCTTGTAATTAGTGGAGTTATGGGTAATTAATTAGACTAATTATGTTAAAATCGTTTTTTAAAAACTGGGCAGAACTTTAGGTCAATTGTTTTGACCATATGTAGAGTTCTATAAACTCTTATTTTACGATCCAAGTATCCCTGGAAAGGTAATTGAGTTGGCTTTCAAATGCAAGAAACGAGAACTAAATTGGAGGTGGGAAAAAACAGGTTACAATAGTCGAAGGTCAAAACAGTTTTGAAATTAGTCGGGTTTAACTTAATGTTTTAAGGTGATTGGGGTACTTAGAAGTACACTTGAGCCCTCTAATGAGCATGGGTGTTGGTTTATATATTAAATAAGAGATCTGGAGGAGGTCTAAGAAAATTGGTTAGGGTAAGACCCCCTAATCATAACAAACTTTTTTATTGTTCAAAATCAGTAAAATCCGGATAGACAAAAGTATATATATATATATATATATATATATATATATATATATATATATATATATATATATATATATATATATATATATATATATATATATATATATATATATATATATATATATATTGGGGCCTTAACAATAGCTTTAAGGTTGGGGCAAAAGGGAGAAGTTAGCTAACATATGTAAGGGCATATGGTTTCCTTTACAGAGGTCATGGGTATGGTTAGGTGGGCGTTTGGCTTATAGTTTGGAGACCTAAAACCGGGACTGTTTTGGGTAAAATGTTAACGAGACAGGTTATGAAGTAAACTAAGTTAAGGGCTTTATAAAGGGGTGTAATGAGATGCTTAGAGCATATAAATGAGGTATTTATATGGTAGAATGTTAGATGTCCATCATAGGTTGTTGAGCTATCTTAGTGTTTGGTTCATGTTTTGATTGTGTGCTTTTGTTTGGTAGCTTTTTGCTAGTGCGTGGATTTTTGGAGAAGCTCAATCAGGCGAGTTTCATAGTCCTATGTCTACTAATGATTTTGACTTCCAGATGGGTTGGAAGAGACACTGTCTTGTTTTTATAAATTATGTTGTGAATGTTTTGTGTTTGGTGATGGACTTGTGCATACTTATGTGATTAACTGCTAGTTGATTCATGATTGTTTTATGTTTTGACTTGGTACCAAAGGGATGTTGACAAGGCGGGGCCTTGGTGAGGTACATAGATGTGTGAGCATCTATGGGACCAATGGATAATGACAAGGCGGGGCCTTGGGATTGGTACATAGGTGTATGGGCGCCTATGGTACCATGGTGTTTGGTAAGGCTGGGAGCCTTGGATTTCGTTTGGAATGATTGATCTTGAATGTTAGTTGTTAATGCATATTTGTAGCACATTGTCCATATGTGTAGTGGTATATGGTTGTTCACAGCTTATTATAATCTGTTTTGGTTGGAGTCTAAACCTATGACTCTCACCAACATTATGCTGACGTGTTTTAGTGTCTCTTTCAGGTGAGAATGTGGTTAAGCTTGAGAATAGAAGTGGCTAGCTTTGGAGACATTAGGATTGCATTTAGAAGGAGATCCCCGTTCCTTCTTAGTTTATTTCTATATGTTTTGAATAAGTGATACTTTATGGACACCTTTATGATGTTTTGTTTGTGGTAATTGTTTGTCTTGGGTAAAAGGTAGGACTGTTACCTACTTGCCTAGACTCCTGCATTTTGTGGAGATATTGTCATGACATTTGTGTCACCATTTTATGACATTTCCATTTCATTTAGTTATCTCTATAGACACGTCATGTTGTGATGATATATATACGTCGCGCCCCATATTCCGCCATGTTGGGGTATGACAGAATGGTATCAGAGACAATGGTTATAGAGAATTAGGTTGCCTAGTCTAGTAGCCTAGTCTATAGATTAAGGATCCCTGCATATAGGCGTCATAGGATTATGTGTTTGGTCTTGATTGTATTTCCTAAGTATTGTTGATTTGTTTTCTGTGAGTTTTGACTAGTATGAGTTGTACTGAAGTTGCCCATACTTAGTCACCTGTTAATTTCTATGTTTCTTTTTATATATGAATTACTTTCACAATAGTTGCGAAGTTATTTTCGAATATCTAATGTATGATGTTTATTTTGGTATTTAAGTCATGCCCCCTAAGAAGCACGTGGTGGCTAAACCCACTAGAACTAGATGGATAAGAAAGATTTTAAGTTGTTTCCATTCTTATGGGCCACATGACTTATAACTGATTATGTTTTCGTTTTCGATTTTGTCTATGCTATTTTAGCTAGAAAATAGATTTATGTGTTCCAAGAGTTTGACTATGTTATTTTAATAGATGGAGTTTTGGATCTTATTAGCTATGTGGTTATGAGCTTTTGTGGGTAGATGGATTTATGTGTTATATGTTATATTGATTCTTATAAGTGTCATTATAGGAGGGAGTACATTGGGGAAAGGGTAATTGTATAAGTATGGTGGCCAACATAGTTATACAAGTACCACAACTTCAATGGGTTCTCAAGTATGGTTGCATGAAAGACGGTTAGTACATTCTTGTGTATGATGAGATGTGGATTTTGGGTATATGTATAATATATGGGTTTATGTAACGGCTGCCTACGGTATGACTATTTTTTAGTGCGTTATATGTATTGGGTTATACTCATGTTGTGTGATTATGGGGTCACACGAGATGGAATGGTTTTAGTGATGGGCTTTATGCCTTGTGTTAAGATGGTGATTACTAGTATGGGAAAATGAGCGTATGACGCGATTGATTGATCTGACATGTATGGTAACGAGTATGTTTTGGGTGATTTTATAGGTATATATAGGCGGATGCATATATACTAGTGTATGTTAAGTTATGATATATGGTCGTTCAGTAGTTACTATAACTTGAACGTACCTAGTGTTGTTCGTGTTTTATGGTGTTGGAGTTTGATGGAGTTCCAACGACGTTTTGAGTCTTTTTGAAGTGGGTTTACATTAGGGTATGTATTTTAATTAATGAGAACTACTAAATTTTCTTGCAAATAAGTATGGCTAATTATAGGAAAACGATTTTGAAAATAATTTGTAGGTGTATGGTATGATATCGTGGCTTACATATTTTCTTTTAAGTTTGTGGTAGTAAGCTAATGAAAAAAAAAATTGTCTTGAAAATAATTGGATTAGTTTTATGCGTAACATGTGATCATACGTTTTAAAGGGGTAAAGAAATTTTACAATAATTTTCTTATGTGGAGTTAAAATTTTAGAAGTATTTAACTAAGACAGAAAGAGTAAAAAGGGAGATTTTATTATAGTAATAATAATAATAACACCACACCTTGTAAACGTGTAGTAGTTAGTTATAACCAGCCTAAATGGATTATATAAAATAATAATAATAATATAAAAACACACTGTATATTATAAATATGTATTGATTTCATAATAACAAGTGAAATAAATTTAATATGGGTAAGCGAGATAAGGGTTAGAATAAGATTGTATTATACTAACTAGTTGATATCTTGATAAAATCATGAAGATAAAGGATGAGTTTATGGTTAAAAATGAGTATGATTGATTTTAGTGGTATGGGAGTTTGGTTCTTATGAGAAGTAACTAATTGGGGAGAAAGTTTAAAATTTTCTAAGGTATCAAAATTTGGTAATATTAATCTTGACGAGTCTAAATTTTTCGTTGTTGGCACACTCCATTGATCTTTCGGATTACATTGTTTCGTTTTCAGTTGCTTTGGCTTGGGTTCATTATGGTTGATCTTTGGGTTTACCCTATATTTTTTTATGGGACGCGGTCGTTTGGAAATTCTTTTGGTACAGGTCATGGTTGATTTAGTTATGCGGTTGTGGAAAAGTTAGGATGAGAGGATAGAGTTTGGTAGTATTACTTATGGTTAGATATTAGAATAGAGAGATGTATTTTGGTTTAAAGGTTGTGTTGAAGGAATGATTAAGATTTGTGGAGTCATAGAACTTAGATTGGTTACGGGAATAAAGGAGTAAGTAAAGTTAGTTGACTGGTCGTGAGAACGAGATGTCATGCTATGAGAAGTTGGTTGAAGTACCATTAGGAGATTGATGAAAGTACCATCGGATGTGAGGGTAAAGTAGAAATTTTCTACTAAAGATTGGGCAAATGACACGCAAGGGAATTAGTATAGTTATAGAGGCAAGGTATTGGTAGACACGTGAAGGAAAACATGGATGTGAAAGAATGATTGGTAGGAGGTTGATTAAGTGTGATTACAACAAGGAAGAGTGAGCCATTGAGGGGTTGAAGTAACTTTAGAAATATTGTGGTAGATGAGTTGAAGTTAGAAGCTATTAGGTAGTGTGAAGTTCCTAGGTAACATCATAGAGACGAGAAGGGGAGCGTGAAGAGCTACATCGTGAAGCAAGGAGATGAAAGGACTATGTACGGGCTGCTAAAGGAAGCAAGAGATTTGGAAGGAGTCACAGATTTTGCTAGGACTGGAAAGGTGACTAGCACTATGAAGGGAATCTTCGTATGGTTCGTGACGAAGGAAGACAGATCGAGTACCGGGGTGGAGCTACAAAGAGCTGAACCAGTGGATCGTGATGAAGTGAATACATAACATGGGAGATCAAGAACTCGTGGAAGTAACAAGGGGAGTCAAGTAACTATGCGGATATAATTTTGTGGCAATCAATATCGAGGGATGAGTAGTGAATCTGAGCTGAATAAATTCACGGAGAAGTGATTAGAGAGTCGGTTTTGTGAAGGTGTTATGAAATATCTTTGGAAGAGATAGCTATGCATTATCCAATGCATTAGCGATTTCCATAGATTTGATGAATGAAGTATGTAATTTCTGTTGGACAGGATAGTGTTGGAATTAGGGAGAACCATGGAAGGAGAGAACCAAGTATTCGTAGAAGATGATGACTAGAAGTACCTCATGTTAGGTGCAAGATCATAATAGAAGTATGAGACTGGAGTAATAATTTAGAACATGTCTTAGTAGACAAATGGAAACTAATGTGGGTATAAGATGAGAGTGTGATCCGCATGGAATCACAGGAAACTCTAGTCTGTTCCTATTAGGAGGGAGTAGGATAACTGGTCGTGAGAAAAACAAGTGAAGTTACTTGGAAAATTTTAGCGTATAGATGAATTGATAGACGGGAAGCATCACATCGTGATGTATGGTATGAATTGAGGAAGAAGACGGAAGTGTGAATAGAAGCGAAGCATGAATGAAAGAGGTCAAGATAGGAACCGAAGGTAAAAAAAAATTGGTAGAGCCTAATGAGTAGAATAAAGTACAAAGTAGGCTAATATTGTTGTAGTTTTGAAAAAAAAGAGGGATGGCACTGACCTATATTGTTTGATTGGAAGGCTTAGTATCGATAATCGAATGGATGAGGAGTTACAGACGTGATGTGTCATGAGAGACGAAGGGTTTGGTCTAACTGAGACAAGAAGAGGAGCACTATGACCTTGAAGGTAAGTCATTGTGTAGGTATAAAGGAAGTGTTGAGTATCAAGAAAAAAAATTGTTCATGGAGAAAAGTGAGAAAGATGTGTATAAGTGATACTAATGAGCTATCCAAATTTACTGGAAGCAGTTGTAGCATGGGTTTGGATGGCAGTCGATAGACCAACTGAGATAACCATCTTTTTGGTGATATGTATAGATCATAAGTTGATTTGGATTGAAAGAGCCTTATTATGATGAACTAATGAATATGTGAAATATCGTCATAGGTCACTTGTGTAAGGAAATTGGAATTTTTAAGAAGTCTGGGGGTACGGACTAAAGGGAGTTGATGAACATGATTGGATACGAGTATATCAAGCTAATGGGAAAAGGATGAACGAAGTGAGAAATTGCTACAAGTATAGGAGTCGTGTTGAGAGCTTGGGTGACTGATTTAGAGGGAGGTGGGAAACTCGTTAGCAATGTCTGAGTTTTCATATAATGATAGTTATCATACTAGAAGTCGATGAATACCATTTGAGGCACTATATGGAAGGATAGGGTGAGTTGACCTTATGGTGGACTAAAATTGGTGAAAGAGACTACTAAGGTGGAAATAGTGTTTGTGGAAAGGAGGAGAGCAACAAGAGATGCTATGTTGAAAAGGAGGAAACCACTAGATTTTAGTGACAAAGTTATGTAGGAAGTTTCACCCATAGTAACGGGTGATATGTTTTGGTAAAATGGAAAAGTTGATGTGGAGTTTTGTAGGTCCATTTATGATCCTTGGAAAGATCGAACTAGTAGCTTATGAGTATAGAATTACCAGGGGGAATTGAGTGGTATACATGATATATTTCATGTATTAAGATTGGTAAATGTTGTTTGAGAATGCATATTTGCATGTACGGTTATTTGGGGTTTGTGTTAATAAGAGTCTTTGTTTTTATCAAAGAGTCATTTGTGAGATTTATTGGCTGTGAGGTCAAGAGTTTGGGAATTAATTTAAATATTGTTGGTTAGTATATGTGGTAATTTGAGACTTCTAAAGTACACATGGAAATGAGAAGAGTTCATTTAGAACAAGTATCCTCATGTGATTTGTTGTTTGTGTGTTTGATCCTATGGAGTAAATCTCGGGACGAGATTTCTATTAGGAGGGAGTGATGTGACAACCGCGGTTTTGAGGTTCGTCACTTAGTTTTATTTTGTGCAAGTTACGTGTCTTTAAATGTTTATGTGATAATTGGTGTGTATAGAATGTGGTTTGGATATCGTCTTCTGGTACGGGGTACCTTGTGAGTGGGACGATGTGTGATGTTTTCTTGTTCATGAGCTCACAAGTTAGTGACTATGAAATGAGATGATGTTATTTAGTGGTTTACATATACGTATTTTTACGATTCAGGGTTTGCATTTAGGGGTCTCGGATGAGGTATTTAGTCACGGGAATAATTTACGGGATGGTTTTAAGTCATTTATGACTTAGTTATATAGTTTATTACATATTTTAAGAGTTTTTATAAAACTGTATATTTTTACGTCTTTTACGGTATACGCGTAAAAACTGACTAGTTTTACGGTTTGAGGTTTCGGAGGTTTTAAGAGTTGAAATAAATTAAGGTATTATTAATAATATATTAATAGGTAATAAAAAGAAAAAAAAATATAAAAATATATATGATAGTCGGTTTTGGGATGCAAGAAAGAAAAAGAAAAGAGAAAAAAAGGAAAAAAGGGAACCGGGCTTTTGTAATGGGCCAAGGACTTGTTAGGAAACTATATAAATACTTTTTATTGACCAAAACACTTCATAAAACCCATGGAGATCACCTTCAAGTCGGCATCAATGGTGGTTTTAGGGTTCTTCATTAATTTTCTTCTTTCAAAAATTCTAAGGTAAAATCTTTAATACCCTTTTTAATTAAAGTGTTTTAATTCTTTCTCAATCATCTTATGATGGATTTTGTGATACCCAGAATCGAGGTCACTTACCTTACCCTAAATTACGCTTATTTTTGAAATTTCTAAGAAATTTTATTTACTATATATTTTATCGTTTTGGTTGAAACCAATGTTTGAGGTCGTAATCGTGACGATTGACGATTTAAGAAGAACGATGACGACTACGATCCCGATGGATGCCCAAATTTCTATGTTTATTGTCGTTTTATCGATATTATAATTTTTCGAGGATTTTACTTCCGGTTCGTGTTAAGTTGAGTCGGGTGCGTTTTATTGCTTTCCGGGTACATTTAAATTGTCCTAAAAGTATTTTGGAGTGTTCGGGATGACCCCCGACTCCCGCAAAATTTTCCAAATTGACTAGTGAGTCATTCCCGCAAACATTTTAGGTCGTTTTCACTTAAGGCCAAAAGAATGCTATAATTGCACACAAGGGCTTCCAATTTTTACAAAGTTTAAACCAAACACACATACAACACAAAATACACCAAAAAATTTCTTCCATCTCTCTCTTCTCTCTCTTTAGGCCGACGGCCAAGAACCACCACACCACCACCATATTTTTTTTCTAGCTTGTTTTAATTAAAACCAAGGTTAGACCACTTCTAGTTTAATCATTACAAGTGTTTTGATATACTTTAATCCAACATGCATCCATAAAAATTTTCAAGAATCAAATGCGTTTTTCAAAAATATATTTTGATGTTAATTGAGTCCATGTTTAATTGGGGTATAGTAGATGGATAATCACCCAAGAAACCAACCAAAATCAATTTGGTTGGGGTGTTTTGATCACCCACACCCCACTGCCAAATGGGGGTGTTTGGTGGATCATGGTGTTTGATGTTTTGTTTATGGGTTTTGTGTTTAATTCATGTTTTTAGGTATTTTAGAATGGGTAAACCTCATTGCATGTTTGATTTGGTGATTGGGTTTTGAGATGGATTTGGTATTTTAGGGGTTAAGGACTGATTAGGATGGTTATTCATGGTTAGGAGTGTTTAAGTTGAGGTTAAGTGTCGATAAAATGGTTTGGAAACGAGTGTTGGATTGATTTTGAGATGGGTAAATTTAGGCAGATTGTTTGGGGATTTTTTCATAAATTTGATTTTGTAAACAGGTCATGAGACTAGGATATAGTTGTAGAGCGTCTTCTTAGCTTCGATTTGGTATAAGATAGAGCTTACGACTCCTAACGAGTCAAAAGTTATGATATTTTGAAAATACGTGTACTGGGAGATGAGAACCTACATAATCCGAAATTATGTTAGGTTTTGGGTCAAATCCCGGGGACCATAGATATAGTTTGGTAATTGGTTAAGGGTTGATTTTTGGTCTCAAACCTGCATTTGTGAGTCTATTATTAGACTTAGGTGTCAAATGGGTCAATGGTATATTTTAAATGGGTCAACTAAGTCCAACTTGGTCAATGTGTAAAATCAGTCCGAAAAACATAGGTTTAGTAATGTGTTGAGTAACGGGTCGTAAAAGCAAAAACTTTTAATGGGATTAAAAATGGGTTTTCTACAGGTCTTAAGGTATTTTTGAGAATTTTCCTAAATTTTATTAAAAGGTTTAAGTCTAGTAAAACAGCCCATACTTTTGGTAAGTATCGGCGAAAAACGTGAAAAGGGTAATAACGTTAATAACATGAATGAATAGTATAAAACTAGTAACGATAATCCGTTTGGTTTTGGCGTGATTTTGTAATTATCACAATTGACTAATATGTACATATTATACTGTACTTAAAGTTTATAAATGAGATTACTCATTACGCGTTATTGTTTGTTAGGTGTTGAATTCCCAGGGCATCCTCATCATCGTCAGTGATCGTCATTCGAATCGTCGATTACTCTATATATATAAGGTGTGAATTTGTAGCCTCGCTCACTATTGTTTTAAATTGTTTTACCCGCGAGGGAAATGCATGCTAGTTTTCTAAAATGAACATATGTCATGAATGATTGTTGGACCCGAATGTTGCCTTAAATTGTGTTGAGTACCTAGTTGCAAAAGACCCTATATTCATGAACTATTAACTATTGTTTAATCCTAGTGTGATTGAAAATAGCCGCTTATACAATTGATAGTACTATGGGGTTGACGACCCTATCCGAGACGAGGGCTAGTACGTTGAGTACCCCCTGCGGACGGATAATTTTTTATAAGAGATAAGGTATAATTGCAACTGATGCCTTTAGAAGGGGCAATGGTTTCATCTTAATCACGCCGGTAATTATTACGCGGGTGATTGAGTTAACGGATTAGTGTCATGAGCTTAAACACTATTGTCATAACCTTGAAAATAGATTGTTTGATCGACAAGTCTATGAATGATCGTGAATGATTTTTATAACATATAAGTTCAAAATGAGATTATAAAACCTATGAATTCCACTCAACATTATTTGTTGACCCAATTTAGCATGTGTTTCAGGTAACCGATGAATTATAGCATGGAGCATGCATTGGATGGGAGTTGTGTGTGGCTTGGCGTCTACTTTTTTTTCAACCCATACTTAACTTGAACATTTAAATTTTTCTGTCATGTTGTTGAAAATGTATCTTTTGGGGTTGAGATTCGTGGGGACCGAAACGCTAACTCTGTGTTGTATTATTTTGTGTTTGGAAAACCGTAGACATGTATGTTTTTAACAATGTTTAAATCATGTTAAAACTTTTACTTCTCTTTGAGTCGTTTGATATATCTTGTGTGCGATGATAACTGTCTAGCACCCAAATGTTGTAGTTCCGCTGCGCATAGCATTTGTGGGGGTGTTAGAGATTGGTAATCAGAGCCATGAGTTATAGAGAACTAGGTCGTTTTGAAAATTCCTAGACTATAACTTTTGGTGTCGTAAGAAATTGTCCAAGCACACAACTATGATGCATGGCTCCGGTAAGGTTTATTTTTGTATTCATGGTATAGATGTATACCTTTGAGTTGAAGTAATATATGTGGGTATTTATTACGTAGATATTGAACTACTATATGTAAACGTTGGAATTGTACGTGGAGTACTCGATACCGTAATTCTTGTATTACATATGCATGAGCATCATATTATCGCATTTTGGGCATGTGTACCACCTTTGCATTGCATTTGCATGCATGCATTTATAAATATTGAATAGTAATCTTACGTACCCTCCAAAATTATCTGTTATTGCAGGAATGGCCGAGGTACCGCCTAACGGAAATGGAGACGAATATGTCGTAGGACACGAAGGGGGACCGTTTCCTCCGAACCCGCCAAATGATGACAATGGATGGATAGCTCCAGAAGAAGCGATAGAGCCGGCAAATGACAGTGACGAAAGTGATGTGGACAACTTCAGCGTTAGTAACGATGGTGGAGAGGATTCCGAGGAAGAGGATCCGGTGGATGATGGAATTCCAGCAAATGCAGTCGGTCAGACCGAGCCCGAATTATTTCAATCTCCAAATTCACCGAAAGGATATGAAGTGCCTCCAACAGGCCGATATGATCAGCAACCTGTTCGTTCCCCGATGGACAATTGTAAGGATTACCTGAGGAAGGTGCCAGGTTTTACTCGAGTAAGTAATGAGAGTGGTGCGGAATCCAGCAATGCATCTAGATCGCGATCTATTCATGAAAATGTGGCGAAGGTCTATTTTCCGAGGCCAATGAACTATTGGGATCCTGAGAATCGTTTGAGGAGAATAGATAGATTGATGTACGAGCGGTACGTGGTGGAAACTAGAGTAATCAAAAGGTTCGACGAGAATGAGAGGGCACATCAGAGGTTGTTAGCAAGAACTGCAAGGATTGAATTTGATGGAGTGGCAAATAAGAGTGATATTAACAGTTTGAGATCAATGATAACAAACCTGAGTGCTAGTCTTGAGAAAGTTAGGGAGGATCAGGCGAGGTTGACTAGGATGCAAAGTTGGGAGCATCGAGTTAGAGCATCCCTGCCACCAGATTGGAGATTTGTAGATGACTTGGAAATGGAGGCTAATGATTTTATGGTCCAGCCACCTGCCAAAGGTGTGTGTATCACTTTGGGGAATCAGGTAGCAATGGAGTGTGGATCTACTTCTGGGACGAAGAAGGCAACTGAGTGTGGGCCGAATGATAAGGGAAAGAGGAAGATGGACGAGGACGAGGAAGACAATGATGAAGAGCCCGAAGAGGATGAAGAAGAACCACCATCCAAGAGGTCGTGTGGATCACCACGTGACTAGTTGCTTGTATTTTATTTTATCTTTGATCGTTGTAATCGAATTATTTTAGACTCCTGTATGATGGTATTGTGATGAAAAACTTGATGACTTACGTTTGATGGTGTATGGTTGTAGTGGCATTACTTGTCACAAATTTTGGTTGATTTATCAATACAATCCATGTTTACCTTTCATAATCTATGATATGTCTTTAATTTGCTCTTTTGTGATGTGAATTGATGAATATTAGTAACCTTGTAGTGATGTGTTGTTGTACTTATATTATGTCTTGAAAGAGAAATCCATCTTAATCTTGATGTGTATACTTACTTTGTTTTTCTATTTTCCTTGTGTTTGCAGAGAGGTGTACTTGAGAATTCACCATGCCTCCAAAGCTAAAAGCTGACCGTGTGAACATAATGATTCAAGAAGCAATTGTAAATGCACTCGAAGCAGATCGTGTAAACCGAAACCCAGATCAAGGTGGAAATGCAGGAAGACAGCAAGCCCCGAGGGAGTGTACTTATGCTGGTTTTTATGAAATGCGGTCCCACGCAGTTTCGTGGAACTAGCGGAGCCCTAGAACTCCGAAGGTGGTTGGAGAAGATCGAAAGTACTTTTGAGATTAGCGGATGTTCAGAGGCAAATAAAGTCAAGTTTGCAGCTGCCACTTTTCTCGATGACGCCTTAAGTTGGTGGAACAATCAAGTAGCCACTATCGGATTAGCGGTAGCAAATGCGAGGACTTGGACTGCTACTAAGGCTCTCTTGACCAAAAAGTTCTGTCCCGAAGAGGAGCTGGGTCAACTAGAAGATGAGTTAAGGCATTTGACTTTGAAGAACAATGACATTACAGCGTATACAAGGAGGTTTAATGAATTGAGCCTTTTGTGTCCCGATGCCTTTGCTGATGATAACAAGAAAATGAAGCAGTACATCAAGGGTTTGTCAAGCAATATCAAGGGTGAGACAACTTCATCTAAGCACGGTTCATTCGATGAAGCAGTCCAAATGGCTCACGCGCTAATGGATGTCAAACTACTAGATAAGAAGGACTTCATTTCCGAAGGAAACAAGAGAAAGTGAGAGGCAGCTCAGAGTAATCAATCCCAAGGTCAAAATCATGGAGGAAACCGTAACAACCAAGGTCAGAACCGCAACCAGCAGTTCAACCAGAGAAGAAATGATGGGATGAGGGCTGTCACTAACCCTAGAGGAGCTAAGGTGAATCCCCACTGTGGTCGATGTAATTTGTACCATGTAGGGAATTGCCCACCTACGTGTGGCAAGTGCGGAAAAGCGGGTCATAGAATTTCAGATTGTCGAGCTAAAGGGGTAGCTACTGGGGCAAATGCCACGAAGGTGATGGTTTGCTTCGGATGTGGAGAAAGAGGGCATAAGCAGGGGAATTGCCCGAAGGCTGGAAACAGACAAGGAGGAAATAATGCTGCGGCTGTGTATCGAGTAGGGACTGCTGATAAACCGTAAGGCCCTAACTTGGTTACCGGTACGTTTCTGCTAGACGCTTGTTATGCTAGTATATTGTTTGATTCTGGTTCCGACAAGAGCTTCGTAGATGTTAAATTTAGTCGTCATATCAATAGAGAACCGGTAATGTTAACGACAAGTTATAACGTGGAATTAGCCGATGGGAAGATCGTTAGTACAAATTCTATACTAAAAGGGTGTACCTTGAAGTTAGGAAATTACGCTTTTGATATCGACTTAATGCCCATAGAGCTAGGATCGTTCGATGTGATCGTTGGAATGGATTGGCTGATGGCGCATAGTGTCGTGATCGTCTGTGGAGAAAGATTAGTTCAAATCCCGTTGAGGAATAGAGTTTGGACTGTGAAGGGAGATGAATGCACCTCTCGTTTGAAAGTGATATCTTGCTTGAAAATGATGAGATATGTAGAAGATGGATGTGATGTGTTTTTGGCACAAGTTTCTATTGATGGTGACTTAGAGGCAAAGTTAGAGGAGGTACCTGTAATTCGCGAATATCCGGAAGTTTCTCCGGATGAGTTGTCGGGTTTACCACCCACCCGTGAAGTCGAATTTCGAATCGATTTGATGCCGGGAGCTGCACCAGTTGCTCGTGCACCCTATCGATTAGCACCATCAGAGTTAAAGGAGTTATCGGATCAACTGAAGGAGTTGATGGATAAGGGATTTATTCGACCAAGCTCATCACCATGGGGAGCGCTAATGTTGTTTGTGAAGAAGAAAGATGGGTCGTTTCGGATGTGTATCGACTATAGAGAGCTCAATAAGTTGACGGTTAAGAATCGGTATCCATTGCCGAGGATTGACGATTTGTTTGACCAATTGCAAGGTTCCTGTGTGTACTCAAAGATCGACTTGAGATCATGGTATCATCAACTGCGTGTGAGAGAGGAGGATATCACTATAACTGCCTTTCGTACGCGGTATGGACACTTTGAATTCCGAGTGATGCCTTTTGGGCTAACAAACGCGCCTGCAGTATTCATGGACCTCATGAATCGAGTATGCAAGCCGTATCTAGATAAGTTTGTCATTGTATTCATCGATGATATTCTCATTCACTCTAAGAGTAAGGAAGAGCATGAGAAGCACCTGAGAAAGATATTGGATTTGTTGAAGAAAGAGAAGATGTATGCGAAGTTCTCGAAGTGTGAGTTTTGGTTAGAGTCTGTGCAATTCCTTGGGCACGTAATTAATAGCAAAGGAGTTCGTGTAGATCCTGCCAAAGTCGAGGCAATCAGAGAATGGTCGGCACCGACAACGCCGACTGAAGTTCGACAATTCCTTGGTTTGGCTGGGTATTATCGGAGATTCATTGAAGGATTTTCGTTGATTGTGAAGCCATTGACAAAGCTTATAGAGAAGAATAGGGTGTATGAATGGGGAGATGATGAAGAACTCGCTTTCAAAACACTCAAGGACAAGTTATGTTCTGCTCCGATATTGTCATTACTAGAAGGAACCGAAGACTTTATGGTGTATTGTGAAGCATCTCATAAGGGTTATGGAGTTGTGTTGATGCAGCGTGAGAAGGTGATTGCTTACGCGTCGAGACAATTGAGGAAGAATGAAGAAAACTACACCACGCATGATTTGGAATTCAGAGCTATAGTTTTTGCGCAGAAATTATGGAGACACTACCTGTATGGGACGAAGTGTGTTGTATTCACTGACCACAAGAGTTTGCAGCACATTTTAGACCAAAAGGAGTTAAACATGAGACAAAGGCGATGGGTAGAACTACTGAGTGACTCTGACTGTGAGATTCGCTACCATCCTGGCAAGGCGAACATTGTAGCGGATGCACTTAGTAGGAAGGATCGAGAGAAACCTTTGAGAGTCAGAGATTTAGTGATGACTGAGGGTGTTGATTTAACCGAAACAATATTGAAGGCTCAAGAGAAGGGATTAATGAAAGAGAATGTTGGTGCTGAGAACCTGGGGAGACTGTTGAAACCTCTTTTTGTGGTTAGGTCAGACGGGCTGAGATATTTCGAGAATCGGATTTGGTTACCGTTGTGTCCATCCGAGGAAGGAATGCCTGGAGTACGAGATTTGGTTATGAACGAATCTCCTAAGTCGAAGTACTCGATACATCCTGGATCGGATAAGATGTATCATGACCTGAAGAAAGTCTACTGGTGGCCAAATATGAAGGTGGATATTGCTCGTTACGTTACTAAATCAACACCCTGGGCTGTTGGTACAACCAGAGATCCCAGAATGGAAATGGGAGAGATTCGCTATGGATTTCGTGACGGGTTTACCTAGAACTCCAAGTGGATGTGATATGATTTGGGTAATAGTGGATAGATTGACGAAATCTGCTCACTAAATGGACAAAAGATCACCCAATTAGGAATGTCATTGGAGATCTAGATCGACCAGTCTCTACACGCCATCAATTACAAGAGAGTGCACTCTATTGCTACTTTGATGCATTTCTCTCTGAAGTTGAACCTAAAAATTGGCAGCAGGTTATGACTCAATCATCTTGGATTGAAGCCATGCAGGAGGAACTAAATGAATTCCAAAGACTTGAAGTATGGGAATTGGTTCCTCTCCCTGACAAGGTTAACATCCTTACTTTGTTATGGGTTTATAAGGTTAAACTCGATGAGATGGGTGCAGTATTGAAGAATAAGGCTAGATTGGTCGCTAGAGGATATAAACAAGCCTTGGGTATAGACTTTGAATAATCTTTTGCTCCTGTGGCAAGATTGGAGGCTATTAGACTATTCCTTGCGTATGCTGCTCATACGAATATGATCGTCTATCAAATGGATGTGAAGATGGCATTTTTGAACGGTGAACTAAGGGAAGAGGTCTATGTTCGTCAGCCGGATGGGTTCGTTAGCACGGAGTTTCCTAATCATGTGTACAAGCTTAAGAAGGCTCTCTATGGGTTGAAACAAGCTCCACGCGCGTGGTACGATCTCCTTTCAACATACCTCATTTCGGAAGGCTTCTCCAAAGGCAAGGTGGACCCCACTCTATTCACTCTCAAGGAGGACAACGACATGATTCAGGTACAAATTTATGTTGATGATATAATATTTGCTGCCACTAACATAGAATTGTCAAATCGCTTTGAGAAGATAATGTCTACACGCTTTCAAATGTCGATGATGGGAAAAATTTCATTTTTCTTAGGATTACAGATCTCTCAGAATCCCAGAGGCATCTTTATTAATCAATCCAAATATGCTCTTGAATCTTTAAAGAAATATAACTTTGAAAATTGTGACCCCGTGGACACTCCAATGGTGGAGAAATCCAAGTTAGATGAAGATAGGAATGGGACTATTGTCGATCCAAAACTTTACCGTAGAATGATCGGCACACTTCTCTATCTGACTGCTAGCAGGCCTGATTTGCAATTTGTTGTATGCATGTGTGCCCGGTATCAGGCTCGGCCTACTGAAAAGCACCTACATGTTGTGAAAATGATCTTTCGGTATCTAAAAGGAACACTTCATCGTGGTCTATGGTATCCGAAAGATTCCTCTATTTCTTTAATATCATACGCAGATGCCGATCATGCTGGATGTCAAGACACGAGGCGTAGCACTTCTGGATCTGTGCAACTCCTTGGAGATAGATTGATCAGTTGGTCTTCAAAAAGGCAGAAAAGTGCTGCAATTTCTAGCACAGAGGCTGAATACATTGCCATGTCCGGTTGTTGTGCTCAAGTCCTTTGGATGAGATCACAATTAACTGACTACGGTTTGGGATTTAACAAAAACCCGATGTATTGTGACAACAAGAGCGCCATTGCCCTTTGCTGCAACTATGTTCAACACTCCCGGGCCAAGCACATAGACATTCGCTACCATTTCATTAAAGAGCAGGTGGAGAACGGAGTGATCGAGCTGTATTTTGTCACTACTGAGTACCAGCTGGCGGATATGTTCACCAAAGCCTTAGATCGAGGACGAATCGAGTTTTTGATCGACAAGCTTGGCATGAAATCATTTACTCCAGCGACTCTCAAAGAGTTGGCAGAAGAAGCAGCTGAATAGTGGTGGTAAACTATTCAGAGTATCCTTTGTTCGTGATCATGTATATTATCGTATATATATAAACCACAAAAGAAAAATACAAAAATATAAAACCAAGAAAAACCATAAAAAATATAAAACCTACAAAAACCATAAAAATTATAAAATCAAGAAAAACCAAAAATATTTTTCGTTTTTAAATCGGGCATGTCTTTTAGTACGGTAATATTTACGGCTTTAGAAATGTCGATTTCAATATTGACACAGCGCCATAAATAGAGTCCGTATAAAAGTTGTACATTTTTTAAAACATGCCCATCGTGGCCTGTAGTTATTTCAGACTGCAACCCGGTTTTCATATTAAAGTCACGTATTTCCTTGGAAAACGTTGGCTCACAACGGGAATTAATTTTCTTGGACATGATTTACAAGCCAAATCATGCAAAGGGATCAAGTTTACTTTATCACTTGGTCTAACACAAATTTGTGTACGTCTCAGTGCATTAATTTGTCAAAATAAGAGAAATCTTATTGCCACCACGAATCAATCTTTTTCAAGATACTAATTGGAAATGCTTTCATCAATATTTGACTCTTTAAACAATGACTACAGCTCTTTAAAGAGAAAACGGGTCATCGTTTAAGGGGGAGAAAATATTAAATCATCTCCGTCATTAAAACGATCTTCAAAAGTGATTGTGGAAAACTAATGGCTATATGGTAAATGAGTGGTCTTGCTTTAGAAAACGACTTGTGCTCGTAAAATGTGATAGGAATTGCGTTAGATCTTGGAGATTTGCTAATAGGTTGCGATGTTTAAGTTGTGTGAGATTGTCGTGATTAGTTTAGCTAAGCAAGATTAAGTTGACTAAGTTTAACAATGGTTAAGGAGAAATGAAAAGATAAGGAATAAAAAGGGTAAAGGAGTGAAAACTATAGGGACTTAAGTGACAATTAGTGAAACTTGTCAAAAATTGACCTAAGTCAAACCAAACCCCCCCCCCCCCCCCCCGTTTTTCATTCACTGCTTATCTTCTCTCTCATTTCTTGCCGCCATTGTTATACATCTAAGCTCTCAAAACTTTCGATTTTAATCATCCATCTTGTTCCATTAAATCTAAAAGGTAAATACCCATGTATTATCTTGCTTAAATTCGTTTCTAATCAACTGAATTAATCCATTTTAAGCAGATTTAATCCAATTAGGGTTTGTGTTAATTTAAGGGTTAATTGATTAGGGTTTTAGATGGGTTAAGCTCGGAATATCTTTAGATTGTGGTTGATTACCTTAGATTGCCTTAGAACACACAAACGCGCATAGATTAATCATCAATAGGCTGCGTTTATGAGGTTCCAGATGAACATGGATAACATCTTCTGAATGAAGGAATCTTCCGAACGAACTTCCGAATGAAGGATGTGCCGAATGAAGAACTTCAGAATGAAGAACTTCAGAATGAAGGAAGTTCCGAATGAAGGACTTCCGAATGAAGGAAGTTCCGAATGAAGGACTTCCGAATAGAGAAGTTCCGAATGAAGAACTTCCGAATGAAGAAGTTCCGAATGAAGATCTTCCGAATGAAGAAGTTCCGAATGAAGAACTTCCGAATGAAGAAGTTCCGAATGAAGAAGTTCCGAATGAAAGAAGTTCCGAATGAAGAACTTCCGAATGAAGAACTTCCGAATGAAGAACTTCCGAATGAAGGACTTCCGAATGAAGGACTTCCGAATGAAGAAGTTCCGAATGAAGGACTTCCGAATGAAGAAGTTCCGAATGAAGGACTTCCGAATGAAGAAGTTCCGAATGAAGGACTTCCGAATGAAGAAGTTCCGAATGAAGAACTTCCGAATGAAGAAGTTCCGAATAAAGGACTTCCGAATGAAGAAGTTCCGAATGAAGAACTTCAGAATGAAGAAGTTCCGAATGAAGAACTTCCGAATGAAGAAGTTCCGAATGAAGAACTTCCGAATGAAGAAATTCCGAATGAAGGAAAGTTCCGGATGAAGAGTTGTTTGATTGATAGTTGTTTGCCTATTATAAGTACTTGTTGAAGTATGTTATGAAATGTGTTATGCTTAGAAGTAAGAATGATACATATCTATATATTTTTGTGCATCAACCTTTCATGTCTTATCTTAAGCAGATACAATGACTAATCCAACAGTACAAGCAATCCAAGACTCTAGAGAAGCCGCTATTGCTGAAGCACGAACCCTCAAGTTCATACCAAACAATTACCGGTTGAAGCAAGTCTCAAAATCCACTCACCATGGATTTAAAGTAGCCATAGCAATCCTTGATCACTCTCATTTCAAGAACCCCCTTAGGAGTACTGCCTCGGTGCCTAATGATTACATGTATGAGTTCTGGGCTACCAAGGAGAGTACTTCAAACAAGATTACTTTCACTCTCGACAACAAGCAGCAGACGCTCACAGTTTCAGACTTCCGTAAGATTTTTGGTATACGGGATACACCCAAAGGCATGTCATTTTCGAGGGATCCTACTAAAGACGAACTCTTGGAGTTGTTCGATTCTATTGGATGTCCTGACATACGAGTTGCGTCTGAGTTTACCACTGCTAAAGTAGGACAACCTTGGAGAGCGATGTTGGGTATTCTTAGTCGATGTCTTACACCAAAAACATCTGGGCATGATGCTTTGCGTAGTCCAATAATGAACATCTTCCATGGAATGTACAAAGGCGCAAATGCAGATTATGCATTGTTGTTATGGGAAGAATTCACCTTTCAACTCTTCCAAAACAAGAAGCTGAAGTCTAATTTCTTTCCTTACCCTTGGTTTATCAAGCTTATCATTAACTATTTTATGAAGATTGATGTTACAATTGATAGGCGTGCAGCAAGTCGTCATCACACTGAAGAAGCTGATCATATTGTGGATTTAAGGCATGAAGTACCATCTGGTGGTGTGATTCCTGTTCCTATTCCCGATTACCTTCTGACGGATAGAATTAAAGGTTCTGCTGATTACAAGCCTACTGTTGTTAGAAATCAAGAAGCTAAAAGCAAGCCTTCAGACTGGAGAAGACTCGTCTACTACGGTCAAGAGTAAAGGTAAACGCAAGAAACCAGCTGCTTTACCTGAACCTGAAACCAATAAGAAGAAGACTGAGGTTAAGAAGGGAAAGGGTAAGGCTGATGAGTTAGCTCTACGTGACGAAGAAGATGTTGTTGATCCTACTCTTGACAAGGCGGAGAGAAAAATGATGAAGATAGCTATTGAAAGGAGTAGGAAAGATACGGGCGGTAGTGGTTCAGGTGCAAGGATAAATATTGAAGAAGAGTACGAGGAGCCAGAGGATATTGATGAGTTCGGGTCACCTGAACGGTATTCTACTTCGAAGGAGACATCAATCCCTGTTTCAGCAAGTGTTGAAAAGGAGTCCGGCGCTCCTACAATCATGGTGTCTACTCAACCGTTAGTAACTCAACCTTTAGCAACTCAACCTCCACCAATACAACCCTTACCAACCAGACCGGCTTCAACACCATTCCTTTCACCACCAATAACTCCCATCCTTAGTACAGTAGTAACAACCGAGCCTCTTCAATCAACCCAGAGCAGCTCTGCAACGTCTACAATGGCTGCATTGGTGATGGCCGAAATGTTGGATAAACATACGGATAATCACAAAAGAGAGATGGATGAACTTCGCCAAGAGCTACATAGACGAGTTCAAAGTGAAGAAGCATCTAAGAAAGCACAAGAAGAGATGCTTGCTAAGTTCGCTGCAGAGATGGAGTTGACTCGAAAATCACATGTAGAAGAACTAGCTCAGGTTAAGCAGGCTGAGGCTGATAAGCATGCTGCACGTATCACTAGACTTCAAGCGATGAGGGATAAATACAAGGAGCAGAAAGAAGCACTTGAAGCTTCTGTTGAAGAGAGAGTGAAAGAATCCGTTGAATCTATTATGCCTAATCTGCGTGATGAGTTGAAGACACTCGCGGCTGATAACTTGATGATCAAGTCATCCAATCCTTCTGAATCCGCCTACAAAATTGCCTATGACTTGACGGATTTTGAATTGAAGAAGATCCTCAAAGCTCGTATGAGGGAACTTGGATCGTTTGATAAATCTAGGATACAACGGGCTCTCTACAAATCCTTGAATGACGCTATCATGGAGGATGATAGGTTATTTAAAACGTTTGGAAGTGTGGTACCATACCACATTCTGCCTGAGGAAGAAAGGGAAGAAAGTGAAGAAGAAGAGGGTACTGGTGAAGAAGAAGGTGAAGAAAAAGAAGAAGAAGAAAAGGATGATGACGAAGACGATGATGGTGATGATGATGAAGATGATGATGATGATGAGGGTGATGATGGTGGTGATGGTAATGAGGAGAGTGCGAAGGGGAGCAACGAGGATAACGATGAGGATGATGATGGTACACAGCCCAAAAAGGGGGATAAGGTAGCCAGCACAAAGAAACCTTCTAAGTCTGGAACCAAGTCGAAGAAAGATGTTGTAGAAAAGGAAAAATCCACTTCCACGGAATCAAGACGATCCAAGTGGCGCCACGATGTGAATGCTACTACAGCGTCATCGATTACTGGTACATCTATCGCTGTATCTATACCTGTTACCACTAACCATGTTAGTTCTGTTGTTGTTGCTCCTGTGATTGCAGAATCGGTAACTGAACCTGAAGCTGTAAAACACTCGCCCGTTCATGACACCGCCGAGATGCCTGAATCAGAACCAGCAGATGTTCACGTTTCTACTCCTCTACAACAAGATCCACAATCTACTGTTCCTGAGTCAAGCACACGGGACTGGGCAGACACGTTGGAGATTGACGAGACTGCACCGCCACAGGCTTGGATCACGGCAGCAGCGCAATATGATCCAATCACAGACGCTGACAGAGATGTTTTATATCTCCGTATCCGCAGTCCGATTGACTTGTGCGCATTTCTGGCTCACGAGTATAAGACTTCGGTTACTCCGTCTTTGGTGAAGAGAGCACTAAAGGATAAAAGACTTCGCGCCAAAACCAGGTTAACCCGAATGGAGTTCGAGTATTATGCTGATGAGATCCTGAATGCTCTGAATACCGTTCAACGGCCAGGTCTTCATGATTCAGAAAGAGCTCCACCTCCATTTGATCCTTCACAAGATAATCAGATTGCTCTTGACTTCTTCGTCACCAATGATCTTGTGTATCTTCTGAAGGGGTCATCAAAGTACGCAACCTCCCTGACCTTGTTGAAAGCTGCCAACTGGGGGACAATACCCTTTATCGAGGAAAAGGTAAACCGACTCTGGGTCCCAAAGGTAAATCGTAATTATGATATGTATGCTGTCATAGGTGCATCACACTGGGACGAGCGAGTTCGAAGGGCGTACAGGGGCTGCTGCCTAGTCAATTCAGGAAGTAACGTTAGATCCGATATCCGCATCTCCAGCATCTTAGGGCTGAAAACTGAAGCCAAGAATGGCTATTATCATGTGACGGAGATTCGTCTGAAAAGGGAGGATGACAGAGAATACAAAATCCAGCAGGGAGATTTTTCTATCATTCGCCTTGAGGATATCGAAGACATGTTGCTTCTGATGACCCGTGATCAACACACACATATTCCTCGTGAAGACCTCATTGCCTTGAATACAGCACTTCGTATGTTCACACGAAGCGTTGTTATCAAGAAACGAGTTGAAGATCTTCAGTTGGGAGTCGAAAGTTACCAAAGGAAGCTTAACCTAACCCGTCCAGTGAATCAAGTGTTACCTCAACATGTCAACAGATGTCCCTATACCGGCATTTCTGTTCCGAATTGCGGGGTTTTCTACTTGAACAGTCGAGGGTTAATGAAGTTTATGAGGGTGGGTGAGCTTTATAAGTACAGTGATGGGACTCTCATCTACGTCAGAGGAAAGTTGGATCATCTCAATTCGGGTGGGACTTTACCAGAGATGACTGAGGATTGGCATCAGGGTTATCGGCAAATGGCGAAGTATGTGATCAAGAAGATTGATCAAAAGCTCCGTGAACGTAGATTGATGAGGAGTTTAGAAAGATTCGTTGGTGGTAGACCATATGGAGTGCACCACAAGTTACTGCAACGATCCATCTAATGGGTCGTACATTTCAGGTCCACTTTATATTGGTCTTAATTGTGAATATGTAAATTTGTGAATTTTGTGCTTTAATGGCTTGATGTAGTGTTAAGGTTTGATAATTTTTCAAGAATTTCTCACGAGATTCTAAATCTTTCAAAATATATCATACTAAAGCACTACAACTATCCCTTATTAAATTAAGGGGGAGCATTAACATGTTCTATGGCCAAACATCGATTTCATTTTTTACCCAAAGACCGGTTAATCCATTCAATATCCCAAATATTAATGGTTAACATTTTGGATAAGGGGAAAAAATGGGATTAATGAGATTTAAATGATACTTGGCTAAAAGATGAAAAAGACTTAACGATTATCCAACTTAATATGTGTAAAGCACGTGTTAAGGGGGAGCGTTTTTGATGAACAAAACACCTAAGGTACAAAACTTTTGATGACAATATCACAAGTACTTTAGGTGATTTTCAATGATTTTTCATGGTGGCTATACTTTCCCAAAACACGCTTAATTCACGACGGATGTGGTGACAAAAGGGTGGTAGGAATAGGTTTAGTCCAATGATTCATCAGAGCCGATGGAATCTTCCCAAGGACAATTCCCTAGATAGAATTAGAAGTACTAGGAAAGTTGGAGAAAGATTGTGAACGTAGCTGAATGCCGACCAAGTACTTAAGCTAGCACTGGAACAATCACAACAAGGTGCTAGTGATGACGTATTGGTAAGCATTGAAGGGGTTGAAGAATGAAAAAGAATTGTAAAGATAAAGGGTGTAAAGAAAGAAGCCCTCCTTACAACTTTAGGCAGAAACCGGGTCAATACATATGCTATTGAGGTCATTTTTGTTAATGATTCTCAATATTGAAGAAAGACATCATGGACCCAGTGATGCAATGCACAACCCTTCCCAGCTAACTCAAATATCTCTCAAAAAGTATTTGTTTTAATCACACGGAGATCAACACGTTATCTATTGGTTTATTCACTCCGAATAGACTGGTATTGAAAAGGTGGCACTCCTCTCCAGCCATCGCTCACTAAATCAAAACGCACTATCGAGTCTAGAGCCAAGAGATCATCAAAAGTCTCATTAGGACACTTTCCATTTATTCCTTGCTTTCTCACACACTGTGAAAAGTAAGAGATTTTCATGAGTCCTACGCAGTATTCCTGTAATATTGCCAGAACATCCGAGTAATACGCAAGTATTACAATGAAGATGGAAATCCTGCTTGAGCCAACATCAAACAAGCTCATGGTAGGTTACACGTGCGGTTCTTTTAGAACCAATCTTGTGAAAAACTGGAAAGAAACAGTGGTTTAATTCTTAATTGAACTTAAACTCGTTCCAGGCCTCTACGCATTATCATATGATCTTGCCAGAACACTCAGAGTGACTCTTTATTGATCACAGTGACGAGTGGAAATCCTTCTAGTGTTAACATCAAACAGCACTTGGTAGGTGACGTGCAAGATTCTTTATGAATTGAGCTCGTGACAACTGGAAAGCAACGATGGTGAAAATCTTAATTTAAATTCACTTGTTCCAGGTTCCATGAATTGACGGCTTCAAATCACAAGGATAATTTATCCAAGTGATTCACTCTTTATGTTCGCAGTCAGCTTTGGACGGTCGAATAAAGAGAACGGGTTTACCCGCGAAATCCTGTCAGGAAGTTACTTAATTGAAACTATCCGTCACGGGTGCGATATCTAATATCCTTCAACGGTCTTCATCGACCGGAGGTAAAATGCTACCGAATTAGAATAAAATGTCAAATCCATTTTATTCGTGTCGTTGCTGTGTACCTGTTAAAGACGGTGGCGTTGCTGTGTACCTGTTGAAGACGGTGGCGTTGCTGTGTACCAGTTAAAGACGGTGGTGTTGCGGTGTACCTGTAGAAGTCGTTCCCACATGCTTATGTTTTTCTGCATCAAACTTCAGCAAAAATTCAAGAAAGTACAAGATAAAGTCTTCCGCTGTATCAAACTCTGAAGCTTTCGAGAATTCAACAAAAAGACATAAGTGTGTGGAACATGGAGTCACGAGGAGGCAAAATTCACAAGAAGGCAAAGATCGCACGTGAAAGGCCAAAAGAACAATGCTCTCAAGCCAAAGCCTAAAAGATCAAATCAAAATATTCACAACAAAAAGAAAGAAGAAAAGACTACGAGCTAAAGAACGAAGACTTAGTATAGTATGCTAGGTTTAGAACTTTGTAACGTGGAGTGACCTCCCTTAGGGGGAGATTGTTAGAAATACGTTTTTACGTATATTAGAAGTATCGGTCACTCCACACTATTATATATGTTGTAATAGCTCGTAGTTAACAAATACTTATTTAGTTAAGTAAGAACCGGCCCATGGGCTTGTCATGGGCCGGCCCAAGTCCACATAAGGCTTGGAAGTATAAATACCCCTTTCCTCCTTGGAAAGGGGTTGGTTGTTGTTCACTTTCTAGTTTCCATTTAATAAAATATCACATAGTTCTCTCTCACTTTCTCTCTCTAGTTTCTCTCTCTAGAAAACATCAACCCACTTCATAGATTCATAGGTTATCAATATTCTACACTTTTTACCTATGAAGAAGACGGACAGCATGGAGAAACTTGCCAGTGTGTACGTGAAGGAGATTGTTTGCAGACATGGTGTAACTTTATCGATCATTTCGGATCGCGATAGTAGGTTTACTTCGGAATTTTGGAAATCTCTTCAACGTGCGATGGGCACTGAATTGAGTTTGAGCACGGCCTACCATCCGGAGACTGATGGCCAAAGCGAACGAACTATTCAGACGATGGAGGACATGCTCCGAGCATGCGTGATTGATTTTGGAGGAAGTTGGGAACGCCACTTACCTTTAGTGGAGTTTTCGTATAATAATAGTTATCATGCGAGCATCAAGGCTGCACCATTCGAAGCGTTGTATGGACGGAAGTGTAGATCACCTGTGTGTTGGAGTGAAGTAGAAGAAAGTCAGTTGACTGGACCCGAAATGGTTTTGGAGACGACAGAGAAGATTGTGCAAATCAAGAACCGGTTACTTGCTGCAAGAAGCCGACAGAAGAGTCATGCCGATAATAGAAGAAAACCGTTGGACTTTGAGGTCGGAGACATGGTTATGCTTAAGGTTTCGCCGTGGAAGGGTGTGATTCGTTTTGGGAAGAAAGGAAAGTTGAGTCCGAGGTATATTGGACCATTTAAGATCATTAAACGAATTGGACCGTTTGCGTATAAGTTAGAATTGCCGAATGAACTTAGTGCTATTCACGACACGTTTCACGTATAAAATTTGAAGAAGAGTTTGGCGGATAAGGAATTGGTGATTCCTTTGGACGAGATTCAGCTGGACGATAAAATGCATTTCGTGGAGGAACCAGTGGAAATTATGGACCGAGAGGTCAAGAGGCTGAAGCATAGTAGAATTCCCATTATGAAGGTGCGATGGAATTCTAGGCGTGGACCGGAATACACTTGGGAACGTGAGGACTTTTTCAAGGAGAGATATCCTCATCTGTTCCAGCGGCACGAAATGTGAGTATAAGAAGAGGCGAGCGCCGGGACGTCGCTCTCTTTAAGGAGGGGTGGATGTGATACCCAGAACCGAGGTCACTTACCTTACCCTAAATTACGCTTATTTTTGAAGTTTTTAAAAAATTTTATTTACTATATATTTTATCGTTTTGGTTGAAACCAATGTTTGAGGTCGTAATCTTGACGATTGACGATTTAAGAAGAACGATGACGACTACGATTCCGATGGATGCCCAAATTTCTATGTTTATTGTCGTTTTATCGATATTATAATTTTTCGAGGATTTTACTTTCGGTTCGTGTTAAGTTGAGTCGGGTGCGTTTTATTGCTTTCCGGGTACATTTAAATTGTCCTAAAAGTATTTTGGAGTGTTCGGGATGACCCCCGACTGCCGCAAAATTTTCCAAATTGACTAGTGAGTCATTCCCGCAAACATTTGAGGGCGTTTTCACTTAAGGCCAAAAGAATGCTATATTTGCATACAAGGGCTTCCAATTTTTACAAAGTTTAAACCAAACACACACACAACAGAAAATACACCAAAAAATTTTCTTCCATCTCTCTCTTCTCTCTCTTTAGGCCGACGGCCAAGAACCACCACACCACCACCATATTTTTTTTCTAGCTTGTTTTAATTAAAACCAAGGTTAGACCACTTCTACTTTAATCATTACAAGTGTTTTGATATACTTTAATCCAACATGCATCCATAAAATTTTACAAGAATCAAATGGGTTTTTCAAAAATATGTTTTGATGTTAATTGAGTCCATGCATGTTTAATTGGGGTATAGTAGATGGATAATCACCCAACAAACCAACCAAAATCAATTTGGTTGGGGTGTTTTGATAACCCACATCCCACGGCCAAATGGGGGCGTTTGGTGGATCATGGTGTTTGATGTTTTGTTTATGGGTTTTGTGTTTAATTCATGTTTTTAGGTGTTTTAGAATGGGTAAACCTCATTGCATGTTTAATTTGGTGATTGGGTTTTGAGATGGATTTGGTATTTTAGGGGTTAAGGACTTATAAGGATGGTTATTCATGGTTAGGAGTGTTTAAGTTGAGGTTAAGTGTCGATAAAATGGTTTGGAAACGAGTGTTGGATTGATTTTGAGATGGGTAAATTTAGGCAGATTGTTTAGGGATGTTTTCATAAATCTGATTTTGTAAACAGGTCATGAGACTAGGATATAGTTTTAGAGCGTCTTCTTAGCTTCGATTTGGTATAAGATAGAGCTTACGACTCCTAACGAGTCAAAAGTTATGATGTTTTGAAAATACGTGTACCGGGAGATGAGAACCTACATAATCCGAAATTATGTTTGGTTTTGGGTCAAATCCCGGGGACCATAGATATAGTTTGGTAATTGATTAAGGGTTAATTTTTGGTCTCAAACCTGCATTTGTGAGTCTATTATTAGACTTAGGTGTCAAATGGGTCAATGGTATCTTTTAAATGGGTCAACTAAGTCCAACTTGGTCAATGTGCAAAATCAGTCCCAAAAATGTAGGTTTAGTAATGTGTTGAGTAACGGGTCGTAAAAGCGAAAACTTTTAATGGGATTAAAAATGGGTTTTCTAAAGGTCTTAAGGTATTTTTTAGAATTTTCCTAAATTTTATTAAAAGGTTTAAGTCTAGTAAAACAGCCCATACTTTTGGTAAGTATCGGCGAAAAACGTGAAAAGGGTAATAACGTTAATAACATGAATGAATAGTATAAAACTAGTAACGATTATCCGTTTGGTTTTGGCGTGAGTTTGTAATTATCACAATTGACTAATATGTACATATTATACTGTACTTAAAGTTTATAAATGAGATTACTCATTACGCGTTATTGTTTGTTAGGTGTTGAATTCCCCGGGGATCCTCATCATCGTCAGTGATCGTCATTCGAATCGTCGACTACTCTATATATATAAGGTGTGAATTTGTAGCCTCGCTCACTATTGTTTTAAATTGTTTTATCCGCGAGGGAAATGCATGCTAGTTTTCTAAAATGAACATATGTCATGAATGATTGTTGGACCCGAATGTTGCCTTAAATTGTGTTGAGTACCTAGTTGCAAAAGACCCTATATTCATGAACTATTAACTATTGTTTAATCTTAGTGTGGATTGAAAATAGCCGCTTATACAACTGATAGTACTATGGGGTTGACGTCCCTATCCGAGACGAGGGCTAGTACGTTTAGTACCCCCTGCGGACGGATAATTTGTGATAAGAGATAAGGTATAATTGCAACTGATGCCTTTAGAAGGGGCAATGGTTTCATCTTAATCACGCCGGTAATTATTACGCGGGTGATTGAGTTAACGGATTAGTGTCATGAGCTTAAACACAATTGTCATACCCTTGAAAATAGATTGTTTGATCGACAAGTCTATGAATGATCGTGAATGATTTTTATAACACATATGTTCAAAATGAGATTATAAAACCTCTGAATTCCACTCAACATTATTTGTTGACCCAATTTAGCATGTGTTTCAGGTAACCGATGAAGTATAGCATGGAGCATACATTAGATGGGAGTTGTGTGTGGCTTGGCGTCTACTTGTTTTTCCACCCATACTTAACTTGAACATTTAAATTTTTCTGTCATGTTGTTGAAAATGTATCTTTTGGGGTTGAGATTCGTGGGGATCGAAACGCTAACTCTGTGTTGTATCATTTTGGGTTTGGAAAACCGTAGACATGTATGTTTTTAACAATTTTTAAATTATGTTAAAACTTTTACGTCTCTTTGAGTCGTTTGATATATCTTGTGTGCGATGATAACTGTCTAGCACCCAAATGTTGTAGTTCCGCTGCGCATAGCATTTGTGGGGGTGTTAGAGATTTAGGTTAGGGTTTAAATAAAAATATGTATATTAATGATATTATAATGATTAGGTGAATTAGGGCTTGTAATTAGTAGAGTTATGGGTAAATAATTAGACTAATTATGTTAAAATCGTTTTTAAAAAATTGGGCAGAATTTTAGGTCAATTGTTTTGACCATATATAGAGTTTTACAAACTCTTATTTTGAGATCCAAGTATCCCTGCAAAGGTAACTGAGTTGGCTTTCAAATGAAAGAAACGAGAACTAAATTGGAGGTGGGGAAGTGGGTCAAACATAGGTTACAACAGTCGAAGGTCAAAACAGTTTTGAAATCAGTCGGGTTTAACTTAATGTTTTAAGGTGATTGGGGTACTTAGGAGTACACTTGAGCCCTCTAATGATCATGGGTGTTGGTTTATATATTAAATAAGAGATACGGAGGAGGGATAAAAAAATTGGTTAGGGTAAGACCCCCTAATCATAACAAACTTTTTGTATGTTAAAAATCAGTAAAATCCAGATAGACAAAAGTATATATATATATATATATATATATATATATATATATATATATATATATATATATATATATATATATATATATATATATATATATATATATATATATATATATATATATATATATATATATATATATATATATATCGGGGCCTTAACAATAGCTTTAAGGTTGGGGCAAAAGGGAAGAGTTAGCTAACATATGTAAGGGAATAGGGTTTCCTTTACAGAGGTCATGGGTATAGTTAGGTGGGCGTTTGGCTTATAGTTTGGAGACCTAAAATTGGGACTATTTTTGGTAAAATGTTAACGAGACGGGTTATGAAGTAAACTAAGTTAAGGGCTTTATAGAGGGGTGTAAGGAGATGCTTAGAGCATATAAATGAGGTATTTATATGGGAGAATGTTAGATGTCCATCATAGTTTATTGAGCCATCTTAGTGTTTGGTTCATGTTTTCATTGTGTGCTTTTGTTTGTTAGCTTTTTGCTAGTGCGCGGATTTTTGGAGAAGCTCAATCAGGTGAGTTTCATAATCTCATGTCTACTAATGATTTTGACTTCCAGATGGGATAGAAGAGACACTGTCTTGTTTTTATAAATTATGTTGTGAATGTTTTGTGTTTGGTGATGGACTTGTGCATACTTATGTGATTAACTACTAGTTGATTCATGATTGTTTTATGTTTTGACTTGGTACCAAGGGGATGTTGACAAGGCGGGGCCTTGGGGAGGTACATAGATGTGTAAGTATCTATTGGACCAATGGATAATGACAAGGTGGGGCCATGGGATTGGTACATAGGTGTATGGGCGCCTATGGTACCATGGTGTTTGGTAAGGCTAGGAGCCTTGGATTTTGTTTGGAATGATTGATCTTGAATGTTAGTTGCTAATGCATATTTGTAACACATTGTCCATATGTTTAGTGGTTTATGGTTGTTTACGGCTTATTATAATCTATTTTTGGTTGGAGTCTAAACCTATGACTCTCACCAACATTATGTTGACGTGTTTTAGTGTCTCTTTCAGGTGAGAATATGGTTAAGCTTGAGAATAGAAGTGGCTAGCTTTAGAGACATTAGGATTGCATTTAGAAGGAGATCTCCGTTCCTTCTTAGTTTATTTCTATGTGTTTTGAATAAGTGATACTTTGTGGACACCTTTATGATGTTTTATTTGTGGTAATTGTTTGTCTTGGGTAAGAGGTAGGACTGTTACCTACTTGCCTAGACTCCTGCATTTTGTGGAGATATTGTCATGACATTTGTGTCACCATTTTATGACATTTCCATTTCATTTACTTATCTCTATAGGCACGCCATGTTGTGATGATATATATACGTCGCGCCCCATATTCCGCCAAGTTGGGGTGTGACATGTATTTTGTAGGGTTGCGTTCGACATCCCTCGTAAAGAGATGTTGAATGCCCCATGCTTCTAGACAAACCTTTTTCCCTCTTCAGGTCCAATTAGTTCGACAATACCATCATCCACCAAACCTTGAAAGGTATGACTTCCTTTCCTTAGAAGTCAAAATTAGTGCAAATTTTGAACCATTAATAGTGGATGCACAACCCTTTTTGCGGCATTCCGCAAGATGCGCACTTCTTTATTCTTGATACCTTCTTTTATTTCCACCATTTGAGGTATTTCTTTTATGTGCCTCTTTCGCCCAACACCGCTGCGAATGACGTAGATTCTTTGCAACATCCTACCCAATCACCATCAACAATAATCTTAACCTTTCTGCTGGGTAGAAGTTTTAGTGCTATCAACTAATGTTTGTACCCCACAGGCTTGAGGTATATCAACAAGTCTTTCGCGTATAGTTGTTGACACAGGAGGGGTTCTTGTTATAAAAAAAGAAAAAAAATTACCTTTAACCCCCAATTTTCACCATCGGGTGTGGAGAAATAACATATCTTTCACCAGTGAAAAGGATGCAGGAGTAGTGCATCCCTAGCTTTCCCAGCATATAAAGCATGCGGACGTGTCCTCCTCATACCAGAAACCAATTGCAGTGGATTTGCCCTCCTAACCAAATCCATAACACCATTGGTCCTCTCTCAACTCTTGGAAGGATGTAACCGCGACCATGTTGAAAAAGCCCTCGTATGTCCACCCATAGTAGCAGCAGCATCAATTACTGCTCAATCGGATGTATAGTGCGATCCTGATAAAGATCTCTTTGCATCGCTTTATGTCCATCCATAGTAGCAGCAGCATCCATTACTACTCAACCGGATGTATAGTGTGATCCGGATAAAGATCTCTTTGCATCGCTTTCTGTCCATCCATAGTAGCAGCAGCATCCATTACTGCTCAATTGGATGTATAGTGCGATCCTGAAAAAGATCTCTTTGCATCGCTTTCTGTCCATCCATAGTAGCAGCAACATCCATTACTTCTCAATCGGATGTATAGTACGATCCGGATAAATATCTCTTTGCATCGTTTTCAGCCCATCCATAGTAGCAGCAACATCCATTACTGCTCAATCGGATGTATAGTGTGACTCAGATAAGGATCTCTTTGCATTGCTTTCTGTCCATCCATAGTAGCAGCAACATCCATTACTGCTCAATCGGATGTATAGTGCCACTTGGATAAGGATCTCTTTGCATTTCTTTCTATCCATCCAGAGTAGTAGCAGCATCCATTACTGCTCAATCGGATGTATAGTGCGACCCGGATAAAGATCTCTTTGCATTGCTTTCTATCCATCCATAGTAGTAGCAGCATCCATTACTGCTCAATCAGATGTATAGTATGACTCGGATAAAGATCTCTTTGCATTGATTTCCATCCATAGTAGTAGCAGCATCCATTACTGCTCAATCGGATGTATAGTGCGACCCGGATAAAGATCTCTTTGCATTGCTTTTTATCCATACATAGTAGTAGCATCATCCATTACTGCTCAACCGAATGTATAGAGCAACCCGGATGTAGATCACTTGACATCGACGTCACCCTTTTGTTTCTGAGCATGTCTAAAATAAACCTGTATACTTAGAACATCTTTTCACTTAAAAGATAAATACGTTTTTCGTAGCTTTGAGGACAAAGCTAAAATAACGGGGTAGTGCTGTAAAATCCACGATTTTACCATGATTTAATGTAATAAAGTTTCACCCAATACTCCTAGATCACTCTCTCATATGTTTTATTTCTTTAACATGTGTGTGAACTTGTCCATTGAGTACTTATACTTTTGCAAACCATCTCTATTGTAATAAGTTACATAACTTAAATCATGTGGTTAAAAACTAGAAGAACAAGTAATGAAATGTATAACTAATTATGTATACATAACATTTAACAAAATTTGAGAACAATGTTACATCATACATACATAGTCGTGTATGTATATGTGTATATCATAGGCATACATAAACTTTCTTGGACTAGCCCAAGATCACCTCCTCTTTGTGTTCTAGCCCAACACAAGCCCACAACAAGCCCACCTTTCTTTTGGTTAGCCATACACGGCACACACACCCACTATGTGGAAGAAGAAGAGTTGCTTTGGAAATGCAAGAGCCTACAATTGGCATAAGAGTTCTTACCAAGGCAATCATGCCTTTTTTCCTTTCCCTTCTCTCTCTTCTTTAAGCCGAAAACACACACTCTTCATTCTCACACATGCAAATCAAATCTTATTTCTTTTATCTCCTTTCTCTCTCAAATCATACGAATACCACCAATAATATACATTAAATTCACTAGATCTTTGTCTTCATCTTTACTACTAATCATTTAGTAGTATCTCCACCTTTTGGAACCATTATAGCAAGCCCTGGCCGAATCTATGAAGGTCACAGCTTGGTTATAGTTAGGTTTTTCACCTTCCAAGATTAGATCCCTAATCTCTCTTGTTCTTTAGATCTCCCTTGGTAACTTTAGCAAGAAGGTTTTACTCTTTATACTTTCTTCATTTTTACTTGCATGCATTAACATCCACCTATAAACACATGTAACAAACTTGTTAAAAATTAAGATTTGATAAAACCATGACCATCTAAGGTCATGGCATATTTTGGAATACCATTAGTCATGGTTCAAAACTTTTGATAAGAAACCTATGACTAGTATTCTATGATTAAAACTTGATTAAAAATCATATAAATCATTTTATGGATTTAAATGTAGCCGTGGGTTATAAACATTACTTTTGGGATTATGGTTAAATAATAATCACAAATCTCATAAGTAAACTTTTTATAACTCAAAACCATGAAAAACCATGACCTTAAAGGTCATGGCATAATTAAATGAAGATCAATGATTTTCATAACAAGTTTTAAGTAATGGAATATGTATTTATCTACATATATTGGAATACTAAAAATCACTAAAACACTTTATGTGTACACATATAGCTGTGGGCGATATATATGTTCTTGGATGGATTTTAAATGTACATGCATGTCTATGTAAAACCTAGATCTAGTGTTAAGGACTTAACTTAACCTAATAAACATAAAACAAGCATAAAGATCTTATGGGAACATTTGGGAAAAACAATATAGTTGTGGGCTATATGTTGTTTTTCTTGAATGTATGATAACCTTGGGAACATGTAATAAAACTAGATAAACATGTTGGACTTTATAAATATTTATAAAACACAAAACTAGCTAAAAATCTCATCTTGGAAACACCAAGATTAAATTCATACCCGTGGGCTATATATGTGTATACATGGACTTGTGATTGGTTTTTAGGTTTATACATAGTTTAGATCTTATTTTGGGACTCTTATGATTACATGCAACTTTAAAACAAGTCTTGACTTATCTTAATAAGCTATAACTTAATGTAGCCGTGAGTTATAAGCTCATATTAGAGCTTATGACTTGCATGCAACTTTGTAACAAATCTAGATCTCATTTGATACACCAAATAAAACAAACTTTGAGTTTTATTCTTTTATTAGGGTTTATAACTAAATATAGATAAGCTAATAATAAGCTTATGAAAAAAAAACCTAAACTATTACTTACATAATATTAAAGAGTAGTATTAGTGGACTAATCAAGCCCATGCAACATTAGCCCAAGATTTCATAAACCCAATAAGCCCATTTAACAAATCTTAGTACCTTAATATACTTAAGAATGTGCTTAGGCCCATTTAATTAATAGTGGACTTAAAAATGTATTTAAGCCCAATCAATGTTTTAAAGGCCCATTTAACAAATTTGTGGACTTAAAATGTGTTTAGGCCCACTAGATGTCCCATTAGATCTTTTAGCCCATTTAATGAGCCCAATTAATGTTTTGGATCATTTAAATAAAAGTTTTTATAATAAATATAACTTATAAAAACTTTTGGACTAAAATGACAATTTATGAAACTTAAGGACTATAACTGTAACATTTGAAACTTGTTTTGATAAACTATTAAACAGAAGGACTTAAAATGTAATTATCCGAAAGTCTAGGGTTTAATAAATACCATCCATGGCATATTAAACCCGAGGGACCATTTTTGAAAGTTTCTAAAAGTTGTTTTGTCATTTCATAACCCTAAGGACCACTTTTGTAATAAGCCGAAACATGAAGAAGCCCTAGGGACTGTTTTTGCCGTTATATGAAAGTTATAAAACCTAGTTACAAGTAGGAGGACTAATCCTGCCATAACCCGAAAGTATAACAAGCCCTAGGTGCTAAATGTGTAAAATCCGAGAGTTTTACTTTGCTTAAAATATGGAGGGACTAGTTTTGCCAGATTACGAAACTTTAACAAACCCTAACTCTTATTCTATTTTAATTTAGTAAAACTTAATAAAACCTAAACTATAAGGACTTAAGTTATAAATTCTTAAACATGCAAATTATAAATTATTTAATAAATGCTAAATAATTATTGGGAACTCTAGAGAAAAATGAAATATTTATATTTTACTTTACAAAAATAATATATATATATATATATTCTCAGTTATACAATAAAATGTATAAAGCATATGGATGTGTATAATTAATACATGTACTTATATACTTTTATGAAATAAAATTATATGAACGTTAAATAAATTGAAGGCAAATATGTATACTAGTATTATACGTAAAACATTTTATGTTTACTTAAATATGAAAGTTAATTCAAGTTTAAATGGTTATTATTAATACATGTACTACGGACGTAAACTAGTATTATAAGTAAAACATTTTATGTTTACTTAAATATGAAACTTAAATACAAGTTCAAAATGGATAGTACTAATATTTGTACTACAGTTATTTAAATAAACACTGTAGCATTAATAAACTGAATTAAAAATCTATATAAGCATACACATACGTTCCTTGTATTATCTATTAAGATTGTACTATTTGATTAGGCATAGCTTGTGGCGTGAGCATTATTTGGATATTCATATTATACAACTTTTGCAGACTCCAAAGTGAGTTTACAGCCCCATATGAACTATTGATAAACTTTTCCTTTACGGGGGAGAAGACATGCAACTATTTTATTGGACATAACTGAATTGTATAAACTTGATTACAATTGACTATTGTAGAAACTGTTAAATTATTGTAATTGCCCGAATGTTATAAATAGATTTATTTTGGACTGACCATCCCCATTTAGGGGAGTCATGCTCACTGTGCCTTGGCCGGGACAGCAGATGTATACCATGTTGGAACTGGGTTTGGGTGTCTTTTTGTAGGACACCAAGTTCTCATCTGTTGAGGACTATGGAAAGTTAAGCTTCAGTTTCGAGTAACAGATATGTAATCTACCTTTTTTTAGTAAAAATGCTTTGTGCATTGTTACTACTATGATTGATGTATGTCCAAACTAATCTTTATTAAACCTGTAAATTCACCAACTTTATGTTGACCCTCTAAGCATGTTTTTCTCAGGAAAATGAAGTTAATACGTGGTGTGTTCATGGACTCAAGCATCATTGTAATCTGCATTGTAGGACACATCAGGGGTTCTATTTGGGAAAAATAAACATCTTACTTATGTCATGTTGAAGACAATTTTTATAAATTTTTACAATGATCATGTAATATGTTTTGAATAATTTCTTATCTTATGCTCTATGAACTATGTGCTATCGATCCACCCTTGTGACATCTCAATTGATAATTCCGCAATATTTTGACCCGACCCGGGTTGTCACAAAGCTCATCAAGGGTAAAGAGGGAAGCAATGGATGCCTGAAGGGTTGTAATCTTTTGTTTTTATTTATGTTTTTCTTGTATCAGACTACTCAGTCTTTGTAATGATGAATTAAAGAAAGTACTTTGTTTGAAACAAGTCTGTTCATCAGCAGATTAGTTTGTATGAGAAGAAGCCTCTTTTCTCGCTTATAACAATTTTACTTAGGAATATTTTATATCCAAATAGGGGGAGATTGTTAGGTCAATTCAGTGCCTTATGATCCCACTGATGGATTTGAATAACAATCAGCCTAAGTAAAACATTACGCGTTAACGTAATGATGTCACTGAGTGAACAGTCACTCAGTGAAGTTACCTTCAAGACCTTATACTGAGTCTAAAAGAAAGACTCGAGCATTCAGAGAGGCGAAGTTCAATGAATGATGTATCTAAGACAAAGAAGAAGGTGATGGTTTCAGTGAGTTGTGGTAATGGACTCACTGAACCCCATACGGTCTCCCTGAAGAAACAATCATCCTCAAAGACTGAAGTAAAGGTGGGATAATTTGAATTGTGATAAGATGTTGTACATCACACAATTAGCGTGACTTACCCTTTTGGGATAGATAGGGTACTAACATTGTAAAAGAACTTATGTTTAAATAAATAGAATAGGCTAAGACAAGATAGTACACTATACCAATAAGACATGAATTACACATGGCAATTGTTTGTCCCGTATCTACCCTTTACCTCTATAAATAGGATGGTTGTAAAAGAGAGAACTAAGTTTGTGCACTAAATGCTTTAGACATTCACAAACAAATTTCTCTCTTCCTAACACGATCAAAAGCACTTGAGTTCTAAACTCCTGTTGACTTAATCGTCAAGCTTATCAATCGTTAGGATTGGTATAGTTTGTTAGTGAGGAGATCAAAAACACACACATTGTCTATTCAATCCCTATTGTAGCTTCACATACAATAGGGTATAATTCTTTAATAAATAAGAGTTAAACGTTGAAAACCTTTTGTGTTATTTACTTTATAATTGTCTTGTGTTTTAACATTACTTTACCATTAGTCAGGTCTATACTTAGTATCCTTAGGTATATCACTAATTACAAGGGACCAACAAAATTCATGAGCTTTACCCATCCTCAAGAACACTCATAAAAAACCCTAAGTTGTATAACGACTGGCACTTAACTTAGTCTCACAACCCAATCAAACAAGAACAACCTTGAGACCTTGTTAGGTATCGTTTTACCTCTTAACATTTTTGATGATTTTTCTTGGTTTTGGGTTTACTCACGACTTATCATCAACCATTACTAAATCTTACCGCGTCTAAGTACTGTTTTGGCGTATATTTTTAATTCGGCGTATATCTATATAGGAAACACATAAATGTTTCGATAGTCGCTAGTAGTCTAGTGGACTGTTTTAACAAAATACTTAATAGCATAAATATGTGTACGTTTTACTCCAAAAAACATGGCACAAACCATCTTATTTCGAATAAACATGACACAAACCATTTTAGTAGCATAACAATCCAAACAAAGATTCTAGGTATTATACTTTGTTAATGTAAGTGATGCCTAAAAACATTATTAGTGTTAACTAATCTTTCTTAGTTTTGATCACAACAAACTATACAACACATTTAGTGTAAAACACAAAATGAATTATTTAACTAACACTATCATCAAGGTAATAATCATATCACTAACCTTTCTTAATCATACTTAGCGACCATCAAAATGATTATCCTTAAAACTCACTTTTGTTAATATGACAAAAGACTTTTTAATAAAATTTCTTTTTTAAAAAATGTTTTATTAAAATGGAAAATGAAAATTTGAAAATAGCATATTCCATATGCTATTAGAATATCCTTTGAAGGCTTCAAATACCTCATATATTCCTACCCCACTAAAAGACAAAAAACGGAGCGTACTCTAGGGGCGGAACCTTAAGTAGCTAGGCGGTTCCCTAGCGATAAGGAACCATCGGGCTAGATAAGGTATCGTGCCCAGATAGCCGTTATATATCGGTTATACTTTTTCTCCTTTAAATAGTGGGTCAAATCTCATTTTCCAACAAGCCTCTTGGACGTTTTTCTCAGCCCCCTTTCTCTTTTCTATAACATAATCATTAGTAAATGATCACATAAAGTGTTAAGGATGTTTACATATAATTATCCTCTTGATCCCCTCTTTTACCTTGTACAATGAGAAGATCACTCACTCACTAGTGTTGTGATAAAGATGAATCTATGAACTAGTCATATTCATCATGATACCCTTTTTGTTTTATGTCAATCCATTGTATTTATGAATACTTGGACTAATTGTGTTCATCCAAGTTATTTGTGAATACTTGGATTTGTTGTCTACATCCATTGCATATGTGTTTGCTTGGATTTGTGTTGTGTAGATCCAAGCTACATGTGTGTACTTGGATATGTCTAGTTGAGTTGTAATAGATTTGATTAGTAGTTCTCACTAAACTATAAAGTGATGTGGTTGTGTCTTGTGAGTTCTCACTAAACTTGAAAGTGATTAGTAGTTGTGTTGTGTGAAGTTCTCACTTAGCTTCAAAGTGAAGAGTCGTGAAGATTGGTTCTAGCTTTATATTAGAACTCGACATCTAGCCTTGTGTCGTAAAATGGTGAAGTAGGAAACGTCGTGAAGATTGGTTCTACCTTAAGATTAGAACTCGACATCTATCATTGTGTCGTTAAATTGTGAAGTAGGCAACGTTGTGTAGATTGGTCCTAGCTAAAGATTAGGTCTCGACATTTAGCTTAGTGTCAGAAAATAATGTAAGCGACGATGTAAGGTTTTCTCCGCCAAGAAGGGAGCTTGTGGATATAGTGGAAATCTCGAGTAGGTGTACTCGAGGAGTGGAGTAGAAACGAGGATAGAGCCTCGTTGTCGAACCACTATAAATCTTGGTGTCTCGCCACTAGGTTGTATCCTTCCTTACTCTTTACTTATTTCATTATCATTACACTTACCTATTATCTTTGCTAGTGCATTTGAATTGAACCTAATCATTATGCAACTTAGCTTCAAGCAAAAGATAGTTTTGATACAAACCAAATTGAAAGTAATTTTAATTTGGTTGCCAATCGAAGAGAAACTATTCAACCCCCCCCCCCCTCTAGTTTCTACAATTAGTATCAGAGCGATGGTCACTCAAGATCTTTGAAGTATATTGTACTTTAAAACTTGGATTGATCTATTGTCTCCTCAAATTAGAAGGTCAAGTTGTACTAAAGTTTCTCTTTGGTCAAAACTATTTTGTTTTTGAAAAATAGGTCTTTTAATTGATAATATTGCATCCCACTTATGATTAGTAGTCTTTATGCATTTTAGATCTACTCTTGAAATGTATCTACTAGTTTGCATCTTGCTTTGTGTAGGTACTCATGAAGATCAATCACTTAATTGGTTGTGGATTGAGTTACTTGCACTTATAGAAGACTAATCTTCATTGATCTTTAACATCTTTGAATGATGATACCAAGATGATTAGGAATGATACTAGTCCTTGAAGACTTAGTACTCATCATAGTCATTGTTGGGCATAGCATTGATTCCTTGATGGATTGCTCTTTGTGGCCAAGGTACGCTTTCGTTCTTCCACACGCCCTTTGATCATTCTTTTGATCATTACTTGACTATGTGCTTGTTCTTGGCATCCTTGCCCTGACATTTGTTTGTGGTTTGTGTTTCTTTTCTTTTATCCTCTCAAACCTTCATTGCTTGGATACTTGAATCACTATGGTGATGTAGAGTGAGTTAGTAGTAGCTTAAAGTATCAAGCATGATTTCCATGGTTTGCACCCATACGGTTAGTAGGCACTTTGTAGGAGAGAAAGTGAAATAATACCTTGCTCATATTTTGGTTCAGACTAAGACTATTATTGAAAGTGATCTTAGTCTATACATGAATAATTGCTTTGTTTTTATTCATTACCAAAGCCGTTTAACGTTTCGTCGGAAAGGAACGTCTTAAACCACTATATACGACACAAGCTCTTCGTTACCTCTATTTGAAGATTATCATTAATCCCTTGAGCATTGGTCCTAGTCTTGATTCACTTCCCTTGACTTCTCTCCACTTTGCTGTTTTGCTATGAGTAGTCGTTTGTCCGTTTCGGTTCTTTTCGATCTTGATTCAACTCGTAATCCTTCATTAAAACATATTCCCTAGTGTTTTGATGATCCAATGTTATTCTAAAAGGTTCATGATATATTTTTAAGTATCTTAGAAAAACTTGGTTTTTAAAATTTGGCGTTTTTCATTGATAAAAACCTGCCTCTGTAGGCGGTTCTTTATCTTGGCGGCTCAAACCCGCGGTACCTTATCGATAAGGTACCGCGGGCAGTAAAGTTTGTCAGAGCACCAGTTTGATTATTTTATTCTTTTTGAAACCACTATCTCTCTCTCCCAAAAACACACAGCCGACGTTTTTCTTGTTTTCCACCATTGTTGAAGCTTCAAAAACATTCAATCACTCAAATTAATTGATTCCAAGTTGTGGGTTTCACTCATCCTTCATCTAACATCAATTAATTGTAAGTATTTTCTTTCAATTTCATCTATTTTGTTCTAGGGTTCATCCTTTCATAATTGGGGATTTTTAAAATTTAAATTGAATTAAAACCTTAATAGGAATGTGGGTTGACATGGTTATTTTACTATCATTCCTTAGGTTCATATTCATTAAGATTTCACTAAAACCCACTTGTAGAACAAATCCGAATTTTGGCTAAATGATTTTGGTTAAAAGATGGATTTGAGATGAACCCATGAACAAGTAGGTAATGACATTGTTAATGCTTACCTAAAAACCTTGCTTTGATAAACCAATGTTCTAAGTCCACTGTTGATCCAACATAGTTCATATGTTCTTGGTAAATAATGGAATAGCTACATTCTGAACATGAGAATGATATGGATTCAATCATTTGTTTGTCAAGAAATTGATATAACACATTCTCATATTTTTTATTTTTTATTTTACTTTTCATATGAGTGATCGGGAAAATATTGTCTTATGTTTATATAGGTACTAATCATGCCTTCTCGATATCAAAAGGATCATCAACTTACTAGACAATACATGCCAAACCGTTCCCAAACCTATGCTTCCCCTCAACTTCGAAACTCATTTCCATCCCTTTCTACTCGTTGTTTCCATGAGGGTAGAGTCGTTGATGAGGGAATAACAGGTTATGACTATATCCAATCTATGTTTGAGCTTTCGGGTTTTGATTGCTTGCTCAACATAGAAGAAGATATTTACCCCTTATTCCTTCTTGAATTCTTTAGCACCTACTCCATGCTTGAATAAAATGGAGAAATCTTCATTCGTTTCGTGTTAAATGATCAATTGATTCAATACTCCCTCGAAAACTTTGGTGAAATTCTCGGTGTGTCATATGAAGGCACTTGTCATTTTACGGATAAATGGAGACTTGATGCTCTCTTGGAATCCTACGATAAACCTCCAAATGTCCTCACCGAAATTGATCTAGAGTTTATCCTTGACATCATTTCAAAAGAGCGTGATGGAAACGTTGTGAGAAGCCTTCATTCAAATGTACGAAATGTGAATCGATATGAAGTGCTCTCTAGCGACCTTAAGGATTTTATGGTCCAATTGGCAAATATCCTTAGGGAGAATGTCTTTTGTCTTGGTGGAAACCGAGATCATATCCCGGCTTGTATGGTGCATATGTTGAGTTGCATCTTTACATCCACCAAGTACAATTTGGCATTCTATATCGCTTGACGAATCAATTATGCCTTTTTAAAGCCCAAAACAAACCTTACCTATGATATGCTTCTTACTCGCCTTTTCAAAAGGGTTGCTCATGATTTTACCTACCTCGATCTTTCTCGCTTCCACCCGGTTCATCGGGTTATGTTGCCTATTCAAGAGGCATATGCAAGAAAGACAAGAAGTGATCGAGGTTCGCGAAAATCCGATCATCAAGAGATGGATGATGAGGACACCTATATGCCAACAAGTTATGGTGATGGCATAGGTACTAGTTCTCACTTCAACTCTTCGAGTAATTCCCACCCATCCTCAAACTCATTCGTGGATGGACTTGAAGACTTAGCTCCCCCACCTCATTACTCCTCTAGTGAAGTACTGGAAGATCTCAACATGGAGCATCTCTACCTTGAAAATCTTAGGACTAGAGGTGAATTGCATGAACATCGGGTTGAGTCAAGGAAGGGATTCAAGTATTTGGGGAATATGATCAAGGGATTGGGCAAGAAGAGAAGGTGAAAGCTTTGAAGTATTTCAAAGAATACATGTTGGTAAACATGTAATGTTCAACAATTTTTTTTATTATTATCTTGGATGTGTATTAACTTATGCTACATGTTTGGATTACTATTTATTTTGATCCTAAATGTTGCTTATGCCATCATGTTTGTGATTTACATAGCTTTTTGCATTCCTTATGATTGTTAGCTTCTTAGATTTTGATCAGTAGTTAACTTTGGCTTGTGAACCCTTTGGTAAAAATCTGGGTTAACCAAAATTTGGGATGTGAAACTTTTGAAAGACTTCTGGTCGCGGTTCCATATCAACCCGCGGCTCCTTAACGATAAGGAACCACCGGTCCTAGATAAGGAACCGCCGCCACTGTGTTCGACAGAATCTTTTGCTTTACACTATTTTCTTCAATCTGTGTAATTTTTGCATGATTCTTTGCAAAAACCTGCATATTTCCTAAACTAGGTTACCTAAATTCATTATTCACCTAAAATGATTTTAACCCATTACTATTTTGGATCATCCCCTCACCCATTTAAACCCACCTTGTTAGTCATGTTCTTCACACATCAAAACATCCTTCCCTAACCCTTAAACCACCCTTGTCAACCATGGTTTCTACAAAAACCTCAAACACCCCAAGGAAGACACTTAAGATTAGGATTAAGGTACCCAGGCCTAACTCCTCACCCTTTCACACACCCAAAAATGAGATGGTTCCAATATTTATTTCCTCATCACCTTCACCACCCCTTGCACCATTCAAGACAACATCCACCCATGGTACTAACCACTCCATTGGTTCTACCTCCTCTTCATTCAACTCAAGAATGAATGAGCTCTCTTCACCCTTCACTCCAAGTGCACCCTTGGATGTGACCACACAACCCCAACCAATCCAAAGCATTCCTTTTGTCAACCCGCAGCTCCTTATCGATAAGGAATCGCCGGTCCTAGATAAGGAACCGTCGCCAATGTGTCCGACAGAATCTTTTGCTTTGCACTATTTTCTTCAATCTGTGTAAACTTTGCATGATTCTTTGCAAAAACCTGCATATTTTCTAAACTAGGTTACCTAAATCCATTATTCACCTAAAATGATTTTAACCCATTACTATTTTGGATCATCCCCTCACCCATTTAAACCCACCTTGTTAGTCATGTTCTTCACACATCAAAACATCCTTCCCTAACCCTTAAACCACCCTTGTCAACCATGGTTTCTACAAAAACCTCAAACACCCCAAGGAAGACACTTAAGATTAGGATTAAGGTACCCAAGCCTAACTCCTCACCCTTTCACACACCCAAAGATGAGATGGTTCCAATACTTATTTCCTCATCACCTTTACCACCCCTTGCACCATGCAAGACCACATCCACCCATGGTACTAACCACTCTATTGGTTCTACCTCCTCTTCATTCAACTCAAGAATGAATGAGCTCTCTTCACCCTTCACTCCAAGTGCACCCTTGGATGTGACCACACAACCCCAACCAATCTAAAGCATTCCTTTTATGAATGACTTTGATGACACCTTGGTGACTTCACCATTTACCCCTCCTAACTCACCCATTTCACCAACCTTGGAGAACATACCTCCACACTTACCCATTTCCCCTTTGGGGAACATGCCTCCGCTCTCACCCACATCACCCTTGGAGAACATGCCTCCTCCACCTCCACCAAACTCAAAAATTCCAATTTTGGGTGTCCCACTTTCCCTCCTTTTGGGTGATCCTTACTATGGGTTTCAAGAGACTCATGGTCCTAATTGTCCATGTTGCCTCTACAACCACTACATCATCCATAACCTTAGGATGGAGATGTTTGGACTACATAGGAAGTTGCAAGATTCTTGCTTACCTTGTTCTCCATGCCTCCTCCTAGGAGATGAATGATGAGTTTTCTTAATAAGTTTTTTAACAAAACCAAGCCAAAGAAGACTACTCATCTAGATCTAGTATTAAGCTAACTTTGTATTAGTTAGTTGTACTTGTATTTTATTTGTCATTATACTTTCTTCCTTCATGAGTTTTTCATGAAGTTAGTTAATGGATTTAGCTTTATGTGTTCCTATTCTTATGTGCACATTAATCAACTTTAATTTGAAATTAAAATTGAACCTAAATCTATCACAACCTCTAAAAACTTGACTAAATTGGTTCAAAATGATATCTAAATATTTTGTCACCCTTTTTCAAGACATTCTTTGTGAATGTGTTGCTTTTATGCAACCCTAGCATAATTTAGTGCTAATAGAGGTAAAATTCCAAGATTTGCAATTTTTTGAAAAAGTCTTAGTTTTTCTCAAAACCCTGGAAAAACTTGGTTTCAAGTCCACTGCACGCGGATCCTTAAAGTCCCGCAGTTCCTTAAGTGTTAAGGAACCGCCGATCCCTATAAGGTACCGCGGACAGAACTGACTTTTGACTCGTTTTTGGTCAAAATTCTTTAAACCTTATACCCTGTCAAGATTCCTTTTTTGCTCAATTTGGCTAAACATTCCTTGACACTTCACATTTTGTATTCAAATTCTTACCTTGATTACATTTTACTTATACCCCAACCTTGAGATTTCATTTTCACACCTTCCCAACCTTGAGAATTCATTCTCACACATCTCTAACCTTGAGATTTCATTCTCACACCTTCCCAACCTTGAGATTTCATTCTCACACCTTCACAATGCCTAAATCCTCCATTCCTAACCTTGAAATTTCTTTGTCACAACCCCACTCACCCAAAGCTTCCTCATCTAAGCTTTCAAAGAAACCGAAAATATCGGTTCGACCTATTTGGGTTAAGAAGAATGAACCACCTTCTCTCCAATCAAGTATTGGAATGAGACTTATACTATTAACCCCATCACCGGAGCAAAAGAAAATGTTCCCCCACCACCTCAATCCTTCAACACCCCTCAACTCAATGACCTTTCAACCTTCCCAAACCTCACAAGGCATTGTGAAAACATTTCCTACCTTATTACCTCACCACCACCAAACCCTAGGTTTGATGACCTACCCCCATCAAATGATTTTGTGTTGCATCATGGATCCTCGTGTGCTTGTTGTCGATTTCAACAAATTGAACTTGCTCATGTATATGAGAAGTTAAATTTCCTTGAATTCCTCTTCATTCGACCTCCTATCCAAGTTTTCATTCCGGTGGACAAAACTTCGAATAATGCATCGTCGTTTTTTTTCAACTAAAGGACTAACTACTCTTAGAGTCTTTATTACTTTAGTTGTTTTAGAGTCTTTTATTTTTTATGCAATCTTGGAAAATTATCACTATTAGAATAGCTTATGCTTAGTGGTTTATTTTCCATAATTTTTTTGCTTTAGATACTCATATTGTGTGTATGACTATCTACCTTGTTATGTCTTTTCTTTTATGTAACCTTTGTGTTGTTTGTGTGTTATTTCCTTAGTTCTCTTTTGAGTTGATCATGGTTAATTTTTACAATTGCTTATGGGTGATTCCATCAATTCTAAACTTTAACCCATTGACAAGTTTATCATCTTCATTGGATTGAAGCTTGATTTTGTCAATTACCTTTTTGGACATACTTAGCAAAATACTTGCTTCTAATTTGAGATTTCTTCTCTCTCTCCCTCTCAAGTTACTTAGTAGGTAGTGATCATATATACATTGGTGTTTCTTTTCTTTCTACTAACCTTTGTGTAGCATGTCACATTAGCTCACATACTTGGTGCCCCAAGCAAGGGGGAGCAACCACCAAGGGGGAGCTGCTAGCAAAGTCCAATTTTCTTCAAAAGACTTGTGCTAACCTTTTTGCTACGACAAAGGGGGAGAAATGATAGTGATAAACTCGTTAATAATTCGATATTTTGTGTTTCTATGCAAATGAGTTTATCGTTTGTCGTAATCAAAAAGGGGGAGATTGTTAATGCAAGTGATGTCTAAAAACATTATTAGTGTTAACTAATCTTTCTTAGTTTTGATCACAACAAACTATACAACACATTTAGTGTAAAACACAAAACGAATTATTTAACTAACACTATCATCAAGGTAATAAGCATATCACTAACCTTTCTTAATCATACTTAGTGATCATCAAAATGATTATCTTTAAAACTCACTTTTGTTAATATGACAAAAGACTTTTTAATAAACTTTCTTTTTTAGAAAATGTTTTATTAAAATGGAAAATGAAAATTTGAAAATAGCATATTCCATATGCTATTAGAATATCCTTTGAAGGCTTGAAATACCTCAGATATTCCTACCCCACTAAAAGACAAAAAATGAAGCGTACTCTAGGGGCGGAACCTTAAGTAGCCAGGCGGTTCCCTAGCGATAAGGAACCGCCGGGCTAGATAAGGTACCGCGCCCAGATAGCCGTTATATATCCGTTATACTTTGTCTCCTTTAAATAGTGGGTCAAATCTTATTTTCCAACAAGCCTCTTGGACATTTTTCTCAGCCTCCTTTCTCTTTTCTATAACATAATCATTAGTAAATGATCACTTAAAGTGTTAAGGATGTTTACATATGATTATCCTCTTGATCCCCTCCTTTACCTTGTCCAATGAGAAGATCACTCACTCACTAGTGTTGTGATAAAGATGAATCTATGAACTAGTCATATTCATCATGATACCCTTTTTGTTTTATGTCAATCCATTGTATTTATGAATACTTGGACTAGTTGTGTTCATCCAAGTTATTTGTGAATACTTGGATTTGTTGTGTACATCCATTGCATATGTGTTTGCTTGGATTTGTGTTGTGTAGATCCAAGCTACATGTGTGTACTTGGATATGTCTAGTTGAGTTGTAATAGATTTGATTAGTAGTTCTCACTAAACTATAAAGTGATGTGGTTGTGTCTTGTGAGTTCTCACTAAACTTGAAAGTGATTAGTAGTTGTGTTGTGTGAAGTTCTCACTTAGCTTCAAAGTGAAGAGTCGTGAAGATTGTATGTAGCTTTGGATTAGAACTCGACATCTAGCCTTGTGTCGTAAAATGGTGAAGTAGGCAACGTCGTGAAGATTAGTTCTACCTTAAGATTAGAACTCGACATCTAGCCTTGTGTCATTAAATTGTGAAGTAGGCAACGTTGTGTAGATTGGTCCTAGCTAAAGATTAGGTCTCGACATTTAGCTTAGTGTCGGAAAATAATGTAAGCGACGATGTAAGGTTTTCTCCGCCAAGAAGGGAGCTTGTGGATATAGTGGAAATCTCGAGTAGGTATACTCGAGGAGTGGAGTAGAAACGAGGATAGAGCCTCGTTGTCGAACCACTATAAATCTTGGTGTCTCCCCACTAGGTTGTCTCCTTCCTTACTCTTTACTTATTTCATTATCATTACACTTACCTATTATCTTTGCTAGTGCATTTGAATTGAACCTAATCATTATGCAACTTAGCTTCAAGCAAAAGATAGGTTTGATACAAACCAAATTGAAAGTAATTTTAATTTGGTTGCCAATCGAAGAGAAACTATTCAACCCCCCCCCCTTCTAGTTTCTACATACTTCAAAATGTAAGAAAAATCGTTTTAGTACACATTCCTATAAGTACATCATACATAACGATCATTCAAACAAGGAAAGGAAATACTTAATGCTAATAACACGTAATCAAGTTTAAACTAGCATGGCAAGTCACATGGAATAATTCGAGTCACAAATTACTTGTATCGAAGACTCGGAGTGAAGTGGTTCTTGAAGATTTTTTTGAGTTAGTTATGTTAATGCAATAATGCCTAAAAACGTTACTTGCATTTTTCGGTTTCGCTTACTTTTGATTACGACAATATGTAAAAACAAGCATTTACGAAAACAACGAAAAATGAATTCTTGAGTTCAAGTATTTTTCGTTTTACCCATTTTCACTTAAGGTATGAATAAACAAGTACTAACCTTAATCAAGTGATCAAGTGATTTAATCTTTTCTTAAAACTCAATTTTTATTAAGTGTGACAAGTTTTTAATTAAACTTTCTTTTTAAGAAAATGTTTTATTAAATTAAATATTTGAAAATTTGAAAATGGCATATTCCTTTTTTATTTGGAATATCCTTTCTGGATATTTTATAATCAGATATGACCTCCACCACTAAAGGACAAAAAGGGAGCGAAGTCTAGTCCGGCGGTTCCTTAGCGCCTAGGCGGTTCCTTATCGATTAGGTACCGCCGGCTAAGATAAGGAACCGCGGGCAGATATAGCCATTGGCCCTTTGTCCTATAAATAGTGGACCTTTCTCATATTTTCAATCCACCTCTTTTGCACACAAATTTCCAGATTCAAACATACTTCTTAAATCACTCAAATCCTTGATCATTTGATTGATTACTACTTGTTTAGAAGTGAATCTGTCTCATCCATCCCTTCCTCTTCAAGTGCAAAGAGAAGAACACTATCATTGTGAAGTGTTGAGTCCACCACCAAAGATCCTTTGAAGATCAAATTTTATACATTTGTTGTTGTGTAATAGTTGTGAAGATCCAAGTAGTTGTGTCTATTTGGAAGTTGTGTATGTATTAAGTATAGTTGTGTAGATTGGTCCTAGCTACGATTAGGGATCGACTTTTAGCTTAGAGTCGGAAATTGGTTGGACGTGTACGGTTTTCTCCACCATAAGGAGCTTGTTGTGTAGTGAACTCTCGAGTAAGGAGTACTCGAGGAGTGGAGTAGGAACGAGGAGTGAGCTTCGTTGCCGAACCACTATAAATCCTTGGTGTTTGGTTTGATCTTTCTTTACCCTTAACTCTTTACATTCTTTATTCTTTGTGCATATATACTATTCAACCCCCCCCCCCTTCTAGTTTCTACAATTGGTATCATAGCGGGTTGATCAAGTATTTTTAAAGTATATTGTATTTTAAAACTTGAATCGATCTATGGATTCCAACAAGTACCTAGAAGGGCAATCTATGCAAAGACCACCACTTTTTGAAACCGATAGTTTTATTTATTAGAAAAATAGATTTGAGACTTATGTGAAATCAAAAGATTTAGATCTTTGACATGTTATTACCAATGGTGATTTTTTACCTTATCAATTTAATGAATTTTCTAAAACAAAGGAATTGGTCACTTTTGAAAAAGCTAATGACGATACTAAAAAGAAACTTTCGAAAAATAATGAGGCTAAAATGGTGATTTATAATGCTTTACCTAAGAAAGAGTATGAAAGGATTTTTATGTGAAAAACCGCTAAAGATATTTGGAACACTCTTTTAGTAACCCACCAAGGTAATAGCCAAGTCAAAGAAAGCAAAATCAATCTTCTTGTCCAACAATATGAACAATTTCTCATCTTAGAAGATGAAGCTATTGATAGTGCTTTTGCTAGATTTAACACTATTATTACTAGTCAAAAAGCACTTGATGAAGGTTTTTCTAGCAAGAACAATGTTAGGAAGTTTCTAAGAGCCCTACATCCAAAGTGGAGAGCAAATGTAACACCCCCAATTTATACAACTCAATTCAGCGGAAGACTCGTTGGTGTTATGGGATAGCACATTACTCACATCATAGACAACGCATAAAAATCGCGTCGTTTAATAGTAAAGCATTTTCATTCATAAATATCAAAGTTACATAGGTCCCAAGTCATTGTATTTAATACAGGTTTTACAAACGTTTGAATGGAAATTATAGTTTAAGTGCGGGCCATGAATTCTTGTCGTCTTCCCGAGAATTACCTTCAAGTACCTGAGATAAAACATGTTAAAAGAAAAGGTCAGCGATAACGCCGATTGAATTCATAGAGTTTAATAAAATTCATCAATATAATATCAGTATAAAATTATTACTGAAAATCATTTGGTAGAAATCATTTTAATAGGCCATAAAATAGCCAAAGTCATTTTATACAAATCTTTATCAAAATCATAATATAGGTGTTTGCCTTAAAAATCATTATACGAGCCAATGTCGTAAAAACATCATACAATACGTCTTATAACGTTGTATGAAAATAAAAACCGTTATATGAATATGGTTATGAAAACCAAAACACGAACATAATATCAATAGTATGACCCTGTATTGCTAGTCAGGCAATACATCGTAATTCGGAGCGTCTAGTAGTATTTCGTTAATCGGATTATTATAAGCCGCATGACATTGTTACCTTACTAAACCAACAACGGGTAGCTAACCCGATCCTCAATTTGCCCATCTAAAGTAGCGTGTCGTCACAAAGGTCACGCTATGGAAATCTTCTCATACATAAATTCGCTTACCAATCAATGTGGCACGACGGGGATCAACCGTCAAGGCGCGAACTGGGGTGATCGTCCCCAAATAGTACTATTAAATGCATAAGCGTCTATCAAATCCCGGTAGTTCACAATTCATGCTAATGGGACTTTTAGTGACATAACCTAACTTTAATAATCCATTTGATTTCATCTATCGGGTCCTTTAATCATTCATTGGGTCATACAATCGGGTCATACAATCATTCGGGTCCAAACCAATAAACAAGCAATCGGGACAAATGGTGTCCTATTTTATAAAAACTAACATGTTATCTCCCTCGCGGGTTTATAAAACATTTATAAAAACATTTAAAAGAGTGCGAGGCTATGAACTCACGTTGATGTGGGAAGGCGGTTATCGGTGATTCGGATGTACGGTACATGCTTCAATCACGGAAACCTAGACAAATAATACTCGTCTTAGACTCATGTCCAATGACTTTATAAAAATAACAATTATGTATACATATGATGATTTTATATATATGATGATCAAGTGGGTTTACATATTCTCGTTTGCTCATTTTAGTGTTATGTGTCGGTAACGTTTATACTAGTTTACTAGTTTTACCTATTTACGTGTTTTAGGTCCAATAAGCCTATTATAAGTTTATTAACTTGTATTAATCCATTTCATACTTATATTATCAGTATTTAAACTTTATAAGTTGGCCCAAATGGGTTAAGCCCAATAAGTTCTTTTTATAAGAGTTTAACTTATTTAGTCCAATTATTAGTCCAATATGTTTACTTAGCTCGTTAAAGTCCGTATGTCCTATAGTTCGGGTTTTATTGGTTTTTACTTGTATACATGTTTATATATCAGTATATAAGTTTTATCAAGTTTACATTAGACAGGTCCAACCATCTAAGTTTTATTTAAGAAAAACGTTAATTTTACGGTATTAGCCGAAAAAGTCGTAAAAACCCTGTTTATAGTTTTATAACTTAATAAACTTAACAAGTTACCATTTTTATAAAATGTCCACTTATTTACCATTGTACATATTTATATAAATGTATTATATAAGTTAGTGGGTTTTAATTTATATTTTATACTATTAAGTTTTGAGTGCTTATATAATAGTATTATACTTTAATTTCCAAAATCTGATTTTTATCTTCACTTTCACCAAAACTTCCATATATAGAGTTCTATATGGAGATAAAAGCTCAAATTTTTATCACATAAACTACATGATATGTGCTCCATTTAACTCTTCTATAGCTACTGTTGAATCATCATCTATGTATTTTCTAAAAATCGTCCAAAACAGTGAACTCAGATTTGTACCTTAAACTTGTTTTGATCATATCTCACTCATTACAATGATTCCATTGCATGGCCAACACTCACATGTGTACAAGACTCATAGCTTACTGTATATCAATTCTGCTTCATCATTTTATCATTTCATGACATGTTTCTTTACTGTTTTATACAGCCTACCATTTAAACAAGATTTACCCATTTTACATGTAGTTTATCCGTTTTTTTAAGCATGTTTATCAACACCAAATCCCCAGACAATACTTTTATCATCATATAATCATCATATACATATACAATAGGAAATAAAATACATGATTATCTAGTAAAAATAACAAGAAGATGAGGACGACAATCTTTATACCACCATGATGATGTAGGTTGATCAAAACATGGATTTTGATGGGGAAACTTATGATGCATTAAGACTATCTTCAAGACCACCAATCTTCATAAACTCCTTGTGGAAAATCAGCCCCAAGACTCCATGAAAACTCCTCCATGGATGTTATAATCACCACCATTCAAGAGTTCTTCAAGAGGGCTTCAACATATGTAGAAATAACATGAGGTTTATGGTTAAATTTGATCAAAAGTGGTGTTTAATGATGATGGTGGGACGGCAATCAAGGGAGAGTGAGAGAGTTTTGAGAGTGGTTTTGCATGAGATAAATGAGAAATGTGGGTTGTGTTAGTAGTTTTGTATTGTGAGTGGAAAGTGTAGCTTCATTGTGAAGCTAAGACAAGTGTAAGCTTTTTGCTTAAGTTTTGACACATCAAGTGTGTTAGTTGCTTAATGTTGGCCGGTTTTGGGGGTGGGACAAGTGTCCCACTTGTCTCATCCCCAATTATTTACGGGTACTCCTCGATTCTAGTTTCCTCAATTTGCGTGCCCTCGGGTCGTTTTACGAAAAACGTTTTTATAAATTATGAATCAACGTCACAAAACGAATCCAATAAAAATTGTCTCATCAAAAAAGGAGTTCGAAAACGTAAATACGTAATCCTAAGGTTTCCGGTTTAGTCGTCAAGGACGTTAAAATAAAATCGTAAGTCCTAATCTCTTCTCGTAAATTTGTGAGTTTATGAACTAACACAAATTTAAAATCTCAAAATAATATTTACGGATAAATTTATTTTCTGAAATGTCGGACTGTCACCAAAGACAGTGTATGTAAATGTAAGCACGTAACGTGGAATCCTCCGGTTTAGACGTAGTCGATGCTACTTCAAGACGTAAATCCAAATTTCTTCCCAAAAATAAGTGAGTTCATAAAATAATATTTTCAAATAAATATTGAGAATAAAATATTGACCATAAATTGACGGGTTGTCACATCATTTACCCCTAAACAAGATCTTTGTCCTCAAAGATCATCTTACTACTCACTTCATATAGAGTTAAAGCCATGTGGGTATTTCCTCCACATTCGGTCTTTTCTCACAAGTGTAATCCATTATAATACACGAGTTTCCTCAAACATAACTACGGGAACAAGATCAGGCTAAATGTTGACTTACTTTCTCTATCCATGATGTTCACGGGTTTCTGATGAATGAAACGTTTCGCCGATCTAAGCTTTACTAAGAACAATCAGATTTTCACTTGATAGATATTGCATCAAGTTCGATTTACGAAACATAATTCACGCAGTTCTTGAAGTCCTAGGGTAGATCTAGCTTATATGCCTTTCAATCCCAACTTTTACATCATCTCAATGGTCTCATACAACGGGGACTTATATCCCATGATTTTTCAGATCATGAATTCATTTTTCCAAGGTTAAAAATTGTGGCATAACTTCGCTACCCATTTGGCACTTCAAGATCTACATTTCATATTCATATAACCTCTTGCCCACTACCGACTGTCAATAATCAGATCCTAATTTCAACAATCATTTCAGATCTCGCGGGTCGGGTATTTTGTAAGGTTAGGTTCGCCATCATAGGAAACCTTAAACCTAAAAGACATGTCCAACTCACAATAGGTGTATGTCGGATGTCTCCATCTCAACTCTTGCTTACAGATGCTCTAAGATTTAGATCCTAACAATATTAGATCTCGATCCTAATGCGATAGTTATCTAGGATAATCTCTCCAAAGGAAAACGATTATACGGTCTATTACCAAAGGTCAATCATTCAAACATAGAACAGCGCTTATAGTATTTTGTATCGTTACTTTATCTCATCCCTTCGATTGGGGTGGTACACAGTACTCTCATCAAGGTTCGTTCTCAATGACTTCTGAGCAAATCTCTAGAAATTCGATGCGAAGCGAGGATCTTGATAAAGATGTTCGATACAGGTACACTATGTTTACACAACTCCTTTGCATTTATCATTAACGGGAATGATATTAGCAGATTTGGTCAGTCTGTCGACGATGACCCAAATCGAATCAAATTCAGATGATGCCCTTTGCAATAGCTAGACGTTTACTAATGTATGAGGCGATGTCTGCCTTCATAATTGCCATCAGTACAACTTCTTCAGACAAAGATACTTTTAGTCAAAAATGACATACATATAATACTTATACTTGCAAATTCCAACATAACTATATCTCACAATCCTCCAGATTTAGACAATCACATGTGGTCTTTAAAACATTTAACGCTATCGGCTTCTCAACTCTAATGGTTCACACTAGCCGTGAAACCTTTCACTATTTATATTATCCTTTTTACAGTCATCGGTTATTTTTAAATTGTTCGGAAACTTATTTTGCACCTTCATTATTAAGGAACATGTCCTAATTGGTTCTTTATCTTTTATACATAACGTGTCAGTAATTATATTCATTTTTCCTGATGATATAATTATCATGTCCATATTTGTTCAAAAATTATTCTTCACATTTTCTGAGTTTTAGTTTCTTCTCAACTATCATTTTTATCAGTTTTTCTCAATCCGGCGTTTAAAGCGTCGATAATTATTAATTAAGTAATAATTATTAAATTTTTATGAAACGTAAACGTAAAAATTTTAAATTTCTTAGTTCGACCAATTATATAAAATGTTCAAAATAAATTTGAATTTAATTAACACGATTTTTGTTGATTTATCGAAAATAATTATTAAGATTCGTAAATGCTCGAAAAATCTTTGGTTACACTTTGGTCAAAATTTTCTTATTTGAAAAGCAAAAGTTGTCGTTTCAAATTTTAAGTAATAAGTTATATAGTTTCCTTAATTCTTCTTAGGTTGTCTAGAAGTATACACAAACATTTACCCCTAAACAGAAGTTTAGTTAAATGGTTTGTGTATAAGGGATAATCCCTTAAAATCCTTTGTTAAAACATTTGTCAAAATATATTTGCATTTTCTTTTTAGTATAACCCAAAGTCTTAAATGACTTCTAAATTTTGAAGAGTCAATTTATATTCCATTATCTATTAATAACACAGTTAAATCATGTAAAGTATTAAGTCTTAAGTCTTATGTTAAATATTCAAGGTACAATTTTTAATTGTTCGGCCAATTCAGGGCAATCTATAATTAATTATTAACTTCTTCTTATTCTTATAAACAAATGGTCCTTAATGATCACGAGCATGAATTTATCAAATTACAGCCTACACACGTGATTCACCAAATTTATGAATACTACATGTGCATTGGTCAATCCAAACGACACCACGTGAAACTCATAATCTTTATTACAAGTTCTGGATGTAGTGATTGGAATAGATAATCCTTTTCGTAGATGCGAAGTTGATGATAACCATGCTGAGGATCAAAAACCTTGTAAATGATCGAACAAATCTTCCATTTCGAGTTATGGATATCGTTTTCGATTATCAATTTACTCAATTCACAGTAATCTATAAATATAAGGAATGATAACACCATAGCTTTTCATGATGACGAGCTCGGTAGAATAAAATCTTTTCCCGACAACTCTCTCAGTCGTACGGTAATTCCTTTAATTCAGATGGTGCTGACGTACAGTGCACACGCCACAGGTGCAGCTCCGGGAATATAATCAATACCAAATTCAACTTGCCTTAATGGCGAAAGTCTAGGTAATTTATTAACAATTACTTACTAAAGTTTCAAATAACAGAATTATCTTTTCAATAAATTTATTTTAGGTTCTTTCTAGATTATAATATCTATGACTAATTCACAACCATTCACGGTATAATTTCAAGTCTAAATACAGGATATGGTCATCCATCGAGAATTATTTAGATTACCCTTGATAATCAACATCTTATCATTTAGGGGAATTCTACTTGAGTTCCCATCAATTAAGACAATGTCGTCATGTCATAATCAATCAATCCATTCTACTGGCACTATCAACTTTCCAGTTTTATTGCCGTCGATAAGATGTGAACTTCTCAAAAGACTAATAATAACTCATAATCCTTCGCAAATTCAAGGATATCTGGAGACACAACTACTATTAAAAGAGTAAGGTCAACGCATAATCTACACGAGAGAATTTCAATTCTTATACAGACGAAAACATTTAACGAATATGAATATATCCCATGTTTTAATAATTTGAGTACGCATTCGAAAGTTCCTCGGATCGTTACCCAGGTCATTTAAATGAAATCAAATCAAAAGAAATGATAGGAACGTCGATACATCCAATCGGGTATCAACACTCGGTAATCAGATACTTTTCCTAAGAATCTCACTACGGGAGAATTGGACAAGAAGGGAATATCAATCGTCAAATAAGACAATTTCAACAGATGAGTAAATTCGACTCAGAAGAATAGATGATACAGGCACATATGAAGGTGTCCCTAACACTATATCCTTATTTTTCACTTCTTGCAGATCTCATAAATCTTAATCTTTCACAATCTTCAAAGAATATTTAGTGTTTATTAATCAGTTTTATGGTGACTACTAATCAGCCTTGCATGGTCCATTCCAAATTGTATGTAGGCGCGCAACTATATACAATTTCAAGATTAACGATGCAATACTCAGTTCGTCAAAACTTTATCATCATGTTTATAATAAAAACATTTTCATGCTTAATTCTTAAATAAGAATCAAAAATATATTTACAAAGATTTTCTTTGTTATGGAAATAATTAAGTTTCCAAAGCTTTTCATAAACAACTTCATTTTGATATCAATCACTTATAATTCTCACTTTGAATAATCCTTATTGTGATGAAAATTAAATTTTCTCAAAGGATACCGTTTTAACTTTATAAAAACAATGTGTGATCTGCAAAAGAGTGACGAAGAGTTGTTCACCAAGAACAAACTACAATATGATAGGAAATGAGCTTAGCCAAATAATCATGAGTTTCATGACCTCGATGGCACTCAAAAAGAATAATCCACAACGTAACTCAAACAGAGATGAGTACTTGCTCAATAGTTGCATCACTAATGCGAGCATTAGGATGAAGCAATAAAGGATAGATAACATCGATATATGTAGAATTTAGCAATCAAAGGTAGTCTTTTCATTAATCACAAACAAGTCAAAATTGTACCGTAACACATTACGTGTCACTATGTCATACAATTCTCAGAACTCATCCTACCAACTGATGTCACAGTTAAGTTAGGGATTGTTTTTAAAAGATACCACAATGAATACTAATCTACAAGAGTCATTATGTGTTCCACTTGTCCCAGAAGATCCATCGGTCCCAATTCAGAAGAAGATTTCTTCAATTTATTTCTTGGACACTGGGCATCCTCGTCACTGGACAATGGCCTAGGAACAAACCTTAACACGAACCTACAATCATTTAAAACCTTATAATTCAATCACAAAACTTAACGATTTCCTCTTAACAATTTATTATTCCATATGGGTTAAATTTTTCTTTATTCAAATTTCAACCACTTTTATACTCAATTCGATATCCTACTTCATTCTCCAATACTTTCAATCTTTATTCTTAGGCCTTAAAAGGGCAATATAAGCTCATTATGAATAACACTTAATTTCCAATCCTATAGTTTCTTACAACAATAGTTATCAAATGAGTCACTAGTATGAGATGACTCATACATTCAATTAGACTTCTCGGAAAGGTATTAGTGGCATGAGGCTTTTGGGTAATGGTTCCAATAACAGCCTCAAGTGCAACATTCACCCTTTCGATTTCAATTTAAGAATTGGATGACAACGAATCAGATGACATCTATCTAGGTGGTAACGTTTTGTCAAACTCCACTCTATAAGAAAAGATCGTCATGACATCGATATCAGATTTAATCTCGCCAATCCTTTTTCAATATCGCAATCAACTAATATCTACATTTCTATGAATATCAACCATTTGTTGGGATCATAAATATCCACAACTTGGTTTAGATCTAAGATAACTAGAATTCCTACGAGAATAGCTTCGATTAATTTACTAGGGGATTTAGGGTTCCTTGTGACAATCTACGTCGTATAAATAACTCGTATAAATATCAAAATAATCATCAAACAATCATGTAATCAAATTACATCATATATATAATCCAAGTCATATATATTAAAATAACACTTCTCAGTCTGGCCTTGTCGGTAACTCGGGAATTCTTCGCCACCATTATTGATAAGTGTGAAAACACTCATCAATTATGATCCAAATACCACTCAAAACACAGTCGAATACCTTATATTTAACTGAAAATTGTCAGAATTACGTGGGTATTGGTGTTTTTGTGTTTTCAGGTAAAGTAGATGCATTTTGGAACAAAGACGCGTTTTCAAGGGATTTATATCACAAAAGACGAAGAAAAAGACGAAAATATGATTCAAGGACTTTATTTGCCAAGCTTCCAAAGATCGAGGACTTAAGTTGCACTTTTAACAATTCAAAGGATGAAAGGGAATTTACTTAAAAGGGTTTTATAACCATTTGGCAAAAGATGAAAAGTGGAAGGACTAAAAAGGCAAAATAGGAAGGAAAGTTTATTTACTTATCTTAAGTCAAGTTGACCAAAGACCGGTCAAACTCTCACAAACACACAAACGTCTTCTTCTCCATTCAAGAGAGAGAGACGGTTTCATCTTTACACCTCAAACCTGCAATCGAATTTCAAAGACAATCCAAGAAGATTCAAGTGAAACTTATAACTACAAAGACGTTCCTCTTGATCTCCTCTTCATTATGATACCAATCAATTAGACCAAGAGTTGAAGACGAAGAAAACCCCAAATTCAAGAATGAAGGACGAGTGCAATCCTCGTATTAAACACGTGTCCAATCCTCATTGGATAGAACACGTCACAACACCTCCTTTCAGCGGCTATATAAAGAAGATGAAGACATCAGTTTCAATCGGTTAGCATAGGAGTAGATTCACCTAGTTAGTTAGATTAGTAGGAGTAGTTAGATATTCTGTTAAGTTTTCAGTTTAATCAGTTTGTGTTCTTGTTTAGTCCTGTAATTGATTCGGTTACACTTTCAGTAAAGTTTTTGTAATCATTTACCCATTTTTCCCCATTAATGAATCTTTGAGCTTTCGTTACTCTTCCATTTCTCTATTTTTTACTGCTTAATTGTACTAAAAATGATGATATGATTTTAAGTTTTGTAACTGTTTGATGAGATTGTTATTAATTCGAGCATCAGTTTTTACTCTCCGCCATTGATAGAGTTTATAAGATCAGTTGAGTGTTTGGTTAAGAGAAACTTGATGTTTATTCTTCAAGTTTTCTGTATTTTCTTCTATTTTTCTGCTTGGAATCATTAGCTTTTAGTCTTCGAGATATTGAAAGATTTGATCAAGACTAGCTTATCAGTTGATAGTTTCAAATCCAGTTTTCAGTATTGTTAAACAGTTAACTAACTTTGTGATTTCTTTTATTAATAAGCAAAACTTGATTTCTAGTTAAAAAGTTTTTTTTTCCCTTCAACAGTATTTTCAGTAAAAAGTAGTTCATAGCTATTGAGTTTTTACTAGATGATCTAAAAGTTTTGGCTTTCTTTCCTTAATCCTGGTAAATAAGCTCATAGGTTCAAATCTTTTGAATAATATCGAGTTTCGGTTTAGTTCGTGAATTTGGTTTTAAACGTTTCAGCTTTCAGTACGTAACAAGGTTTTCATTAGTTACTGTTCACAGTCTGGTTTGAATTTGATTGATATGTGACTCACATTTGGTTATACGAGTCAGTTACTATTCACAATTAGAGTTAGTGTAATTTCAGTGAGTTCTCAGGATTTCAGTAAGATAGGACGTGTTTTCGCTTTGATTTAGTTTTGCAGGTATTTGAATTAGCTGGTGATAAAGTAGCGGATCATCAGTAAAGTTCCAGTAGTTGCATTCGATTTTTGAAGGTGTTGATAGTTTAAGCCGGCTCAGCGCCGCGCTTCTCGACTCAAAGGTCTAAACTTCGGATGCACAGGTTAAGCATGGTTAATTTTCTGAAATATTTAGCGTAATCTGTATGTAGATTTGTAGTGTAAATTTTCTTGTTATCTGCTTTAGATTTCTTGCTGAATGTTATTTGAACTTTAATTTCGTTAGGCAAATTAATATGAGAAATTAGCCTGGCTATATTTCTGAATTATCTGTGAATGAGTATTTGGCAATTTGGATTACAGTTTAAGTAGTGTAGTATTGTCTGGTAGATATGTTTTTGTGATTCGAGGAAAAAACTGTTCTATATTTGTTAAATTTTTAGTTCTTCAATTTAGGTCTCGAGTAATCATACTAGTAGTAGTTACTGTATTTTGATTGTTATTCTGTTAGCTTTTCAATCTTAGTTTGTAGAATAGCTGTTATTCAATTTTAGTTTGTGCGTTATTATAGTTAGTTTTTTTAGACTAATGGATCAGTTAAGTGATTTACTTGTTAGCCCATTAATAGTGTAGCTTTGTAATTTCTTTTTCAAGATTGGGCCTGGTCTGTTTGTTAAAAAATCAGTTTGGGCTTGTTCACTTAAAAGTCTTTTATAGTTTCATAAAATTGGTTTATTAGAATTGATTTGTAGAATTTATAAACTTGCATTTTTTTAGTTTCGTAGAAATAGATTTATATTTTATATTTTGCAATTTAAATTTGTAGTGTAAATTTGTATTTTTCATTTTATATTTTGTGCATTTAAATTTTGTACTTGCAATATGTTTTTAGCTTAGTACGTATACGTAGTAGTAGATAATATTTTTACCTTTTTGAATGCTTTGTGCAAATTAGAAATAGATACCAAACAAATTTGTATAACCAAAAACAATTAAGTCTTTGCTAGAAAACGTTAGATCAATTCGAATCGAGCTGAGAACACAACTACACTAAAAAACGAAATATTAAATGGCGCCGCTGCCGGTTCTTATCGTGAAGATTAACGATTTCGAGTGAGACGATTGGATTTTGGGATCCGTTCACTTTGTGAACGTTATTTTTACGTATTATAATCAAAAACATAAAAAAAAAATCAAAAAGATAAAAATACAAAAAAATAAAAAAATCACAAAATCAATTCTTTTCCTAAAGAATTGAACCAAAAAAAAAAAAAAAATCCAAAAAGTAATTTTTTTCCTAAAAGATTACAACAAAAAAAAATATATATATTATATCGATTTCATCGCTTTTTTTACGTAGATATAGTATTTTTCTTAAAAAATCAAATAAATACAAAAATTATTTTTTATATATTATTATATGTAAATAAGTATACGTATAAGAACAACCAATAAACATATCTTCCATAAGTATTGCCGAGGCAATACACCGTGTTGAGGGGCGTTCCGGTCCTTGACACGCGTATCGATCCAATTTAATTAAGCAAGAATAGATAAATACTTCCAATTGGCAATAATTCGAAGAATACAAACTACTAAAGTGAATAGATAGGCGACGTGCTATAAAATGCCGTCTAAGGGTTAATAGGTACTTAAGTGTTTCGCGCCACCTAACCCCCCGTTCACTAGTGCGTATTCTAAGAAGGAAGGCTTTATTGGGGGTCTTGCACCCAAGTAGTAATTATATATATACTTTCTTGTGGATATTTCATATCGAACCTCGAGGGAGATAATCTCTTCTCCTTTCAAAGTCGACCGAGGGCTACTCCCTCATTCCTCGTGTTTACTTACACGTGTACTCGCACGCGTGTAAACATACCACCTTTGGTGTATTACTTCCTTCCCCGAGGAAGCTTTTAAACGTCATTATACTTGTATATACATTCGGCCACCTTGTTAAACATGGATACTCGTTCCATGTTGGAGATTTTGCAACAACGATCCGCCAACGTTACTTATTCGCCTTGTTCGACTTGTTGTGGTCCACACGATACTTATTTATGTGATCAAAATAATAGTTATTATGGGGAGGGATATGCTTATAATGGAACCGAGAACCCTAATTTTCAACTTAACACTCAAATGGACTACACTTGTAATGACTATATGGGATATTCCGGTTTTTCATCACAACCTCCACCATCATTTCATGATCAAACCTTTAATGTGCCATACCAAAACCAAGGATTTTCCAATTATGAAGGTTTTCAAAACAATGAAACTTTTCAAGGCTATAATCAAGAAACCTTTCATAATCAAGGATTTTCAAACAATGAAGGCTTTCAAAATGATGAGAATTTTCCATGCCATAATCAAGACACCTTTCAAGATCAAGGGTTTTCACATTCGACCATTTTGCCACACATGGATACTCGTCCTATTTTGGAGATATTACACGACGAGAAATATCGAGCTATGTATGGGCCTTGTGCGACTTGTGGAGGATCTATAGGGAAAATAATTGTCAACGATATGTGGTTAATTATGATCAAGGGTTTGATGAGAATTTTCAAAATCAAGAATTTTTAAATCAAGACGATTTTCAAAATGAAGAAAATTTTCAGAATCCTAATAAAAAAAACCGTTAACAATCAAGGCATTTATCATTTCTTGAGTAAAGACGCTTTTAATATGGTAATGCAAGCACTTGAGACAATGCAAGAGTCAACTGATCCGAAAATCTTAGGCTTGAGCACATACATCTTGCAACACATGAGACCGAACGATGCTTTACCTGATGATGAGCCTTCTTTGAGAGTAGATGTTGAGGATGATACACTTAGTGATGTTCCTATTATAGACCCTTCCATCTCTCCACCGACTATACTTGAGCCATACACACCTTCATCACCTTTACCTCACGTGGAACCCACCGACTCTTTAACCATGGGGGACGAGCCTCTTAGCACTAATACAAATACCGATTTGGAAGAATTAACCGTTTCTAGTGTTGAGAACCTTATCCCAATCCAAAGAGAGCTTGAGAGGGTTTCCAATGAACCATGTGATGAGCTTTGTGTTGATACCTCTTCTCCTCATGATCACATTGAGATTTTATCACATATTGACCTTCATGCTACTACTAGTGATTTTGGTGATTTTGATCTTGATGAATTGTTTAAAGAAAGGGATAATGAGATTGAGGAAGAGTTTGTGAAAGACTTGACACAAATGGAGGATGATGATTGTGATTCTAGTGACGCGTCTTATGCTATATCATCCAATGATTTGTCTTGTCAAGATAACATTCCTAATTTGGATGAAGAGTTTGTTCCTATAGGAAAAGTGGATCCTTATCCTCTACCACCTTATGATAGTGATGAGTCTTTTACTTCTGATGATGATAACTCCATTTCTTCTATGACTCCTTCACCTATTCCTCTAAGTGATTTTGTGATACATTCAAATCCTCTTTTTGAGACGTGTTTTGATAACCCACTTTTTGAGGAGTGTGAAGAATCTAATAATGAGTCTATAGAAGAAGAACCCTTAATTGATCATCCTTCACTGGTTTTTGAGGATACACCTATTGATTTTCATGATCATATCATCCCTTTGAGTGATTCTCTCATTAATAAACCTCCTTTTGAGCCTTATGTTCCCACCCTCCCATCCTTGAAGTTGGTTATTGATGAAGATCCTTTCCTCTTAGAGATTGATACTTTTTCACCTAAGGCACCTTTAGAACTCAAAACCTTTGATATGGACTCTTTTATGGAGATTGATGCCACCATAGAGGATACTCTTGCACAATTTGATATAGAGGTCCACGATAGTGTTTCTAATTTGGAAGAGGAGGTTCGTCTTATTTCTACATTGCTTTTTGGGACCCTAGAGCCTACACCTTCTCCACAAGACACTATTAATCTTGATCCGTCTTTTACTATGCCTTCTATGGAAGATTACCCACCTTTTGATGATGATGATGAGCCTAATATAGACATAATAGTTATGAATGTTTTGATACCTACACCTTCATGGTATCATGATGCTTTGATATCTAAGGGGGAATCTTATATGGTTGATATGAGCTCATCTTCTTATTTTCCCATGAAGGGAAAGATTTTTGATCCTGGGATACGTATATTTGGAAAACATTGGTTTTCATCTACTCCACTTAAGAGTGTGCCTTCGTTTGATATGCGCTTCTTGTATGAGCTTACTTTGGTGATGCTACCTACTTTGGATTTGTTCACTTGTCGAGATGGAAACTATGTATTTGATCCTGGGGTTCTTCTTATTTGAGAGATTTCATATGTTGGACAAACTTGAGACACGTTGGACCGTTCCATTTATCGAGGCGGATATTGTAAATCTTATAGTAAATGGCAACGTGCTAAGTTTGAGTGTATCATGTGAGATGTGCTTCAGAGTGTATATCCTTTGTTCTCCATGATGGTTTCCCCAAGGACAACTTAATTCGGGGCCGAGTCGAGCTAGCGACTTAGGGTTAAAAAAACACAAGCATTGAATAACTAGGTTAGAAAACGTAGAGTAGATTTTCAATAGGTTAGGTTTAATTAAAAGGATGTTATAGTCGAGTTGAAGTGGAGGGGTGCCTTTCTTCGTCTTTTGGTGTTTGCTTCAAGGGTTGCTCTCTCTCATTTCATGCTTGGAGCTTATGGAGGAGGCCCGTGTATCTGGTTCACTTCGATTAGTTTTTGCTATTGTGATATTAAACACTTGTGCTTAAAATGAATACCCTTTAGTTGTCTCTTTCTTGGGTTGAGCAAGGTTATCAATGTCATAAGTGTAAGGGAGTTCACTCCAATACTCTTAAACATTGAGGACAATGTTTATATTAAGTGTAGGGGAGACTTCTATCGAAGTGACCTTACCAAGACCATTGCCTTTACTTCATGATAATTGGGAAAATTAATTTTTCGATCATTTTTCAAATTTTTGATCTACTTTGGCCACCAAAAATATGCATTCATAATTTTTGCATTAATCATTTTTCATTTGCATATCATATTTGCATTGTATATATTTCTTCTTTTATTTTTCATCAAAATATATAAAAAGAAAAAAATATAATAAAACATGGTTTTAACAAGTTTAGACTTCTTTGACATATTAGGCCCGCCATGGATATTTTGACTCAACCCGAGTTTGCTTATCTTAGCATTCTCTAGCTAGTATCCTTAACCATGTAGTCCTTCATTGGTCTATTAGGCTAATCATCCACCAATTTCATTATTTGAAATTTTAAATTTGTGGAGAATGGGAAATGATAGAGTTGAAGCAAGTGTAAAAGGGCTAGATAGACTTCATGGCAATTACTTGTGGCTAAACCCTTCTCTTCTTAACCTCTAATTTCTTCGCATGTATATAATTGTTAATAAATAATCAAGTACGGTTTTAATTGGTTTGTAATCTCTTATGCATTTTTGGCTAATCATTCATGGTTGATATGAGTACGTCTTAAGATTCTAAGTTAGTACGATTTATGTGTAGTAGACTTATGTCATGCTCCATACTTAGCGGGTGTTTTTCCTTTTCTTATTTTCAAATTTCTTTGTGAGGAATAAAGAAAAATAAGAGCGGCTTATGAAAAAAATGAGTGGCTAGAAAAAAAAAAAAAAGAAAAAAAAATAATGCAAGACTCCCAAGAGGGGAAGTGTGGTGTTAATTATAGTGACTATTGAGTTCCAATATTACCTTGACGGGTTGCGGGGATTCAATAGATTGCTCCAATCCAATATTACCTTGACGGGTTGCGGGGTTGAAGATCCAAAGTCTCAAAAAGATGGCGGATGTAAATTATTGCGTGAGTTTTATTTTCCTTTCCTTAGCGAGTGTGTAGCTACTTATGAAAGCATGACATGAGGATTTTACACATAAGGCGAATGACTTATTACTCTTGAAACGGACTTATATTAGTTGTGAGCGGTTTTTCAAGTAATGGATGAGAGGATTACTTAGGATTAAAACCGTGCTTCCTTATTTTTGGATTTTGCACTTCTTATACTTCACACTTGAAATAATGACAAATTTGCCCACAAGCAATTTGCTCAAATAATAACCGGTTCCAAATTTAATTGTCATGAATAAGTTGATGCACTTTTTACTTGTGAATGCAATGATTCCATTTTTAAGCTTGGTATGGGGAAAGTGAAACTTGAGGGTGATAAATGTCCATGGTACCCAAGCCCTAATCTAAGTCATTGATTTCTTTATGAGTTATTTCCATCAAAACCATTTATGAAAAATCCAAAAATATATTAATAGAATTGTTTTCTTTGCATTGCATTGTAAATATTCAAAATCATGCATCATATAGTGTAGAGTAGTGTAGATGCATTCCATAATGGCCAAGGTGGGTTAATTATGAGAAAAGTGTAATTTAGAGCTTTAAAATGCTGCATTGCATGAGGACATGGCAATGGTCAAGTGGAGGGGAGTTGATAAGTGTGAAAACACTCATCAATTATGATCTAAATACCACTCAAAACACAGTCGAATACCTTATATTTAACTGAAAATTGTCAGAATTACGTGGGTATTGGTGTTTTTGTGTTTTCAGGTAAGTTATAGTCAAAAGATTTTTAGACATTTTTAGAAAAATGTTTATAGTTAAAAGATTTTGAAAAGTTTTATTCAAAACCTTCGTTTTAAAAATCTTTCGTTCTCTATAACGAGAGCTCTGATACCAAACTGTAACACCCCCAATTTATACAACTCAATACAGCGGAAGACTCGTTGGTGTTACGGGATAGCACATTACTCACATCATAGACAACGCATAAAAATCGCGTCGTTTAATAGTAAAGCATTTCCATTCATATATATCAAAGTTACATAGGTCCCAAGTCATTGTATTTAATACAGGTTTTACAAACGTTTGAATGGAAATTATAATTTAAGTGCGGGCCATGAATTCTTGTCGTCTTCCCGAGAATTACCTTCAATTACCTGAGATAAAACATGTTAAAAGAAAAGGTTAGCGATAACGCCGAGTGAATTCATAGAGTTTAATAAAATCCATCAATATAATATCAGTATAAAATTATTACTGAAAATCATTTGGTACAAATCATTTTAATAGGCCATAAAAAAGCCAAAGTCATTTTATACAAATCTTTATCAAAATCATAATATATGCGTTTGCCTTAAAAATCATTATACGAGCCAATGTCGTAAAAACATCATACAATACGTCTTATAACGTTGTATGAAAATAAAAACCGTTATATGAATATGGTTATGAAAACCAAAACACGAACATAATATCAATAGTATGACCCTGTATTGCTAGTCAGGCAATACATCGTAATTCGGAGCGTCTAGTAGTATTTCGTTAATCAGATTATTATAAGCCGCATGACATTGTTACCTTACTAAACCAACAACGGGTAGCTAACCCGATCCTCAATTTGCCCATCTAAAGTAGCGTGTCGTCACAAAGGTCACGCTATGGAAATCTTCTCATACATAAATTCGCTTACCAATCAATGTGGCACGACGGGGATCAACCGTCAAGGCGCGAACTGGGGTGATCGTCCCCAAATAGTACTATTAAATGCATAAGCGTCTACCAAATCCCGGTAGTTTACAATTCATGCTAATGGGACTTTTAGTGACATAACCTAACTTTAATAATCTGATGACGTATAGTCCCCAGCCGGGTCATGGACCCGGCCCAAAGGTCCTACCCGTATCCGGCCCATCACAGATGGGTGGGATAATGTCAGTCAGGCTTATGGGCTTGGATGAACAGTAACCGCACACATGTGTGCGGCCCACGGCCCAGTACGCCCGACATGGCCGACATAGGGTTAGACAGAATGATATTCTGTCTAGGAATATCTTTACCCCAATAAGGAGAGGATATTCACTAACCAGAATTAGAAGATAACAATCACTTTAATTCTGGTGCTTATCTCTTCCTTGGGGCCGAAGGATCAGTGAAAGCCCACTAGGGTTTCACTGCCTATAAAAGGAACTCCCTAAGGGTTCCACAAAGGGATTACAACTCACTCTAAACTCATATAACCCTAAATCGATTACTTACTCTCACGCCGGAGTCTAATCGTGGGAAACCTTCCCACGGTAAGCTTAACGCGTGTTGTTTAGTGTGCAGGATCCCAACCAAACAATTCACTTGGTGCAGGAGCCGGAGCCCAGTCGACCCGAATTAAGCCTAATTCGGGTATAGCAAGGACCAACCAACTTTTGCATCAACAAGTTGGCGCCATCCGTGGAACCCTAACACTAAGATAGAACAAAATCTCATCTCGAATCTCTAATGACGAAGGGGCATCCGCCTACTAACCCCAGGAATGTGAATCCTGGGACCCGGAAGTCCCAAGGGGAAGGGATTCTCATCCCCAACCAATCACCTAACCGTCTCGCAGGCGGGCTGGGTAACCGTAGCGATTTTCAACCCGTGTGGGTGACGAGCACGATCTCGGTGACACCCCCGCCTACTTCAACCCTGGACAACCCTGATCCAGGGAGTGCGCCAGACCCTCCTAACAAGGAACCGCGCAGACCCTCGGCGGAGGAAGAAGTGGAAGCCCTGCCACTCAGTGAGGAGGATCTTACTCGAGTTCTCACTCAGAACTTTGAAAGGATCGTCCCAGGGATCGCATCAAGATTGAGTCTGGGGAGGAACCTCCAAGCCAGACTCAACTTTGGTGACGGTGGACCAACCACCCCCTCCCAAAACCGGAGGAAAAGGAGAACCCGGCCTCAGGAGCAGGGAACCTTTGAGGAAAACCCTCAACCCCGGAATGTGTTTGAACGCATAGGGGACCGCCTTATGCAAGAACTAACACAGTCCCAAGAAGGAGAAAGGTCGGATGGCTCACCCGAGCGGCCAGATCGAGAGCTGACCAGAACCACACGCCGCCCAAGTGTGTGGGATAGAATGAACACTGGGAGAAAGGCTCCTGGTTCGTCTCAAAAAAGTGGTCCCTATTCAAAGGGCGGGGCACCACCACCGTCCCCAGATCCGTCTGGGGAGGACTCAGATGACCATCCACCTAAGCGTCGCCGGCCAAGGCGCACGCCTCCACCACCAAACAATGAGGAATATTATGGTGGCCCTTACTATCGGGATACGGAAGCAGAGGACCTCTCGCGTCCATGGTGTGAACCATGGGATGACCCTAGGCTCACACGGCCATGGGCTGATCCCAGGGAAGATCCGTTTACCCTCCGCATACGGAACTATTCTGAGGACACCAAACGTCGCATGCCGGCATGTATCAAGACTTATGATGGGTCCGGTGATCCTGTGGATCACCTCAAAATATTTGATACTCAGGCTAAAATTGAGCGATGGCCCATGCCTATATGGTGCCAAATGTTTAATTCAACCTTGATTGGAAACGCTCGTGACTGGTTCGAGGCACTCCCCCCACGGAGCATTGATAGTTTCACGGAACTACGCACTGCGTTCGAAAACAATTATACTCAAAGGAAAAAGTATAATAGGGATCCGGTCTCACTGGCAACCGTTAAGCAACGGCCGGGGGAGTCCACAGAAGCCTTCACTGAGCGCTTCAATGATGAGTGCACACGCACAAGAACCATGCCAGAGCTCCTGAAAATCTCTGACTACATGCACGCCATAACAGACAGAGAACTAATCAGGCGCCTCAACGACAAGCGCCCAGAGAGATATGATGACCTCATGGAAAGGGTCAGAAATTTCATAGAGGGAGAGACAGCTGTTGCCGCAGCCTACCCATCCCGAGGAAATGGGTACCGGTCAAATGACCAGTCCCGGAGACAGTCGGGCGGTCAATGCAACCAGAACAATAACAAGGGCTCGGACTATAAGAGCCAAAGCAAAGGCGGACGGTCGGACGACAAGTTCACCCCCCTAAAGATGTCCTACCGGGAGATCTTGTTGACTGAAGGGGCGAACTTTCCAAGACCTCCCCCAATGACCACACCCCTGGAACGTCGGCAAGGAAGTCGCTTCTGCGAATTCCATAATGACAAAGGACACGGCACGGAGGAGTGTATCCAGCTCAAGAAGCATATTAAGTCGCTAATCAAATCAGGCATACTCAAGCACCTAGTTAAGGATTGGAAAGACGGAAAAGACAACAACAAGAAGTATGATAAGAATGATCCCCAAAAGGACAAGCCTTCTACCATATACATGATCCAATCCAGACAGCGCCGCACGAGACAGAAAATTGGCCAAAAATTTTCACGCGGCAAGGAAATCTCATTCCCTCTCATTACAGCAAGCGACGTGATTGATGCGCCTCTCACTATTGAGATAAGCATTGGTACACACAATGTTCGTCGCATGTATGTGGATGGAGGGTCGTCAGCAGAGGTGCTGTATGAACACTGCTTTGTGCAGTTACGCCCAGAAATAAGAAGCCAATTAGTACCGGCCACGTCGCCGCTTACTGGCTTTAGTGGAGACACTATCTGGCCGATAGGGCAGTTGCGTTTGCTTGTCACCATTGGGAATGAGGAATAATACTTGGTTTTTTACTAGTTGAAAGTTCGTTTTCTCGGTATCTCCTCGAATTGATTTCCGGTTAATTGTGTGAGATTAGTTGTTCTTGGTGAAACAAATATTTTTGGTTTTGGTAAAATAAATGTGCAAGACTTAAAAATAAATGACGCGTAATTAAAGCTAAAACTAGTTAAAACGTAAACGGTGCAATATTTAACACTTTAAAGGTAAATGACGTGAAATTAAATGACGTAAAATTAAAACTTAACGAAAAGTAAATTGACAAATAAATAAAAATGCGGAATGAAATTAAAATAGACTAAAAATAAAACGAGAAAAATTGACATATAAACCTAAGTAGAATATTAAAACAAAACAAAACATTCCATCGGAATACACCCGATCGGAATCCATAAGGATCCGATCGGAATGTACCCGATCGGAATGAACATGATCGGAATATTTAAATTGTTGCTGATCGGAATAACCATGAAAAGACCCAATCGGAATATGGTGAATTTATACCAATCGGAATAACCAACAAGGGTTAGATCGGAATGGACAAACCCTTTTCCGATTGGAGTTCAATCGGAAAGGGTGGGAATAGGTCGCTGGTCGGAATGAACGATCGGAAAGGGGTTTTAATACCCTTTCCGATTTATAAGGAATCCGATATATAAGCTAGATCAAAAAGCTATGGAAATAAGCTTTTAACCCAAAACTAGAACGAATCAAAACTGAAGCGGAATCAATAAGCACAAATAACCACTTTTCAAACTTAAAATTAACAAACTTTGAAATCAAAACATAAAAAGATTAACTTTTTAGGCACGAGAACATGAATGAACAACACGGATCGCATGTAAATCGCACCAAAAGTAAATGAAAATCAAGAAAGGAAGATGAGAGATTAAGACAAGAAAAGTAATGATTAAAGAACAATAATGGAAAACTTACTTGAAAATTAAATGATTAAAAGTGCATAACAATTAATTAAAGTGTGAGAAATAAAATGACAAGAAATGGAAAAATGGTGGAAGAGTGGTTTGTCAAGCCACCAACAACAAGAAATGAAGTAGCTAATGGCTATTTATAGGGGTGATTAGGGAGGAGCTTAGGAAGCTTCCTCCCTCTTTCCTCTTTTCCTTAATTGCGCACTTAAGTCCCCAAGCTTCTTTAATCTTCTTACATCTTCTTAATACTTGGACTTTGTGACTTGTCTTGGGATTTCTTTAAACTCGTCTTGAATGTTCTTCATAAATAAAACTCCAGTTCTTCGGCTTTTAGTAAACTTCCGTCTTTTGACTTTTTCTTCGATAAATCTTCAGAATTGGTCTTGGACTTCCGTTATTTTTCCACTTTTGATCTTTCGACTTCGTCTTTCGTCTTTTTCTTCGATAAAAGCCCGTGAATGCCGTGTTTTCTCCACTTTTCACCTTTTCGTCCTAAATCACAACAAAAACACAAACCACGCATAATTCCGACATAAATGACATAAAATACACGTTTTGGCTCGGTTATTATTGCAATTAAGTGGTAAAAAGGATGGGTGTTTTCACACCTATCAAATCCCCTACACTTAACCATTGCAATGTCCTCATGCAATGCATTAGTTACAAAGCAAGATTACATTTTCCATCATAATCAATCCACATTGGCCTTTATTAAAGAAATAGAAAATTATAAACATACAAAGTAAAGAAATCAAAAACATACCTTGGTTTTGAAAATGTCGTGAATGATCATCATCCTCAAGTTTCACGTTCCCCATACCAAGCTTAAAAACGAGATCATTGTTATTATAAGTTAGCAAACTATCACGAACTCATGTGGGCCAATTATTCACTTAGACTCCCTTATTCCTATGGGTATCTCTTATATTTTATTATTTGTCTTGAATGATCACGAAGATGAATTGTTTGACTTATTTCGATAATTATTTAGTCCGAAAATAAGGTGAATGATTTAATCAATAGTTAGCTAAAGGACCAAATCTTTTAAAACTGCTTCTCGGGATATCAGAAAGTTCATATCTTGGCATAACTTGGTTCGCGATTTGAGACCTTTCTCGGGCCGATATTTGGCAGCGACTTCATACTTCGAATCTTCGAGAGACGTTCTTGAAATTATGGTCTTCTCTTCATAATAGGAATTTCTTCACTTGAAGTTTTTGAGAGATTCTTCATCTTTAGACCACGACTTCTTCATTTTTCTCCAATCTTTATTTTGGACTTTGATATACAACGATCCGCCTCCTTTTAGGACTTGGATCTATTTATCCTCATACCTTGTTAGGGTCTTTTCGGATAGACTTCTCCATGACTTTTGGGGAGTTCTTGCTTTTCGTCGTGTGTCTCGATCCTTCTTATAGATTTTCGATAAATGATTCTTCACATCACTTTTGGATCTTTAGCAACAAAATGTAGCCCTCATGCCTTGTTAGGGCCTTTTCGGACTCGCCAATCTTCGCGCCCCGCTTCATAAGTTATGCCTTGGCTATGAACTCTCGTCATTACCGAGCAACTTTTAAACGATCTGGGGCTAGAAGCTAAGTAACTTTTCAAATCGTACAACCTTATTTATTAACAGATAATTTATTAACAAGCGATGGGAGAATAGGCTTATAATTAACTCACATAAATTCACGAAAGAATACCGAACTTATAATTGGCTCTATCATCTCTCGTTCTCCACAGTTTAAAATCTCAAGTGATGAGACTCGTGGATACTTAGCCTATTAAATCAAAGTTTTGGGTTTTCGAGTCGCCTATAGGATCTTGCAAATTCTTAGACTCTTTCAAGTTTAGAAATCGCATCTTAAAGTTCCCTTGATAAACGACTCTCTAGGATCAATTATAGGATCTTGCGAAAAGTTCTTGTTCTTAACCCGTGAGAGTTAAGACTTTCGCGTTTTATAGCTCCCTATATAAAAGCCTAGCAAAACTTGACTTAAACACGTTAAGGATACTAGCTAGAGTAAACTTAGGCAAGTAAACTCGGGTTGAGTCAAGATGTTCACGACTAAGAAAAATCTAAAACCACTTTATTAAAAATTTATTCTAGCAAAGGAAACATAACAAAGGCAAATACAACTATACAACTAGGCCAAAATAGATTAAAAATTTTGAAAAATGTTGAAAAATCAAATTTTCCGGTTAAAATGAGGGCAAATTCATGGAAAAGACCACTTACTTCGATAGAAGTTCCCCCTACACTTGAGATAAACATTGTCCTCAATGTTTAAGTATGTGGGAGTAAACTCCCCTACACTTAGGACAGTGTGCACTTTGTTTAAATCTTGCTAAGGAAAGGACAACTAAAGTGAATTCAATGTGAACATATAGAATATGAAATATTGAATCACAAGAGTTTAGGATAGAACCGGGAAGATAGGAAACACGGTATCACGGTTCGTCAAAAGTCATCAAGATGCTTTCTGAAGCTTTAATCCCTGCACAACACAAGAAACAAGACAACAAACATATGCGGGGCTCCCCCTACACTTATGGTGAAAACAGGTAAAGATAGATAATTGGGTTGCCTCCCAAAAAGCGCTTGTTTTTGTTGACCAAGTCACGAGCCTGACTCGTCCCCGAATTAAATGGTCCATGGGGAAGCCTCGAATGTGATACCGGGATCAAAGACCTTGTCCTCATTCCCGGTGGACATTAACAAAGGGGAGGCGGGGGAATAAGTCTTAAATGGGGGAAAGGTCCGCTCAACATACGAGAGGTATGTGAGGTAATGATCCACGGGAGGTGGGGTGGGTAAAGGAATCACATTGTCATCCCCTAAAGACAATGGATGCTCAGCAGCAAGCGGCAAAGCCGTAAGGTCATCAAGTATAAAATAATCAATGACACCCCCCGGGTCAAAGCGCTCATCCTCATGAACGTTAATCTCTTCGATTTCTGCATCATAGATAGGTGCGTCAAACCAAGGTTTGTCGTTCCCATCATTGAGGATTTCAGAAAATCGCTCGAAAAGATCACGATCAAGTACGAAACCATCATTCATTTGTGGGGATTGTTGATAAGTTAAATCCGCACGAATGTGGTAAACGTAATTCTCAGTGGAGGAGTGTTGATTAGGTAACTCCCTGAGAATACGATGATTGGTCAAGTGAGTTGGTTCGTCATTATTATGAAAAATAAGACGCTCCAACTCATCAAGTTCGGCATCGATGTTGGAAAAATCGACCTCGCTTGTAGGAGGAAGCGGAGGTAAAAGAGCTAGCTCTCGTTCGATAATTTCCGCAATCTCGGGCTCGAATTGGAATTCATCATTAAAAACAACCTCATCCTTAAGTTCAGCAAAAGTAGTAAGATCACAAACCTCATCAAAGAATTCTTCAAGACCAAAATCACTAATCTCACTCAACGAATCACTATCCTTAGACGCATTGGTGTTATCAAGAATAGGAGTAGTAATCTCAGAAGATGGGTTGAGATCATAGACATCATCCTCGTCATCATCATAATAGTATGGATACACCGGAGGAGGAGTATAAGTCTCGATATTCGATATTTGTTCCTGTCGATGATCCTCTTGACATTTCTCGATGATCTTGTTGCAAGCTTCTTGAAGTTGTTGACTTAGTTTAACAAGAGTGTCCCATTGTTCATGGGAGCGCAATTGTTCGAAGGAGGGTTGATGATCGATGATGTGTTGTGGGGGTTCAAAATGTTGAAAACCTGAATTATAGCATGGTTGTGGCTCATAGTAGTTCATCGGTTGAGGAGAATTGTAAACCGGGTTTGGTTCATAATAATCCACTTGTGAAGAAAACTGAGGACACGGATTTGGCTCATAACAATTCATTGGTTGACAATAATAGGTATCGTGAGGACCCCCACAGTTGTTGCAAACCGGGTATGGAGAAAACTCAGGTGCGTCTTGTGGATATCTATTTTCATTGTCATAATTGTACCCCAGTTCTTGCCCGTGACCAGACGGGTATTGAACCGGGCACGAAACATGCCAATGAGAATCGCTTCCACAGTAGATGCACGGGGGAACAGGGGGTGGGTTCAAAAAGAATGAATTAGTCGAGTTGCACAAGGGACAAAATCCGTTTTGTATGTAGTCGATATCATTGCCGCACCGCTCACATGTACACCATTGACAAGAGTTGTTCCCAGATAATTGTTTCCCACACCGGACGCAATGGACAGAAAAATCCATAAAGAAGGATAGATAAGCAAGAAGAATATTTTTGGTGCAAAACTTTGAAAAAGAAATGCTTTTTATGATTTTACAAATGTTTTTGTATTTTTGAAAAATTTTTGGACATGAAAAATAACGTTCACAAGTGAACGGATCCCAAAAGCCAACGCTTCTCTCACAAAAAACTTTCGATCCTCACGAAAAGAGCCGGCAGCGGCGCCATTTAATACTTGGTTTTTTACTAGTTGAAAGTTCGTTTTCTCGGTATCTCCTCGAATTGATTTCCGGTTAATTGTGTGAGATTAGTTGTTCTTGGTGAAACAAATATTTTTGGTTTTGGTAAAATAAATGTGCAAGACTTAAAAATAAATGACGCGTAATTAAAGCTAAGACTAGTTAAAACGTAAACGGTGCAATATTTAAAACTTTAAAGGTAAATGACGTGAAATTAAATGACGTAAAATTAAAACTTAACGAAAAGTAAATTGACAAATAAATAAAAATGCGGAATGAAATTAAAATAGACTAAAAATAAAACGAGAAAAATTGACATATAAACCTAAGTAGAATATTAAAACAAAACAAAACATTCCATCGGAATACACCCGATCGGAATCCATAAGGATCCGATCGGAATGTACCCGATCGGAATGAACATGATCGGAATATTTAAATTGTTGCTGATCGGAATAACCATGAAAAGACCCAATCGGAATATGGTGAATTTATACCAATCGGAATAACCAACAAGGGTTAGATCGGAATGGACAAACCCTTTTCCGATTGGAGTTCAATCGGAAAGGGTGGGAATAGGTCGCTGGTCGGAATGAACGATCGGAAAGGGGTTTTAATACCCTTTCCGATTTATAAGGAATCCGATATATAAGCTAGATCAAAAAGCTATGGAAATAAGCTTTTAACCCAAAACTAGAACGAATCAAAATTGAAGCGGAATCAATAAGCACAAATAACCACTTTTCAAACTTAAAATTAACAAACTTTGAAATCAAAACATAAAAAGATTAACTTTTTAGGCACGAGAACATGAATGAACAACACGGATCGCATGTAAATCGCACCAAAAGTAAATGAAAATCAAGAAAGGAAGATGAGAGATTAAGACAAGAAAAGTAATGATTAAAGAACAATAATGGAAAACTTACTTGAAAATTAAATGATTAAAAGTGCATAACAATTAATTAAAGTGTGAGAAATAAAATGACAAGAAATGGAAAAATGGTGGAAGAGTGGTTTGTCAAGCCACCAACAACAAGAAATGAAGTAGCTAATGGCTATTTATAGGGGTGATTAGGGAGGAGCTTAGGAAGCTTCCTCCCTCTTTCCTCTTTTCCTTAATTGCGCACTTAAGTCCCCAAGCTTCTTTAATCTTCTTACATCTTCTTAATACTTGGACTTTGTGACTTGTCTTGGGATTTCTTTAAACTCGTCTTGAATGTTCTTCATAAATAAAACTCGAGTTCTTCGGCTTTTAGTAAACTTCCGTCTTTTGACTTTTTCTTCGATAAATCTTCAGAATTGGTCTTGGACTTCCGTTCTTTTTCCACTTTTTATCTTTCGACTTCGTCTTTCGTCTTTTTCTTCGATAAAAGCCCGTGAATGCCGTGTTTTCTCCACTTTTCACCTTTTCGTCCTAAATCACAACAAAAACACAAACCACGCATAATTCCGACATAAATGACATAAAATACACGTTTTGGCTCGGTTATTATTGCAATTAAGTGGTAAAAAGGATGGGTGTTTTCACACCTATCAAGGAACATTCCACTACAACGTGGATGAACTTCATGGTGATTCGTTCACACTCTCCTTATAATGGAATCATAGGCAGACCAGGCATTTTGGCTATCCGGGCAGTACCCTCTACGGCACACGGAATGATTAAATTCCCCGTTGATGGGGGAATCGTTACTATTTACAACACAGTCGTGCCAACATCCGAGTGTCACACTGTGACAACACCGGCACCACCTGTCCCACCCAAGGATGGAGCACCACCACCCAATTGGAAGGTGGCCATTCACCCTGACTATCAGGAACAGGAGGTATCCATAGGAGGGGCGCTCTCGGATAACGGCAAAAGGGCCATGTGCTCTCTTTTAAGTGCAAACCTGGACATATTCGCATGGGAGCCAAAACATATGACGGGTGTGCCACGTGCGATAGCAGAGCATAAGCTCCAGATCCGCCAAGGGTACCAACCCATCAAGCAAAAGAAGCGCGGCCAGGCGCCCGAGCGAAGTCAAGTTATACTGGAGGAAGTGCGGAAGCTGGTGGACGCAGGCATCATGCGCGAGGTATACTACCACGAGTGGTTATCCAATCCGGTCATGGTCAAGAAACATGACGGAAGTTGGCGCATGTGCGTGGATTTCACGGATCTGAACAAGGCCTGCCCACAGGACTGTTACCCGCTACCAGAAATCGACTGGAAAGTAGAGTCCTTGTGTGGATATCCTTTCAAATGCTTCTTGGATGCATACAAAGGGTATCACCAAATCCAGATGGCGGAGGAGGATGAAGAAAAAACGGCGTTCCACACGAGCCAGGGCGTATATTGCTATACGAAAATGCCATTCGGATTAAAGAACGCCGGCGCTACGTATCAGCGGTTGGTGGATAAAGCTTTCGAATCACAAATAGGACGCAACTTGGAAGTATATGTTGATGAGTTGGTGATAAAAAGCCACACGGAGGAGGCACTTCTCCGGGATGTCCAGGAGACATTCGACACGCTGAGAAGGATTAACATGAAGTTAAATCCAAAGAAATGTACGTTTGGTGCAACAGAAGGAATGTTCCTGGGATATTTGATTGACCCAAACGGCATCAAACCTTGTCCAGAGAAGACGGACGCAGTGATACGGCTACCGTCCCCGCAGACACGGAAGGAGGTGTAGTCCCTGAATGGGAAGTTAGCCGGGCTGAATAGATTTCTATCTAAATCCGCAGAGAAGTCATTACCCCTATTTAAGACACTCAAGAAGTGTATTAGAAAGGGAGACTTCCGTTGGACGAAGGAAGCTGAGGAAGCCTTTGGCCAACTCAAGCAGCATCTCGCATCTCTCCCCATGTTGGTAGCTCCCCGGCCAAAGGAGGAACTCGTTATGTATCTCTCAGCTACTCATGGCGCAATAAGCGCGGTACTGATGACGGATAGAGACACAATACAAACCCCGGTGTACTTTATAAGTAGAACATTACAAGGGGCGGAGCTGAATTATTCCTCCATGGAAAAATTGGTGTTAGCACTAGTATTTGCTACAAAGCGACTGCGCCGGTACTTTCAGGCGCACCCAATTGTGGTGATTATGGATCAGCCAATCAAGCATGTTATCTCTAGACCAGACGTGGCGGGGAGGCTGGAAAAATGGAGCATTCTATTAGGGGGCCACAATATATCTTACAGACCAAGGACGGCGGTTAAAGGCCAGATCTTGGCGGATTTCCTGATCGAGAAGCCGGATGAGGAAGAACCAGTCATTAAGCAAGACGAGATCCCAACAGAACCTTGGGTGCTATTCACGGACGGATCCTCCTGCACAGACGGGTCCGGGGCAGGTCTCATCCTCACGAATCCAGAAGGAATGGAATTCACATACGCCCTCCGTTTTGAGTTCACGGCCACCAATAACGAAGCGGAATATGAAGCATTAATTGCGGGTTTAAAAATCGCCGCTAGAATGGGAGTCCGCAACCTTGAGGCCTACGTGGACTCGCGGCTTGTCGCGAACCATATTCTAGGTGGGTATGTGGCTAAGGAGGACAACATGGTCAAGTACTTGGAAAAAGTCAAGTCGTTAATCGCGACTTTCAGTAAGTTTTCCATCAAGCAGGTGCCAAGGGGCGAGAACAAAAAAGCGGACGCTCTTAGCAAGATCGCATCCACGAGCTTCGCCCACTTGTCCAAACAGGTTCTGGTGGAAATACTCAAGGAGAAATCTATCACGGAAGGAGAGGTAGCCGCTATAGTTGAGGAGGAGGGACCTACGTGGATGACCCCAATCGTCAACTATTTGACTAATGAAACCCTTCCAGATGAGGAAAAAGCAGCAAGACGCATCAAAAGGAAGTCACAACATTTTGAACTCCGAGAAGGCATCCTTTACAAGCGCTCTTTCTTGCAACCGTGGCTGCGGTGTGTTGGGCCACGTCAGGCGGCTTACGTCATTAGTGACATACATGAAGGGTTGTGCAGCATGCATGCAGGCCCACGATCCGTGGTGGCTAGAGCCTTACGAACAGGTTATTATTGGCCCACCATGCACAGGGACGCGCGTGACATGATCCGCAAGTGCAACGACTGCCAAGTGCATAGGCCAGTCCCGCGACACCCGCAGCAGGAGCTTACACCTATCACGTCCCCATGGCCATTTTACAAATGGGGAATTGACATTGCAGGACCATTTCCTGTAGCTGCGGGGGGGGGGGGGGGGTTAAATTCTTGATTGTTGCAATGGACTACTTCACACGATGGATAGAAGCCAAGGCAGTCAAGTCTATCAAAGGTAAGCAGGTCAAGAAGTTTGTGTGGGAACACATCGTGTGCCGTTTCGGTCTACCAGGAGAAATTATCTCGGACAACGGCAAGCAGTTCACGGACAACCCATTCAAGTATTGGTGTGCATCATTGAACATCAAACGGCGCTTCGCGTCCGTTAAACATCCACAAACAAACGGCCTTGTCGAACGAGCAAATAGGAGCTTGGGGAATGGAATCAAGGCGCGGCTGGATGAACGACAGGGCAAATGGGTCGATGAGTTGTCACACGTGCTATGGGCACATAGAACCATGATCAAAACAGCCAACGGAGATACTCCATTTGCGTTGGCTTACGGCACTGAAGCCGTTATACCAGCAGAAATAGGGATGCCCACTATCCGCACGGCGGAGGTTAACGTCGTCACAAACGATGAACAACTGCGAATCAACCTAGATCTGTTGGAAGAAAAAAGGGAAATAGCAGCCATCAATGAGGCTAAGTCCAAGGCTAAGATGAAGGCTTATTATGACGCCAAGGTCAAGGGTGTTTCTTTTCGGCCGGGAGACTACGTCTACCGTGCTAACGAAGCGAGTCGAGTGGAGAATACCGGAAAACTGGGCCCTAAATGGGAAGGACCGTATGAAGTCACTGAAACCTTGGGACGAGGCGCGTACAAGTTACGTGACATGGATGGCCGCGACCTAGAGCGCACATGGAACATCTCCAACCTCAAAAGGTGCTATCTTTAAAAGCTACGGCTTCCGCATGGGACTTCGCTATAAGCGGCTTTAATAAAGAACCATGCGGGTCATTTGTTTTGTTTGTTTTTCTCATGTTTGTTTAAGTTTCCTTTCTTATTTTTTAGGACTTGTCGTCATTATTCAAACGAAAGTGTAAATGTTCTAATAAAATGCCGTGGTGCCTAGCTAGCTCCACAGCCTGTTTCGTGCAAACCATTTTTCCTTCTTTGTTATATTTTTTGTTAGCCGTATGAATTTTACTTGTATTATACTATGCCATGTTTCATTCGTATGCATTCTCTCAAATTACTGTACATGTACCGTACGCCTCCAGGTGGGGTAAGAGGATTAAGTGAACCTACTAATTAAACTTGCCGCGTTAGAGGGATGCAACCCCAGCCGCACGGATCACGTATCCTTACTAGACACCTTACTCACAAGACGTTGGGGTAAGTTTCATATGCTATAGCCACATGGTGCTCCGCATAAACAAAGACGCACGTCGCATGTCTAGTAAATTATTGACTTGTGTGCATTTTCTTTGTGTGTAAGACGTGATATATCATGCAGTATTGATCTACAATATTTCAAACACAAGTAAAATACACAGGTTTCTATACATGTCAAAATTACCGTGGTCACTCACAGACTTATAAAACACAAATATTGTTAGCCGTGTACATGCACGGACGAATCGAAACAATACATATTCATAGATTACAAAACAAGTGTTTGATCATGAAAAAGGAGCATCCTAAATAGAGGGGAGAAACCTACCCATTTCTGCTTGCTCTTCGATCAGACGCGGCAACCATTCATCACTTTCTCCCCGCTTCTGGGCTTGAGCCGCGGTTCTTTCCAACACCACACCTAAGGGTTCCTCGTCAAGCACGACCCTGGTTACGTCCTCGTATATAGGAAGGGTTAGAGGAAAGGAAGCATTGGAAGGCGTGCTAGGCCTGAGTTTTTCCATGATTTCAGTGTTTGGGGCATCTTTGGTGGCCTCCAGCTCATCCAGGAATGGGTAATGTAGATCTTGCATCGCGGCCATGGAGGCAGTCATCTTGCTGGCAGCTTCGGGCTTAAAGAAGGTATGACGGGCGATGTCTCCCCCTTTTGTGATCAGCTCAGCAGCCTCGACCATTCCTTCGTGTCGTCCGTGGTCAATACCATCAGATACAAGGTTGGCGAACTGTTGTACAAAGGATGGGGCCTCTAGCACCTTCATGACGGCTAGGCGTGCTCCATGCCCAACCATCCACCTACGGCCGGTAATGGCTGTTAGCAGTTGGGGGCATAGTACGTTGTCACGCTCAACGGTCAGGGCATCAATCATTAATTCTTTTTGGGCAACTGCCTCTTTCAGTTCTTGGATGACGGCCCTCTCCTCAGCAAGGTCTGTCTGCACTTTTTCCATGTTTTGGACGGCCAGGTGCGCGTCCTCTAGTTTCTGGTTCAGAACATCTACTTGGCTGGAGTAAGAGTGGGCAGAAGCTTCAGCCGTGGTTACCTATAGGGAAAAACGTGTTAGTACATTCATTTTTTAGTATATATGGGTGGCGCGGCACGGATATGTACCTTGGTGTTTGCAGCATCTAGTTGAGACTCAAGGTGGGCTACTTGCTGATCGTATTCACTCGCGCGGGCTGACTGTTTTTTGATGGTTGCCTCGGCATTCACTAGTTTGGATTGGAGGTCAGCAATCAGGGCTTCATTATCTTCAATAATTTTTTCTCTCCGTCCAACTTTCCTCTTAAGAGAGTCAACATGCCCCAGCGCAGCTTCAAACCTAACCCTCATTGAGGTTCCCATCGCCATTTGATGTACCAGCGTCCCATTATACTCATCCGCCAAATCCGCATGACTGAGCGAGTTTACCTCTTGCACCAAGCTTGGTGGTATGCAGTTATTGAGGTACTCCCGGCACTCGTCAGCACTCCTCAATCGCGACGCCGTGGTAATAGTCCATACAGGGTTAAAAGGTTGGGGAGCGCCGGATGTGGGGAAGTCTTGGGAAGCCAGGGGTGAACCATCTTCAAAAACAGGGCCGGACTTTGTGGGGGCCGTGGGGTTTTCTTCGACAGCTTTTCCTTTCTCCTTATCCACTTGGGTGTCAGAAGGAGGCGCGGCACCAGCCTGGTTGTCCCTGCGACATGAGTATTATGAAATATCTTAAGTATGGCTTAAAAAAAAAAGGAAGCGGAAATTCTTGCATATTGAGATGGTTTCTTACATATTGCTTCTTGCTACTTCGGAGGCGGTTGGGGCACTTTGGGTGACGGGATCGACATGAGCGGCCCGGTTAGCCTCGGAACCCTGGGTGGCACTCCCAACAGATTGATACATGGGGTGGTCTTCTCGAAGCCTCTTGGCGGGAGCATTGTGTTCACCAATCTCGACCGAGGCAGTCCCTCTCGCACGGTTCCCCCTCTTTCGGGTACGCCTGGTGATGGGCTGCGTTGTTAGTTCAGCAATCTCTTCTTCGGCTTCCTCCTCTTCGTCCAGGTTGACATGTTGTTGCACTTCATCATCATCATCGCCCATCAGTCGGCGAATGCTGGAGTCGGTTTGTTCAATATTGTCTCCCTGTTGTTCTCTATGTGGTGAGGAGGGCCCGGCCCCTCCTTGGTTCATCTGGTTGTTACCATCGCCGCTGTCTCCATGTTCCTCGTCAGAATGGGGATCAGGCACGGCTTCCAAGGCAACCGTCACTGGTCGGGTGTGCTCGAGAAGGGGTTGTTCATTTTCACGAAGAGGACGGAGATCTTCCGGCACAAGCCTTGGATCGCCCTGGCGCAACAGTCCAAAAAAGTTCATTTCTGTCCAGCACAAAACAATAAATGTTAGTTATTATGCAAACACATGTATACATTCTTCTTGGAGTACGGATGATTAGCCTACCTTCGCCCTGCCTTCTCCAAAAAACGGGATACCTATTGGAAGGACCAAAGTAATTGCGGCTAATTCCTAGTAAGCATAGGAATGATTCGGGTAGGTTTCTGTGGAATCCAGTCCTATTTAGATCTAAATCTTGAGAGTGACGAGGATTGTATGTACTGGTGTGCGGCTTGGGGTCGTGTGGGAATCTGGTTCTAATGACATAATCACCCGGCCATACCACTGCGTCAATGAAAAAGTAATGATCATACCAATTTTTCAGTGAATCCATTGGTTTGTTGTGTGATTGTGAACTGTTTGAGGCTCGTTTCTTGAAAGATACCCAACCGTTCACTAAGTTGGGGGTATAAAACAACCTAAATAACTCTACGGTTGGGGGGATTCTCCTAGCACGGCAAAGAATCTCGAATTGGCTAATCTTACAGGCACCTATGCAGTGGAGCTGACTAATGTGTACATTATAATATCCTAGCAGATCTACGAGAAAGTGGGTGAAAGGGATGCGGTAATTAGCCGCGTCAAACAGGCGAGTATAGAGGCCTATCTTACCTGCTGGAGTCTCAGTTATGAGGTCTCCGGCGCCAGGAAGTGAGGGGTGTAGGTTGGTAGGGATGAAGTAATTTGTACAAAAATGGTTTAACTGGTCTTGGGTCATGACATTTAGCACGGATCCGATGGTAGGGCTGTTTCTATGAGCCATTACTATAAAAGAGTGTAAGGACGTGGTATTCTAACCTGCGTGTGAAGGGATCCGTGCGTACTTGGTTCAAGCTAAGAGAAAAGCTTTAATGGCAGAAATGGAGGTTATGAACTGTGTGTTTCACACAGCCGTAGGGGTGGCTTATTTATAGGGTTGCCTTGAGGGTCACAGCCTGTTGGATGTGTGACACGTGTCGGCCACTATTCTTAATCGTGTGGCTAGGGGGCAAGTGGCAAGTGAAACGTCAGGTGGGACCCACGGGTCACATCTGACCCACACGTTTGCACTGCTCAAGGTTCTGACTGTCTGCACTTTTGTCAGTCAAACAAGTCAGATGAACAGTTGTTCATGTCGGGTTATGCGGCTCTTACGTAAGACTTGACATTTAATGATATATTTAATTTGTCTCGGCTGCTATATATGGATGAGGTAGTGATAAGATAATTTCTTAAGCCAGGTTACCATGTGCGGCCAACATAAATTCTTGAACAAAATGGTCCTTTGCTATGGTTTCCTTGGTACGTCCGGGAGCATCTTTTTAGTCTAGAGGTTCCACCTACGGTTGTAACAACTAGACTGGGGGGACATGATGACGTATAGTCCCCAGCCGGGTCATGGACCCGGCCCAAAGGTCCTACCCGTATCCGGCCCATCACAGATGGGTGGGATAATGTCAGTCAGGCTTATGGGCTTGGATGAACAGTAACCGCACACATGTGTGCGGCCCACGGCCCAGTACGCCCGACACGGCCGACATAGGGTTAGACAGAATGATATTCTGTCTAGGAATATCTTTACCCCAATAAGGAGAGGATATTCACTAACCAGAATTAGAAGATAACAATCACTCTAATTCTGGTGCTTATCTCTTCCTTGGGGCCGAAGGATCAGTGAAAGCCCACTAGGGTTTCACTGCCTATAAAAGGAACTCCCTAAGGGTTCCACAAAGGGATTACAACTCACTCTAAACTCATATAACCCTAAATCGATTACTTACTCTCACGCCGGAGTCTAATCGTGGGAAACCTTCCCACGGTAAGCTTAACGCGTGTTGTTTAGTGTGCAGGATTCCAACCAAACAATTCACTTGGTGCAGGAGCCGGAGCCCAGTCGACCCGAATTAAGCCTAATTCGGGTCTAGCAAGGACCAACCAACTTTTGCATCAACATAATCCATTTGATTTCATCTATCGGGTCCTTTAATCATTCATCGGGTCATACAATCGGGTCATACAATCATTCGGGTCCAAACCAATAAACAAGCAATCGGGACAAATGGTGTCCTATTTTATAAAAACTAACATGTTATCTCCCTCGCGGGTTTATAAAACATTTATAAAAACATTTAAAAGAGTGCGAGCCTATGAACTCACGTTGATGTGGGAAGGCGGTTATCGGCGATTTGGATGTACGGTACATGCTTCAATCACGGAAACCTAGACAAATAATACTCGTCTTAGACTCATGTCCAATGACTTTATAAAAATAACAATTATGTATACATATGATGATTTTATATATAGGATGATCAAGTGGGTTTACATATTCTCGTTTGCTCATTTTAGTGTTATGTGTCGGTAACGTTTATACTAGTTTACTAGTTTTACCTATTTACTTGTATTAATCCATTTCATACTTATATTATCAGTATTTAAACTTTATAAGTTGGCCCAAATGGGTTAAGCCCAATAAGTTCTTTTTATAAGAGTTTAACTTATTTAGTCCAATTATTAGTCCAATATGTTTACTTAGCTCGTTAAAGTCCGTATGTCCTATAGTTCGGGTTTTTTTTGTTTTTACTTGTTATACATGTTTATATATCAGTATATAAGTTTTATAAAGTTTACATTATACGGGTCCAACCATCTAAATTTTATTTAACAAAAACGTTAATTTTACGGTATTAGCCGAAAAAGTCGTAAAAACCATGTTTATAGTTTTATAACTTAATAAACTTAACAAGTTACCATTTTTATAAAATGTCCACTTATTTACCATTGTACATATTTATATAAATGTATTATATAAGTTAGTGGGTTTTAATTTATATTTTATACTATTAAATTTTGAGTGCTTATATAATAGTATTATACTTTAATTTCCAAAATCTGATTTTTATCTTCACTTTCACCAAAACTGCCATATCTAGAGTTCTATATGAAGATAGAAGCTCAAATTTTTATCACATAAACTACATGATATGTTCTCCATTTAACTCTTCTATAGCTACTGTTGAATCATCTTCTAAGTATTTTCTAAAAATCGTCCAAAACAGTGAACTCAGATTTGTACCTTAAACTTGTTTTGATCATATCTCACTCATTACAATGATTCCATTGCATGGCCAACTCTCACATGTGTACAAGACTCATAGCTTACTGCATATAAATTCTACTTCATCATTTTATCAGTTCATGACATGTTTCTTTACTGTTTTATACAGCCTACCATTTAAACAAGATTTACCCATTTTACATGTAGTTTATCTATTTTTTTAAGCATGTTTATCAACACCAAATCCCCAGACAATACTTTTATCATCATATAATCATAATATACATATACAATAGGAAATAAAATACATGATTACATAGTAAAAATAACAAGAAGATGAGGAGGACAATCTTTATACCACCATGATGATATAGGTTGATCAAAACATGGATTTTGATGGGGAAACTTGTGATGCATCAAGACCATCTTCAAGACCACCAATCTTCATAAACTCCTTGTGGAAAATCAGCCCCAAGACTCCATGAAAACTCCTCCATGGATGTTATAATCACCACCATTCAAGAGTGCTTCAAGAGGGCTTCAACATATGTAGAAATAACATGAGGTTTATGGTTAAATTTGATCAAAAGTGGTGTTTGATGATGATGGTGGGACGGCAATCAAGGGAGAGTGAGAGAGTTTTGAGAGTGGTTTTGCATGAGATAAATGAGAAATGTGGGTTGTGTTAGTGGTTTTGTGTTGTGAGTGGAAAGTGTAGCTTCATTGTGAAGCTAAGACAAGTGTAAGCTTTTTGCTTATGTTTTGACACATCAAGTGTGTTAGTTGCTTAATGTTGGCCGGTTTTGGGGGTGGGACAAGTGTCCCACTTGTCTCATCCCCAATTATTTACGGGTACTCCTCGATTCTAGTTTCCTCGATTTACGTGCCCTCGGGTCATTTTACGAAAAACGTTTTTATAAATTATGAATCAACGTCACAAAACGAATCCAAAAAAAATTGTCTCATCAAAAACGGAGTTCGAAAACGTTAATACGTAATCCTAAGGTTTCCGGTTTAGTCGTCAAGGACGTTAAAATAAAATCGTAAGTCCTAATCTCTTCTCGTAAATTTGTGAGTTTATGAACTAACACAAATTTAAAATCTCAAAATAATATTTACGGATAAATTTATTTTCTGAAATGTCAGACTGTCACCAAAGACAGTGTATGTAAATGTAAGCACGTAACGTGGAATCCTCCGGTTTAGACGTAGTCGATGCTACTTCAAGACGTAAATCCAAATTTCTTCCCAAAAATAAGTGAGTTCATAAAATAATATTTTCAAATAAATATTGAGAATAAAATATTGACCATAAATTGACGGGTTGTCACAGCAAAAGTCACGACAATCGAAGAATCGAAAGACCTCTCAACTCTATCACTCGTTGAACTCATAGGAAACTTGAAGGTTCATGAGATGATAATTTTGAAAGACTCGGAATCGGTGAAACCAAGAGTGAAAGGAAGTCTCTTGCACTCAAAGCCAAGAAGGCACAAAGCGATCATGATAGTTCCTCGGATAGTGATGACGAGGAGTATGCATTGGCGGTGAGAGATTTCAATAGGTTCTTCAAAAGACGAGGTCAACACGTGAGGCAACCCAACAATGACAAGAAACCATTCTTAAAGAATCGGTTTGCCAAGAACGAAAAGGGTGATAGGAATTGCTTTAGATGTGGTGATCCAAATCATTTCATTAATGAGTTTCCAAAGCCTTCACGCGATAAGAATCACACGGCTTTTGTAGTGGTTCTTGGAGCGATAGCGGTGAAGATGTTGATGACAACCCCAAAGAGGAGAAATGTCTCATGGCTCATACTTCTAAAGAGGTACATTCCGAAACCGAATATTATAGCAATGATAGCTCCACCTTAGATGATATTGAATTAGAAGGCCAATATGACAATTTACACAAACTTAGCCTTAAATTCATAGAAAAGAACAAAACACTAAAATCAACTAAAACTAAGCTTGAAAATGAGATTAATGAACTTAGGGAAAAATTAGCCAAGCTTGAGAAAAATAAAGAAGTTGATATAGGTTGCTTAAGTTGTGAGAAACTTAGGTTAGAGAATGAAGATCTCAAGAGCACCTCCATTAAACTGGAAAAGTTCATGAAAGGTACTAGTGCTCTTGATGATATGTTAAACAAACAAATTAATTCTAAGGAACGACTTGGTGTAGGTTTTAACTCAAATGAAGCATCAACTAGTGAACCTAAACAAGTCCGATTTTCAGAAAAACTATCTGCTTTACGCGGTCCCAAACTGTATGGGGCGGTTCCTTATCACTATGGAACCGCTGCCATTGATAAGGTACCGCGGCCAGAAAGTATTTTGATGAAAATCCTGAACTTTCTAAAAAGTCAAATTTAGGTGAACATCCTAAGCATCTTATTGTTAACAAAGTGAAATTACCCATACTTGGCGACAATGCCGTTGATAAGTTCTATAAGCCTTTGAGTAAACCTCTAATGGGAAATAGAAGTTTATCAAGACCATCCTCTACTCCACCAAGAGTACGGAATGAGTCTAGGCCTAGAAGTAGAACGACAACACCTAGAAGAGATAGTCAAAACAATTCACGACCTAGAAGTAAAACTCCAACACCTAGAAGGAATGACCATAACTCTAAACCAAGATCAAATACACCTAGGAGAAATAATAAACAACAAAATGGTTATATGAATTATTATCCTCCTCCCTTTTGTTCCCCATGGGGAAACCCTCCTCTATTCATGCATCCCAACCAAATGCAAGGGATGTTTGGAACTAACAATTTTGGACCCATGAGATATTGGGGACCAAATGTTTGATCGTGTATGTTGTTACCTAGATATGCTTGGGAATTGATTTGGAACCCGACGAGTGGATTAAGGATAGTGGTTGTTCTAAACACATGACGGGTAATCGAAGTTTGTTCTCACGGTACAAAGCATATGATGGAGGTAACGTCACATTCGCTAGTAGTCTACGTGGAAATATCATTGGCAAAGGTACGGTTTCTCTTGACTCCATGACTATTGAAAATGTTGAGCACGTAGATAATTTAGGGTTTAACTTTTTAAGCATAGGTCAAATTTGTGACAATAAGTGTAAGGTCATCTTTTCGGAAAATGATAGTGAAATCGTAAAAGATGGAAAGGTTATTGGAAAAGGTGTTAGAAAGCATGGGCTTTATGTCATGAAGGTCAATAAGAAGTCAAAATACAACATATGTATTGCGACTATAGATTATAGTTCTACTCTTTGGCATAGGAGATTAGGTCACGCTAATATGAGTCTAATTCAATCTTTAGTCTCTAAGGAGTTGGTAAGACACCTCCCCAAGATGAAGTTTGATAGTCACTTTTGTGATGCTTGCAAAGTTGGAAAGCAAGTTCACTCAAGTCACAAAGCCAAGAATTTGGTTTCAACCTCTCGGTGCTTAGAACTCCTACATATTGATCTCTTTGGACCTACCGCCATACGGAGTTATGGAGGTAACCTTTATACCCTTGTTATACTTGATGACTACTCTAGATTCACTTGGACTAGATTTTTGGCATCTAAGAATGAAGCTTTCGATAATTTCAAAATCTTTAGTCGAAGAATTCAAAATCAACTAGGATGTCCGATTGTCTCTATTAGGACGGATCATGGTAGGGAATTTGATAATGAAGTGCAATTTGGTGCCTTTTGTGAAGCTCATGGTATTACCCATAACTTCTCGGCTCCTCGCACTCCACAATCAAATGGGGTAGTTGAAAGGAAGAATAGGACCATCCAAGAGATGAGTAGGACGATGTTAAACGAGCAATCTTTGCCTCAAAAGTTTTGGTGCAATGCCGTGGACACATCGACTTATATTCTCAACCGAATTCTTATTCGACCTTTCCTAGGAAAGACCCCCTATGAGATTCTTAAAGGTAAGAAACCCTCATTGGAATACTTTAGGGTGTTTGGAAGAAAGTGCTTTATCCTCAACACCAAATACTACCTTACCAAGTTCGACCCAAAGTCTTACGAAGGTATCTTTTTAGGTTATTCCCAAACTAGCAAAGCCTACATAGTCCTCAATAGAACCTCGGGCGTAATTGAAGAATCACTTAACGTGACTTTTGATGAAATCCCTCCTTTAACCAAGACACCACCATTGGTTGATGATGACTTGGATGAAGTAGAAGTATTTAGAGCCAAAGAGGTTAGAAAAATAGGAGTTGAAGACCTTAGTGTTGAAAAGGAAGTAAACATTAAGGAGTCTAAGGATCATACTCTCAATAATATCATTGGTGACTTAAATCAAAGGACCCTAAGATCTCAAGTCCAAAACCAAAGTAACTTCTTTTGTTTCGTCTCCTTGATTGAACCAAAGAATGTTAAAGAAGCTTTGACGGATGAGAGTTGGGTCATTGCGATGCAAGAAGAATTGAATCAATTCGTTGCTAATGATGTTTGGGAACTTGTTCCTCCACCTAGAAGTTCTACCATTATAGGAACCAAATGGGTATATAGGAATAAGCTAGATGAGAATGGTGTTGTGTCTCGTAACAAAGCTAGACTTGTAGCACAAGGCTATAATCAACAAGAAGGGATTGATTATGACGAGACATATGCACCGGTAGCTAGATTAGAATCCATTAGAATCCATTAGAATCCTTTTAGCCTACGCTTGTGCCTTAGAGATTAAGCTTCAACATATGGATGTAAAGAGTGTGTTTCTTAACGTCTTGATCAATGAGGAGGTATATGTGGCTCAACCTCCCGGCTTCATTGATTTTGAGAAACCGGATCATGTTTACATTCTTAAGAAGGCAGTTTATGTTCTTAAACAAGCACCCAAATCTTGGTATGATAGACTTAAAGCGTTTCTTGTTAAACATGAGTATACCATGGGAATGGTAGACAGCACTCTCTTTACAAAGAAGAAAGGTTCTCACCTCATAATCGTGCAAATATATGTTGATGACATTATATTTGGCTCAATGATGAGACTGCTTTTATACATAGTCTCATCGTCCAAATAGGGCTTAAAATACATTAAATATCATAAAAATACCCATATATATGCTTGTGTTTGTTGCTTGTGTATTTTAGGTACGGATATTGAGAAAATGACAAAAGATCACAAGAATCATGCAAAAACGAACACGGGAAACAAAGCCGCACAATGAACCAAGCCCTAATGAAGAATTTTCCCAAGAAAACCCTTGAAGACTTGAAGAATTATGAAGAAGGGTCCTCCAATATGGAAGAATTGACACTTTATACCCTTGTATCCTCATAATTACAATATTAGTCCCTAAAGTTTGTCAAAATTTGCAAAAAGGGCCCTCCACTTTGAAGAATTGGCAATTTTAGTCCCTCAACAAAGCTAAAATGTCAATATGTTAGAAATACGTTTTTACGTATATTAGAAGTATCGGTCACTCCACAATATTATTAATGTTGTAATAGCTCATAGTTAATAGTTACTTATTTAGTTAAGTAAGAACCGGCCCATGGGCTTGTCATGGGTCGGCCCAAGTCCATTAGTGGCTTGGAAGTATAAATACCCCTTTCCTCTTTGGAAAGGGGTTGGTTGTTGATTTCCACTTTATTCATTTTAATAATAGACACATAGTTTCTCTCTCACTTTCTCTCTCTAGTTCTCTCTCTAGGAATCTTCAACCCACTTCATAGATTCATAGTTTATCTATATTCTACATTTGGTATCAAGAGCCTAGGGGTGAATTAAGGTAAGGATTGTGTTGCTTTTTTAGTTTTTGAATCAATTAGTGATCTTTAGAAAAAATCAATCTTGAATCTTGTTGTTTTTGGTGTTTTTGTTATTGGGATTAATTGATAAGGATTGGGTTTAGCTTATTTTGGTAAAAATCATAAAACTTTTTGTGGTTTTTGATCAAAAAATCGGATTTAAAGCTCTATTCAAAGTCTCGAACTTAATATTCCCATATTATTCCGAATAGACGTTCTATTCGGAATATTAGATATTCAGCATAAAGGTTTTCCGAATAGACATTCCGAATAGGAGAGTTTTCCGAATAGCAGGATTTTCCGAATAGACATTCCGCATAGAAAAAGCTTTCCGAATAGCAATTTTTTCCGAATAGCAAAATCTTTCCGAATAGTAAAGTTTTCCGAATAGCCAAAACATTCCGAATAGTCAAACATTCCGAATTGCCCATCTTTCCGAATAGCCAACATTCCGAATAGACATCTTTCCGAATAGCCAACATTCCGAATTGAAGAATATTCCGAATAGCAGGAACATTCCGAATAGGGTTTATTCCGAGTAAGCGTTATTCCGCATAAGGGTTTTTCTGTTTAAGGATTATTCCGGATAAGGGTTTTTCAGCATAGGGTTATTCCGAATAGGGATTATTTCGAATAGGATTTATTCCAAGTTAGGATAAGCAAGTTCAAGGGGTATTTTTCCGAGTTTTTTCGACGATCTTTAGTGGATTTAATCTTGATTTCAACAACACAACACAAATTCTCAACCTTTCTTCACTGCTCGATCAACCGATAATCTTTGAGTCTTTTAAGTGATCAAAATGAATCTGAGTTCATTAATGCCTCAAATGACATCACTTACGGATATCTCAATCATAACGGGAACTGATAATCGACCACCGATGCTTATTAAAGAGGTGTTTGAGGCATGGCAGGGCCGCATGATGCAATACCTGAAGGGCAAACCAACATACGGAAGGCTAATGGTCAAATCGATTTTGAATGGTCCACTCGACTATGGTACCATTGTGGTGAATAACGTGACTCGACCAAGAGAATTTGAAGAACTCACACCGGCACAACAACTCATTGCTGATGCTGATGAAAAGGCTCTTCAAACCATTCTCCAAGCCCTTCCACATGACATCTATCGCATGGTAAGTCAGTATACAGTTGCAAAGGATTTATGGGAACGTCTAAAGGTGTTGCTACAAGGTACGTCTCTTACCAAACAGGAAAGGGAATGTCAGTTGTATGATCTGTTTGATAGATTCACGTACAGCCCAGGGGAAACGCTACACGACTACTACTTCAGATTCACTACTCTCATGAATGATCTGAATGTATACAATCTCGTGATTGCTCCATTCCAGGTTAACACCAAGTTTTTGAATACTTTACCTCAAGCTGAATGGGGTGAGTATATTACCGATGTTAAGTTAACCCGGGATTTGCATAAGTGCAATTTGGATCAAATCTATGCTTTTCTTCAGCAGCATGAGAAACATGTGATCATGCACCGTTCGCCTCGAGGTATGTACCCTGATTCCTTAGCTTTGATGGCGAATCAACCAAGCTTGTCACACAACAACACTCCTTATATTTTGGGACATCAAGCCTATCATCCATCACCTTACATGACACCAACCTTCCCCCAATACTCGATTCTACCGCAACCACCCACCTCACATCAGCAACAATATCGGTTTAATGCACCTTCATCACAATATGGTTCACAACCTCACCCAGCAAGCATTGCACCTTATGCTCAGTCTCCATATTCTTCTTATTAAGAGAATTCAGCATATCCATCAAGCTACTCTGACCACATGAGTGTTCCTTTTAGTGCTTATACAGCTCAACAAGACCAAGCATTGTATTGTGATGATGATGAAGTCCCCATTCCTGAGTTCAAACAAGGAACTGACCCAGTTGAAATGTTAGCCACTTTGTCTGCTTATCTCACAAAGACATTGAGCAAACGAGGATTTCGAGGACCAGCTCCTACTAACAATCAGCTGAGGAATTCATCCAATTCTCGCCAACAAGCTACTATTAAGAATGGAAGGGTCATGGTTCAACCTATTCAACCTTATCAGGGGAGACCTACTACATCAACCACCAATGCACGCACGGTCAATCCTGCTCCAATGGTCAACACTCCTCCACGGGCTAATTCCACAGGCAAGTTGCGAATGATTACATGCTACAACTGCAAGGAAGAAGGACACACGTCCAGGGATTGCAAGAAACCCAAGAGGAGAAGGGATGGTCAATGGTTTGCAGAGAAGATTTATCTGGTGAATGCTCAGGCACAAGGAAGGGAACTTGATGAAGAGGAGCTTGCATTTCTTGCTGATCCAGGGATTGCTGAACAAGACGTGGTCACTACCCAGAATGCAGCATACCAAGCAGATGATCTTGATGCTTATTATTCAGACTGCGATGAACTTCAATCTGCACAGGCAGCTCTTATGGCAACTATCTCTAGCCTAGGGCCAGAAAAGAGATCTGAGGTACTTATTAATACCACTGATAATACCACTGATGCTAGTATTCAACCACATCAAGTTATGCAAGAGAGTGCTGATTCGAATGAGTCTTCGGTGGTGAGTCTTTCAAATGAGGAGACAATCAATGATAGTAATATCAATGTGAGTCCCCAGATTTTGAGTGAAACACAACCGGGAGTTATTTCGCATACGCATACTCCTGCTCAACAAGATTTGGTTATGGTTCCTGCTACATTACTTAGCCAAATGAATGCTGCACTCTTAGAAACCTTAGCTAAGAATAAGAATTTGTCTGATGAGCTTGCCCTAAGCAACGAGAAAGTTCAAACTTTGGAATTAGTGCCTTCGTCTAGTGTTCTAACAAATCCCGAGTATGATCATTTTCGAAACAATCAAATGGGTCATTTGCAGGAAATTGAAACCTTAAGAGCAGATCTTTCTAACGAACTTAAAGAAAAAGAACTAGCGGTCACTAATTTTCAAAAACTTCAAACGGATTTTGAATTACTAGAGTCTAAGAAGAATGAAGTGGAAATTAATGCGGCTAATAAGATTAGAAGTCTAGATTATTTGCTTTTAAGACAATACGCTGCCTCTCAACTAGTGCACTTATTTGATGCTTCGTTTAGAGAATTTAACTTATCGCATCAAAAAGGCCTTCCCCCTAATCCACGGTATGCAAAACAAGCTTTAATCCATAGTCCTATACTTTATAATGCAACCCAACTAGGATTGGTCTTAGACCCGATTGACATTTTCGATGATCGCACCAATAAGGATGTAGTTGATGAGAATCGGTCATACAACTCTGCAAAATATCCCGATTGTGATTATTTTAAAATGAATCAGGAGCTTGCTAAAACGGATTTTAGAATTCGCTTCCATATGGACAAAGATCTCATTACGGCACCAACCTACATGTTAAATGAAGAAAACCATAGTACATTTCCTACACTTGTCAACATGGAAGGTCCTAAGGAAATTCCAAAGGATCTTCCACCTGTTAGCACTGTATGGTTAAACTTGCAAGAGATTAATCAATACTTTGTTAGTTTTGACAAGGTTATTTTGGAATGTACGACTTCAAATGGCTTAAACGCCGGAGAACGGGCTTTCGAACACATGAACGAGGTGTTTAAGAATGAGATCAATCCGTTTATCAAAAGTCTAAAAGGAAGTTTTGCATCTCTTAAAGAAAATCTTGAGTTTGAAATTGGAGAAGTTCAAAAAGTGTTTTATGAAATGGACACCGCTTACGAACTACAACTAATTGAAAAGGAATTAGTTGTAAATGTTAATTATTCGAATGAGCTTACATCCGCTATGATTAACTGTGGTGCTGTGAATATATGTGATGATGTGTGTGATCTCTCTGTAAATGTTACTGATACTGTAAATGAGGTAGATAATCATTCTTGTCACGAATCTAACGCTGAGTTTTTAAAGCTACAAGATTCTTACAATTTACTTTCAAAACGCTTTAATCAACTAGAACAACATTGTATATCTTTAGAATTAAAACAACAAACTCAAAATGAGGATCTTTTGATAACAATTAGTTGTAAAAACGGTGTTGAGACGAGTGACAAGATGATTGCAATAGTTAAGGCATTAGAGGAAGAGATTATGAGATTGAAGAGAGATGTGTCATCAAATGAAACACTAAAATTGGAACTAGAGGCTGCAGAGTCTAAAAACCAGGACTTAGAAATTAGACTTTCGTCTATTCTAGGGGAGATGGATCATGCAAGACAGGGAATGTCCAAACTTTATGGTTCACTAGAAGAACGCTTCGCTTTTAATGCGGCACAGCAACAATCTTATGTTGAACAATTGAACCAAAAATGTGAGGAAATCTCTGACTTAAACATCCTGCTCATTGATAAAAACATGGTTTTGGCAGAGTTAAAGGAGACACTTCTTCTCACCCGACAAGAAGTTGTTAATAACTTAGCTACCAACTCTGCACCGTCCTCTAGTGCTCCAACAACCAAGTCAGTAGTGCTTTATAAGAACCTGCTTCATAAGAGAAACCCGGTTACCTACGATGATTATATGAGGAATGCCATTAAGCATGTAGATCTTGTTAGGGATATTTTAGACGATCTTTATGCCTTAGATCCCTCAAGTAGCTACTATTATTCGGCTCATGAATATATTAAGCGAGTTCAATATTGCTTAGCATATTTGCAATACATAGGTAAACCAGGTTCTGCACTACTCACTAATAGACCCATTGCTGTAACTCCATTCAATAAGACCCCAGGAGCAAAACCGTCATTGGCACCATCAAGTAAGGCACCTTTAAAATCTGTTGCTAATATTCCCACTTTGCCTTCTACAGGAGTAAAAGAGTCTACTAAGGCTAAAGGATCGCCACTCAAGAAAGATAAGATCAAGCCCTCTACTAGTAGTACCAACAAGAAGAAAGTAGAAGCTCACCATAGGAATGTTAGTTCAGTTTTAAATAAAAAGAATCATGTTAAGACTAAAAGCTCTGCGCCTGTGCAGAAGCCTAAACCATTTGTGAATTCTGATTTGAAATGCTGGAATTGTAATGAATGTATGTTTTCCCAACGTCATGATTTGTGTCTTATTGATCATGTGAATGAAATGAATGCCATTAGGAATGATCTTGAATGGAAGCCAACGGGTAGAACTCGTGCCCAAGTTGGCTGGCAATGGCGTCCCACTGGTAGGACCTTTACATTAGATGGAACAATGTGCCATTTAACTAGGAATGCATCCATTGAGGTTAGGTCAGCTCCCACTATAGTGCCTATCAGTGAAGAAATACCACAGGATTTAAGCCAACTAGAATCTACACCACCAACTAGGAAGAAGAAGGCTAGGAAATCTAAGAAACCTAAAGTTAGCAAATCTAAGATTATTAAATCTGTACCTGCTAATAACAAGGAACACTCAGATTCCGATACCTCTACATTGTCTTCGTGTGGTGATATTTTCAGGTGGTCCAAATCATCCTCTGGTATTTGGACTCCGGTTGTTCAAAGCATATGACCAGAGATCGCTCGATGCTCCGAAATTTCGTCAGCAAGTTTCTTGGAACGGTTAAATTTGGAAATGATCATATAGCAAAGATAATGGGGGTATGGTGAATATCATATTGGAAACGTTACGATTTCTAGGGTATACTATGTAGAAGGTCTTGGTCATAACTTATTTTCAGTAGGACAGTTTTGTAATTCTAACCTAGAGGTTTCTTTTCGACAACACACTTGTTTCATCCGCAACTTGGAAGGAAAAGACTTGTTGAATGGATCTCGTGGTGCAAATCTTTATACGTTGTCCCTATAAGACATGATGGCCGCCTCTCCAGTATGTCTTCTCTCTAAAGCATCTAAGACCAAGTCATGGTTATGGCATCGCAGATTATCTCATCTTAACTTTGATGCTATTAATCATCTGGCTAAAAACGAATTAGTTCGTGGTCTTCCAAAGCTCAAATTTCACAAGGACCATTTATGTTCCGCGTGTTCAAGGGGGAAAAGTACCAAGAAATCATACAAGCCCAAAGCTGAAGACACCAATAAAGAAAAACTTCATCTTTTGCATATGGATCTTTGTGGGCCAATGAGAACTGAAAGTGTGAGCGGTAAGAAATTCATTCTAGTTATTGTGGATGATTTCTCCAGGTTTACATGGGTTAGATTTCTACGTACAAAGGATGAAGCACCGAAGGCTATCATCACTTTTCTGAAATTCATTCAGGTACGTTTGAATACTACTGTCCGCCGTATTCGTACAGATAATGGAACAGAGTTCGTCAACCAGACTCTTCGTGATTACTATGAAGGAGTTGGTATCTCACATGAAACATCCGCTGCACGCACTCCACAACAAAACGGTGTCGTTGAAAGACGGAATCGTACGCTTATGGAAGCTGCTAGGACTATGCTAATTTATGCAAACGCTCCATTGTTCTTGTGGGCAGAAGCCATATCTACTGCATGTTTTACCCAAAACCGTTCTATCATTCGGAAACGCCATGGAAAAACACCTTACGAGCTTCTACATGACCGTAAACCCGATGTTTCATTTTTTCATGTGTTTGGTGCTCTTTGTTATCCAAACATTAATAGTGAGAACTTGGGCAAGCTTCAACCGAAAGCCGATATAGGTATTTTCATTGGTTACTCACCCTCCAAGAAAGCATACCGAATTTACAACCGTCGTCTTGGTAAGATCGTAGAAACTATGGACGCAGATTTCGATGAGCTGACAGCGATGGCTTCTGAGCAACGCAGATCTGGACCCGCGCTTCATGAGATGGGAACCGGTGCTATTAGTTCCGGATTAGTTCCCAATAATCCTACTTCTACATCATTTTTACCACCAACAAGGCCCGAGTGGGATAAACTGTTTCAACCGTTGTTTGACGAATTCTTTGATCCCCCAAATGATGAAGTTCCAGCACCTGTAGTGATAGCTCCAATCCCTGAAGTTGTTGCTCCTGCTAATGAAGCTTTCTCAAATGCATCTTCAATTAACATTGAACCGGATGCACCCTTACCAAGTGATTCTCAAACTACACCTGAATCATCACCCTTACTTGTGCCTAATGATGTTGAAGAGGATTCTATTGATCACGATCTGGAATATGCTCACCTACAAGAGCTTCCTTTCTTTGGTGTAGCGATAGGTGAAAACCCTTCAGCCGCGTCTACCTCAGAAGAAGCTCCTTCTATTGTTCACTCCAGACCACCTAGGATTGAAAATCATAGCACCAAATGGACAAAAGAGCACCCAATTAGGAATGTCATTGGAGCTCTAGCTCGACCAGTCTCTACACGCCATCAATTACAAGAGAGTGAACTCTATTGCTACTTTGATGCATTTCTCTCCGAAGTTGAACCTAAAACTGGCAACATGCTATGACTCAATCATCTTGGATTGAAGCCATGCAAGAGGAACTAAATGAATTTCAAAGACTTGAAGTATGGGAATTAGTTCCTCTCCCTGACAAGGTTAACATCCTTACTTTGTTGTGGGTTTATAAGGTTAAACTTGATGAGATGGGTGCAGTCTTGAAGAATAAGGCTAGATTGGTTGCTAGAGGATATAAACAAGCCTTGGGTATAGACTTTGAAGAATCTTTTGCTCCTGTGGCAAGATTGGAGGCGATTAGACTATTCCTTGCGTATGCTGCTCATATGAACATGATCGTCTATCAAATGGATGTGAAGATGGCATTTTTGAACGGTGAACTACGGGAAGAAGTCTATGTTAGTCAGCCGGATGGGTTCGTTAGTACGGAGTTTCCTAATCATGTGTACAAGCTTAAGAAGGATCTCTATGGGTTGAAACAAGCTCCACGCGCGTGGTACGATCTCCTATCAACATATCTCATCTCGGAAGGCTTCTCCAAAGGCAAGGTGGACCCCACTCTATTCACTCTCAAGGAGGACAACGACATGATTCTGGTACAAATTTATGTTGATGATATAATATTTGCTGCCACTAACATAGAATTGTCAAATCGCTTTGAGAAGATAATGTCCACACGCTTTCAGATGTCAATGATGGGAAAATTTTCATTTTTCTTAGGATTACAAATTTCTCAGAATCCCAGAGGCATCTTTATTAATCAATCCAAATATGCTCTTGAATCTTTAAAGAAATATAACTTTGAAAATTGTGACCCCGTGGACACTCCAATGGTGGAGAAATCCAAGTTAGATGAAGATAGGAATGGGACTATTGTCGATCCAAAACTTTATCGTGGCATGATCGGCACCCTTCTCTATCTGACTGCTAGCAGGCCTGATTTGCAATTTGCCGTATGCATGTGTGCCCGGTATCAGGCTCGGCCTACCGAAAAGCACCTACATGTTGTTAAAAGGATCTTTCGGTATCTAAAAGGAACACTTCATCGTGGTCTATGGTATCCGAAAGATTCCTCTATTGCTTTAATATCATACGCAGATGCCGATCATGCTGGGTGTCAAGACACGAGGCGTAGCACTTCTGGATCTGTGCAACTCCTTGGAGACAGATTGATCAGTTGGTCTTCAAAAAGGCAGAAAAGCGCTGCAATTTCTAGCACGGAGGCTGAATACATCGCCATGTCCGGTTGTTGTGCTCAAGTCCTTTGGATGAGATCACAATTAACTGACTACGGTTTGGGATTTAACAAAATCCCGATGTATTGTGACAACAAGAGCGCCATTGCCCTTTGTTGCAACTATGTTCAACACTCCCGGGCCAAGCACATAGACATTCGCTACCATTTCATTAAAGAGCAGGTGGAGAACAGAGTGATCGAGCTGTATTTTGTCACTACTGAGTATCAGCTGGCAGATATGTTCACCAAAGCCTTAGATCGAGGACGAATCGAGTTTTTGATCGACAAGCTTGGCATGAAATCATTCACTCCAGCGACTCTCAAAGAATTGGCAGAAGAATCAGCTGAATAGTAGTGGTAAACTATTCAGGCGTATCCTTTGTTCGTGATCATGTATATTATAGTAAATATATAAACCACAAAAGAAAAATACAAAAATATAAAACCAAGAAAAATCATAAAAAAAATATAAAACCAAGAAAAACCATAAAACATATAAACCTACAAAAACCATAAAAATTATAAAATCAAGAAAAACCAAAAATATTTTTCGTTTTTAAATCGGGCATGTCTTTTAGTACGGTAATATTTACGGCTTTAGAAATGTCGATCAATATTGACACGGCGCCATAAATAGAGTCCGTATAAAAGTTGTACATTTTTAAAACATGCCCATTATGGCTTGTAGTTATTTCAGACTGCAACCCGCTTTTCACATTAAAGTCACGTATTTCTTCAGAAAACGTTGGCTCAGAACGGGAATTAATTTTCTCGGGCATGATTTACAAGCCAAATCATGCAAAGGGATCAAGTTTACTTTAAAACTTGATCTAACACAATTTAGTGTACGTCTCAGTGCATTATTTTGTCAAGATAAGAGAAATCTTGTCGCCACCAGCGAATCGATTTTTTCAAAACATCAATTGGAAAATGTTTTTCATCATCATGTGCCTCGTTAAACAATGACTACAGCTCTTTAAATAGAAAACGGGTCATCGTTTAAGGGGGAGAAAATGTTAAATCATCTTTCACATCAAAAAGATCTTCAAAAGTTTTCAAGGAAACTCAAAAATCTCAATGGTTAATGGTTGGATTGCTTTGGCATTTGTCTTGTTGTTGCTTGTAAGCTTGTCATGAATAGTTAAGATTTGTGTGTGTGTTAAGATAGATTAATGAATTAAGGTTCGGGAAATTTAACATAAGATAGGGTCAAAAATGACAAGAATTAAAACTTGAAAAACAAAAGAATTTTGATTGTAGAAAGAGGAAAAATTGAGGGATTAAACTTGACAAGGTGTAAAACTTGTGTAAGTTTGACCATGTCAAATTCATCCCCCCCCCCCTGTCTCTTCTTGTTCTTTCACCTTTATGTTTGTTTTTTTTTTCCCCTTTGCCCGCCATTGAAACAAACACACGAACACACAAACGAAATCTAACATCTTCTAGATCAAGATCTTCAAAAAGGTATCAAATCGGTTTATCAATTCATGCAATTCAATTTAATTACCTCTTTTTTAATTGGAATAAATCGAATTAGGTTTCTACTTAAATTAGGGTTTAATTAATTGGGGGTTTTGCCTGGGATTGACTCGGAATAGAACAAAATGAACTGATATGACCTTTAGAACACTTGAATCAAACGAATTAGTGCTTAATTAGAAAAATCATAAGTGTTTAAACATTCCGAATAGGATGATCTTTCCGAATAAGGCACTTATTCCGCATAGAATGAACATTTAGAATAGAAGTTCTATTCCGCATAGGAGGATTATTCCGAATAGAATGAACTTTCCGAATAAGAAGTTTTATTCCGTATAGGCAGATTATTCCGAATAGAATGAACATTCCGAATAGAAGCTTTATTCCGCATAGAAGCATTATTCCGAATAGAGTGAACATTCCGAATAGAAGCTTTATTCCGCACAGGATGATCTTTCCGAATAGAACTTTCATTCCGCATAGGCCTAACTTTCTGAATAGACCTTTTATTCCGCATAGGATTTTTATTCCGCATATGTTGATTATTCCGCATAGACCATTTATTCCGGATAGAGATTTATTCCGAATAGGAGGTTTATTCCGGATAGAGGGTTATTCCGGTTAGGAGGTTTATTCCGGATAGGAGATTTATTCCGGATAGGAAATTATTCCGAATTGAATGTTTATTCCGAATAGAAGATGTTTGAGTGTTTTACAAGCTTAAGGGATTAGGTCATATGTTCAATGCTTAGGTTTAAAATCATAATGATATTCATATTTGTATGTTTCAACCTTTGTGTTTTATCTTTAGCAGAGACGATGACTAACCCAACCGTACAACAAATACAAGACGCCAGAGCCACCGCCATTGCCAAAGCCAAGACTCTAAACTTTCTTCCAAACAACTTCCGTTTGAAGGAGGTATCTCATTCTACCCATAATGGAATTAAGGTAGGTTCAGCCATACTTGATAACTCTCATCTCAAGCATGCGCTAAGGAAAAGTGCTTCAGTGCCCTATGACTACCTTTACGAGTTCTGGGCTACCAAGGAGAGGACGTCGAACAAAATCAGATTTTCCTTGGACAACAAGCAGCAGACGCTTAATGTGTCAGACTTCAGGAAGATCTTTGGATTTCGGCCGTCACCCAAAAGCCTATCATTCTCAGCCAACCCGACTAAGGACCAGATCATGGAAATGTTCACTGCCATTGGATGTCCTGACATACGAACCGTATCTGAGTTTACTACTGCCAAAGTTGGTCAACCATGGAAAGCTATTTTTGGGATTCTAAGCCGATGTCTCACACCCAAAACAACTGGATTTGATGCTGTTCGTCCACCGATCGTCAAGCTGTTTTATGGGGTATACAGAGGTATGGGTATTGACTATGCATCCTTACTATGGGAGGAGTTTGTTTTCCAACTCTTTGCCAACACGAAGTCTAAGGCCAAAGCATATCAGTACCCTAGGTTTATAAAACTAATCATCCGTTATTTTATGGAGAACGATGCTTCCATTGACAAGCGTGCAGGTAGTCGTCACCACACGATGGATGATGATGATTTGGTAGACTTAAGGCATGAGACTCATTCGAATATGGTTATTCCTGGTCCCATTCCCAGTCATCTTCTGACCGATGAGATTATCGCTTCTACTGACTACAAGAACTTGCTAAAAGAAATCGAGAATCAACGAGAAAGCATTCAAGCAGGTGAAGACTCACTACCACGGTTAAGAGCAAAGGTAAACGCAAGCAAACAGCTTTACCTGAACCCAAAGCCAAAAAGTCAAAGACCGTAGCTAAGAAGGGTAAAAGCACGGCTGACGAGTTTGTTCTTCACGATGAAGAAGATCCTACTATCGATTTAACTCGCAAGTCTGAGAAGAAGTTAATGAAGATGGCTCTCGAAAAGAGTAGGAGAGACACGGGCGGTAGTGGTTCGGGTGCACAAAGGGAAGTTGAAGAAGAGTACGAGGAGCCAGATGATGTTGATGAGTTTGGATCACCCGAACGGTATTCTACTTCGAAGGAGACATCCATCCCTGTTTCAGCAAGTGTTGAAAAGGAGTCCGGTGCTCCTACAATCATGGTACCTACTCAACCTTTAGTAACTCAACCCTTACCAACCCGACCGGTACCAACACCATTCCTTCCACCACCAATAACTCCCATCCTTAGTACCGTAGTCACAACCGAGCCTCTTCAACCTTCCCAGAGTAGCTCTGGAACATCTTCAATGGCTGTATTTGTAATGGCAGTGATAGTTGAGTTTTAGTACACCTTTGTTTTAGGAAAAACAAGGTATAATGGGGGCAAGTATTAAGTTGCACGTTTTAGGAAAAACGCGAAACCGAACAAATGCGGGTTCGTTCTCGAGGAGGTGTGTGGATTAATGTGCCAATAAGTATAATCAAAGGTTTAGGGTAGTGTCGTTTTTAGATGAGAAAAGAAAAGAAAAAACTAAGACGAGCTACGATTACAATTAACTACGACGAAAGACGTAAAACGCGAACGTAAGTACGAAAAACGTGAAAATTTAAAAATTTTAAGCTAAAAACAAATTAAAGATGAAAAATTAGTTCAAAATAATATAAATAAAGATAAAAATCCAATAAAAATATTTTAAAACCTTTTATTAATTAAATATTCAATTTTTAATGCTAATTAAAGCCCAAAAATTAAATATAATTAAGAAAAAGCCCAAAATATTATTTTATTGGACAAATAACTCACTTATATTATTTAAAAACTAAAAAGTATTTTTCCTAAATTTTAAAAACTATTTTTCTATTTTTAAATCACTAAAAACTATTTTTAAACTAAAATAATTATAAAAAATAATAATATAATGCCAAAATTAATTGAACAATTTTAAAAATCCTAATTTACTCTAATGAACAGTAGAAAAATGAAAAAGTTTGAAAAATCAAATATTTTTCACTAAAAGACAAAACAGTATACAATTTAAACCCTAATTAACTTAAATTAATTCTAAAAATTAAATAAAATGTGAACAGTAAAAACTTTTTAACCAAAAATCTTAAAATGTTTTTCCTAATCTAAGAAAAATGTTTAAACTGAAAAACAAGTATTTTTGGCACTAAATGCCAAAAACAGAAATAATAAAAGTTAATTAAAAAGGCTAATTAATCTAAAAAATATAAAATGAACAGTAAATAAAAATCTAATTAAACAGAAAAATCATAAATAAAATAAGAAAAATAACAAAACTGGTTCAAAGTTTAATTCCCATTTTAGGTCACTAAAGACAAAAAATTAAGAAAACTGACAATGACATGTGACCCCCTTTTGTCCTCTTGCTTAGCAGGGGAAATCTTTACACTAGCAGTGGGAAGTGAGTTCCCACTGCCTTCACAAAAAAAACGGGTCTGGGCACTTTTGTGCCTAGATCTTGTTGGTTGCTTGGTTTTAGGGGCAAACAAAGGCACCCCCACAACCAGTTGGGTTGTGGGGAGTCAATAAAAGACTAAAAACACAAGGTTACTTAACAAAATCAAGCACAAATGGACCCTGAGCAGTTACTGATATAGGACCTTTGGGTCTGATGGCTTTTGCTGGTATGTTGTGCACTTGGGTGAGTTTTGGTTGGCCAAAACTCACTCAAGTCACTCACAAACTGGCCTAAATCAATCACAAGATCCTATCCTACCCTATATCCTATCAACCTGCAAGAATTGATGGCAAAATCTATGAAAAATTAACAGTTATAGGCTTAACTAATTTTTGGCAATGGTTATCAAGATTTTTGCATACAACACTTACCAAATTTTATCAAACCAATCACCAAGATCTGAATACACACAAAACCACTTAAATGGATGGATTTAAAAAGCTTTCAAAACATTTGCATCTCACAAACCATGTATAAAACCTGAATCCAAACACCCCTTTTAAAACTGAAAATTGAAATTAAAGAAAGAACTCTACTCAAGCTTGCATCAAACCATTTCAAATATACCCTAATATGTTCTAATCTATCAGACATGCAATATCTAGCATTTGCCTACCATCCAAACATTCTAACAACCTAAATCATTATCATTCAAAAAAAATCAAGCAAGTATAGAAAGACAAGATCAATACCTTGTGACCCTACATCCAGGGATCACCAAGGCAGCTTTGCCTTCTCCATCAAGCCCGGGCTTGAGCTGACGAGGTTCAGAAAGTAGCTTGTGGTTATGGAAAGGAGATGATGATGATGAGTTCAAGTAGAAGTCACCATATCCAATATGCCAATTTGTCCCTGCCAAGATTAAACAAGAAGAGCAAAACGACTTGATTAAATAACCACAAAGAGAATAAGCCTAGCTTATTGAGTAAGCTAGCTTATTCCTCTTGGCTTATAAAAATTTCAAAGAAAATCAGATTCCTTAAAAACTTTTTGATACAAGTGAAAATTTCTCTCTTAAACTGATTTCAAAATAATGCAATGAACTTAAACTGATAAAGAATAACAATGGAACTCAGATTTTATGCAAAAGATTAAAGTTCATTTTCATTAATATTTAAAATATTACAAAAAATCTGGAACAAGGGCTCAACACAACTTGAAGGCTCCTTTTATACTTAAACAAAGACTATTCTAGAATGTGAATAAAGATGAAAACCCTATCATACAGTTTTCCAATTTTGCCCCTTGTTTGAAAATCGTATCTTGGTCTTCATATGCCCATGTGAAGATTTTTTTTGTTGTTTTGTGGTGTGCAAGCTGTTGTAAATCCATCTTGGCCGTTGGTTGACCATTGGGGACCAAGAAATCTCTTAGAGCCGTAGATTTCACTGTGCACATTTGTTTTGTAGCCAAGTTTGTTGCAGGGGAGCATGTGGGAGGGTCCATAAGGTGAGAGTGATAGGTTTTAGGAGTTGGGAATGGTTTGGGGTGGGTTTAATTAGTGATCTGCAAAAGATTAGGGTTTATCCCTTTGTTTTGGGGAAAATAGAAGTTTAGGGTTTATGTAATTAGGGAGAGTAGCAGGGATGGTTTAATGTGTTAAAGGGGGATTAAGTTTTAAAAAATGGTGTTTCCCACCTAAATCCAAACTAACAAACAGATTAAAAATCTGTTTATTTAATCTGATGAGTGGAAAATAGACGTGGATGGGTGGGAGGAGTTGATTGGAGGAGAGTTTTAAGGTGGATGACGTGGCGGTGAGAGATTGGTGAGGGTTTTAAGGTTGTCTTGGCAGGAATGCCCCCTGGACTCTTTGCTTCTTGTCAAACTTATCTAAACAGCTATCAACCCCAAATTCCTTCACAACAACTTTGCCATGGTTGTCATATTTGGCACAACATTTTACAAACTTGTTTCAAGGACTTCTTTTGCACTTTATTCATTCTTCAAGGACTGAATATGCAAATACTTGATATTTTAGGGACCCATAAGTAATTTTGAGGATTTATAGGAGTATAAAATGACAAGTCTTCATAAGTTGAAGGACCATTCTTGCCAATCTTCAATTCTTCAAGGGTAATTTTGGAAAATCCATGATTTGGGTCCGGTTCTTTGTGCGACTTCATTTCCCGTGTTCGTTATTGCTTCATTCTTGTGATTATTTGTTGATTTCACGATATCCGTACCTAAAATACACAAGACACAAATACAAGCATATATAGAGGTATTTTGATGATATTTTAAGCGTTTTAAGCCCGATTTGGAAGATGAGACTATGTATAAAAGCAGTCTCATCACTCCCCCATACTAAACCATTGTCGTGCCCTCACGCAATGCTAGAATAAAGTATCTAAGCATCCCCAAAATTCTTTTTATGATGACATTTATTGTAAACTTAAATGAACTACCACATGTGCTTTAAACATAATGTAATGTTTTCATCACTATTAGGTGACTTTTAGGGTCATAGAACAAGAACACGTGAATGCTTCGTTAGAAATAATTTCATCGTCCTCGATTTTCACCCTAATTCCATGCCAAGCGTGCAACGAGATCATTGTTAGTATAAGTTAGCAACACGATCACTTCTCATGAGTGTTAATTACGAACCTAAACTCCCTTATTCCTACTTGGTATCTCTTATATTTTATTTTGTCTTAATGATCACGAGGATACATCATCGACTTATGTGTGAATAGAGATTAAGTCTAAAAATAGAAACTTAACGGTGTAACCAAAATCATTAAATTAATAATTCACCCCAATAGACAACGATGTCAAAAAATTAAGTCAACAAGAAGGATCGATAAACACGGTTTTATAACGGTTTTGAACATGAGACTTATTACCAAGACTTTTATACGCCCCCTAACGGAAGGGCCTTATTATCTTTGGTTTACCTCCATCTTTTATTCAACTTCGCCATGAAGCTTTTATTATGACTTCGGTCTTGCCTTGCCTTTTATTATCCGCCTCATCGGTGGTTTTATTAGCCAAAGACGTATATCCTCACGCTAAAGCGAATTTTGGATCTTTAAAGCTTCGAAGATTAAGGCTTGATTCACTTTCAATTTTGCATAGATTTTTCGGCCTTGTGGGGCTTCAAATTTTTGCTTAATTTAGGTGAGCACTTGAAATCTTATTATTGGGTGAAGCTTTCGATTATTGGGGTGCCAATACTTCAAAACCGTGACGCTGGCGATACCTTAATGTTTTCCCAATTTAATTACATGGAAGCTACTAAAACAAATTAGAAACCAACAATAGTGACTAAACTGCTAAATCAATATTTATTAACAATTTATTATGCAAAGCGTTGGGAGAATAAGCTAATAATTACTACACATGAGATCGTGACGATTACGAGACTTATATATAACTCTATCATTTCTCGTCCTCATTTAAGAGACTTAGCCTAAAAAGTTAAGGAATCGAAGCTAAGTGCTCAACACGCACGGTCGAGTCAAAAATTACTCTTATTCTCACCATCGGAAAACCTACATTCGTGTCTTAAACACTTATGAAAAACTAGAAAAATTTTAAAATTTGGCCATTTTTAGCTTTATTTTGCATAAAAAGATAACAAAAAGATGAATATTTGGATAGCGTGTTGACGTAAGCAAGGTGAAGTATCTACTCACCCCATTATGATAGTTGAGTTTTAGTACACCTTTGTTTTAGGAAAAACAAGGTATAATGGGGGCAAGTATTAAGTTGCACGTTTTAGGAAAAACGCGAAACCGAACAAATGCGGGTTCGTTCTCGAGGAGGTGTGTGGATTAATGTGCCAATAAGTATAATCAAAGGTTTAGGGTAGTGTCGTTTTTAGATGAGAAAAGAAAAGAAAAAACTAAGACGAGCTACGATTACAATTAACTACGACGAAAGACGTAAAACGCGAACGTAAGTACGAAAAACGTGAAAATTTAAAAATTTTAAGCTAAAAACAAATTAAAGATGAAAAAGTAGTTCAAAATAATATAAATAAAGATAAAAATCCAATAAAAATATTTTAAAACCTTTTATTAATTAAATATTCAATTTTTAATGCTAATTAAAGCCCAAAAATTAAATATAATTAAGAAAAAGCCCAAAATATTATTTTATTGGACAAATAACTCACTTATATTATTTAAAAACTAAAAAGTATTTTTCCTAAATTTTAAAAACTATTTTTCTATTTTTAAATCACTAAAAACTATTTTTAAACTAAAATAATTATAAAAAATAATAAAATAATGCCAAAATTAATTGAACAATTTTAAAAATCCTAATTTACTCTAATGAACAGTATAAAAATAAAAAAGTTTGAAAAATCAAATATTTTTCACTAAAAGACAAAACAGTATACAATTTAAACCCTAATTAACTTAAATTAATTCTAAAAATTAAATAAAATGTGAACAATAAAAACTTTTTAACCAAAAATCTTAAAATGTTTTTCCTAATCTAAGAAAAATGTTTAAACTGAAAAACAAGTATTTTTGGCACCAAATGCCAAAAACAGAAATAATAAAAGTTAATTAAAAAGGCTAATTAATCTAAAAAATATAAAATGAACAGTAAATAAAAATCTAATTAAACAGAAAAATCATAAATAAAATAAGAAAAATAACAAAACTGGTTTCAAAGTTTAATTCCCATTTTAGGTCACTAAAGACAAAAAATTAAGAAAACTGACAATGACATGTGACCCCCTTTTGTCCTCTTGCTTACCAGGGGAAATCTTTACACTAGCAGTGGGAAGTGAGTTCCCACTGCCTTCACAAAAAAACGGGTCTGGGCACTTTTGTGCCTAGATCTTGTTGGTTGCTTGGTTTTAGGGGCAAACAAAGGCACCCCCACAACCAGTTGGGTTGTGGGGAGTCAATAAAAGACTAAAAACACAAGGTTACTAAACAAAATCAAGCACAAATGGCCCCTGAGCAGTTACTGATATAGGACCTTTGGGTCTGATGGCTTTTGCTGGTATGTTGTGCACTTGGGTGAGTTTTGGTTGGCCAAAACTCACTCAAGTCACTCACAAACTGGCCCAAATCAATCACAAGATCCTATCCTACCCTATATCCTATCAACCTACAAGAATTGATGGCAAAATCTATGAAAAATTAACAGTTATAGGCTTAACTAATTTTTGGCAATGGTTATCAAGATTTTTGCATACAACACTTACCAAATTTTATCAAACCAATCACCAAGAACTGAATACACACAAAACCACTTAAATGGATGGATTTAAAAAGCTTTCAAAACATTTGCATCTCACAAACCATGTATAAAACCTGAATCCAAACACCCCTTTTAAAACTGAAAATTGAAATTAAAGAAAGAACTCTACTCAAGCTTGCATCAAACCATTTCAAATATACCCTAACATGTTCTAATCTATCAAACATGCAATATCTAGCATTTGCCTACCATCCAAACATTCTAACAACCTAAATCATTATCATTCAAAAAAAGATCAAGCAAGTATAGAAAGACAAGATCAATACCTTGTGACCCTACATCCAGGGATCACCAAGGCAGCTTTGCCTTCTCCATCAAGCCCGGGCTTGAGCTGACAAGGTTCAGAAAGTAGCTTGTGGTTATGGAAAGGAGATGATGATGATGAGTTCAAGTAGAAGTCACCATATCCAATATGCCAATTTGTCCCTGCCAAGATTAAACAAGAAGAGCAAAATGACTTGATTAAATAACCACAAAGAGAATAAGCCTAGCTTATTGAGTAAGCTAGCTTATTCCTCTTGGCTTATAAAAATTTCAAAGAAAATCAGATTCCTTAAAAACTTTTTGATACAAGTGAAAATTTCTCTCTTAAACTGATTTCAAAATAATGCAATGAACTTAAACTGATAAAGAATAACAATGGAACTCAGATTTTATGCAAAAGATTAAAGTTCATTTTCATTAATATTTAAAATATTACAAAAAATCTGGAACAAGGGCTCAACACAACTTGAAGGCTCCTTTTATACTTAAACAAAGACTATTCTAGAATGTGAATAAAGATGAAAACCCAATCATAGAGTTTTCCAATTCTGCCCCTTGTTTGAAAATCGAATCTTGGTCTTCATATGCCCATGTGAAGATTTTTTGTTGTTTTGTGGTGTGCAAGCTGTTGTAAATCCATCTTGGCCGTTGGTTGACCATTGGGGACCAAGAAATCTCTTAGAGCCATAGATTTCACTGTGCACATTTGTTTTGTAGCCAAGTTTGTTGCAGGGGAGCATGTGGGAGGGTCCATAAGGTGAGAGTGATAGGTTTTAGGAGTTGGGAATGGTTTGGGGTGGGTTTAATTAGTGATCTGCAAAAGATTAAGGTTTATCCCTTTGTTTTGGGGAAAATAGAAGTTTAGGGTTTATGTAATTAGGGAGAGTAGCAGGGATGGTTTAATGTGTTAAAGGGGGATTAAGTTTTAAAAAATGGTGTTTCCCACCTAAATCCAAACTAACAAACAGATTAAAAATCTGTTTATTTAATCTGATGAGTGGAAAATAGACGTGGATGGGTGGGAGGAGTTGATTGGAGGAGAGTTTTAAGGTGGATGACGTGGCGGTGAGAGATTGGTGAGGGTTTTAAGGTTGTCTTGGCAGGAATGCCCCCTGGACTCTTTGCTTCTTGTCAAACTTTTCTAAACAGCTATCAACCCCAAATTCCTTCACAACAACTTTGCCATGGTTGTCATATTTGGCACAACATTTTACAAACTTGTTTCAAGGACTTCTTTTGCACTTTATTCATTCTTCAAGGACTGAATATGCAAATACTTGATATTTTAGGGACCCATAAGTAATTTTGAGGATTTATAGGGGTATAAAATGACAAGTCTTCATAAGTTGAAGGACCATTCTTGCCAATCTTCAATTCTTCAAGGGTAATTTTGGAAAATCCATGATTTGGGTCCGGTTCTTTGTGCGACTTCATTTCCCGTGTTCGTTATTGCTTCATTCTTGTAATTATTTGTTGATTTCACGATATCCGTGCCTAAAATACACAAGACACAAATACAAGCATATATAGAGGTATTTTGATGATATTTTAAGCGTTTTAAGCCCGATTTGGACGATGAGACTATGTATAAAAGCAGTCTCATCACTCCCCCATACTAAACCATTGTCGTGCCCTCACGCAATGCTAGAATAAAGTATCTAAGCATCCCCAAAATTCTTTTTATGATGACATTTATTGTAAACTTAAATGAACTACCACATGTGCTTTAAACATAATGTAATGTTTTCATCACTATTAGGTGACTTTTAGGGTCATAGAACAAGAACACGTGAATGCTTCGTTAGAAATAATTTCATCGTCCTCGATTTTCACCCTAATTCCATGCCAAGCGTGCAACGAGATCATTGTTAGTATAAGTTAGCAACACGATCACTTCTCATGAGTGTTAATTACGAACCTAAACTCCCTTATTCCTACTTGGTATCTCTTATATTTTATTTTGTCTTAATGATCACGAGGATACATCATCGACTTATGTGTGAATAGAGATTAAGTCTAAAAATAGAAACTTAACGGTGTAACCAAAATCATTAAATTAATAATTCACCCCAATAGACAACGATGTCAAAAAATTAAGTCAACAAGAAGGATCGATAAACACGGTTTTATAACGGTTTTGAACATGAGACTTATTACCAAGACTTTTATACGCCCCCTAACGGAAGGGCCTTATTATCTTTGGTTTACCTCCATCTTTTATTCAACTTCGCCATGAAGCTTTTATTATGACTTCGGTCTTGCCTTGCCTTTTATTATCCGCCTCATCGGTGGTTTTATTAGCCAAAGACGTATATCCTCACGCTAAAGCGAATTTTGGATCTTTAAAGCTTCGAAGATTAAGGCTTGATTCACTTTCAATTTTGCATAGATTTTTCGGCCTTGTGGGGCTTCAAATTTTTGCTTAATTTAGGTGAGCACTTGAAATCTTATTATTGGGTGAAGCTTTCGATTATTGGGGTGCCAATACTTCAAAACCGTGACGCTGGCGATACCTTAATGTTTTCCCAATTTAATTACATGGAAGCTACTAAAACAAATTAGAAACCAACAATAGTGACTAAACTGCTAAATCAATATTTATTAACAATTTATTATGCAAAGCGTTGGGAGAATAAGCTAATAATTACTACACATGAGATCGTGACGATTACGAGACTTATATATAACTCTATCATTTCTCGTCCTCATTTAAGAGACTTAGCCTAAAAAGTTAAGGAATCGAAGCTAAGTGCTCAACACGCACGGTCGAGTCAAAAATTACTCTTATTCTCACCATCGGAAAACCTACATTCGTGTCTTAAACACTTATGAAAAACTAGAAAAATTTTAAAATTTGGCCATTTTTAGCTTTATTTTGCATAAAAAGATAACAAAAAGATGAATATTTGGATAGCGTGTTGACGTAAGCAAGGTGAAGTATCTACTCACCCCATTATGATAGTTGAGTTTTAGTACACCTTTGTTTTAGGAAAAACAAGGTATAATGGGGGCAAGTATTAAGTTGCACGTTTTAGGAAAAACGCGAAACCGAACAAATGCGGGTTCGTTCTCGAGGAGGTGTGTGGATTAATGTGCCAATAAGTATAATCAAAGGTTTAGGGTAGTGTCGTTTTTAGATGAGAAAAGAAAAGAAAAAACTAAGACGAGCTACGATTACAATTAACTACGACGAAAGACGTAAAACGCGAACGTAAGTACGAAAAACGTGAAAATTTAAAAATTTTAAGCTAAAAACAAATTAAAGATGAAAAAGTAGTTCAAAATAATATAAATAAAGATAAAAATCCAATAAAAATATTTTAAAACCTTTTATTAATTAAATATTCAATTTTTAATGCTAATTAAAGCCCAAAAATTAAATATAATTAAGAAAAAGCCCAAAATATTATTTTATTGGACAAATAACTCACTTATATTATTTAAAAACTAAAAAGTATTTTTCCTAAATTTTAAAAACTATTTTTCTATTTTTAAATCACTAAAAACTATTTTTAAACTAAAATAATTATAAAAAATAATAAAATAATGCCAAAATTAATTGAACAATTTTAAAAATCCTAATTTACTCTAATGAACAGTATAAAAATAAAAAAGTTTGAAAAATCAAATATTTTTCACTAAAAGACAAAACAGTATACAATTTAAACCCTAATTAACTTAAATTAATTCTAAAAATTAAATAAAATGTGAACAGTAAAAACTTTTTAACCAAAAATCTTAAAATGTTTTTCCTAATCTAAGAAAAATGTTTAAACTGAAAAACAAGTATTTTTGGCACCAAATGCCAAAAACAGAAATAATAAAAGTTAATTAAAAAGGCTAATTAATCTAAAAAATATAAAATGAACAGTAAATAAAAATCTAATTAAACAGAAAAATCATAAATAAAATAAGAAAAATAAAAAAACTGGTTTCAAAGTTTAATTCCCATTTTAGGTCACTAAAGACAAAAAATTAAGAAAACTGATAATGACATGTGACCCCCTTTTGTCCTCTTGCTTACCAGGGGAAATCTTTACACTAGCAGTGGGAAGTGAGTTCCCACTGCCTTCACAAAAAAACGGGTCTGGGCACTTTTGTGCCTAGATCTTGTTGGTTGCTTGGTTTTAGGGGCAAACAAAGGCACCCCCACAACCAGTTGGGTTGTGGGGAGTCAATAAAAGACTAAAAACACAAGGTTACTAAACAAAATCAAGCACAAATGGCCCCTGAGCAGTTACTGATATAGGACCTTTGGGTCTGATGGCTTTTGCTGGTATGTTGTGCACTTGGGTGAGTTTTGGTTGGCCAAAACTCACTCAAGTCACTCACAAACTGGCCCAAATCAATCACAAGATCCTATCCTACCCTATATCCTATCAACCTGCAAGAATTGATGGCAAAATCTATGAAAAATTAACAGTTATAGGCTTAACTGATTTTTGGCAATGGTTATCAAGATTTTTGCATACAACACTTACCAAATTTTATCAAACCAATCACCAAGAACTGAATACACACAAAACCACTTAAATGGATGGATTTAAAAAGCTTTCAAAACATTTGCATCTCACAAACCATGTATAAAACCTGAATCCAAACACCCCTTTTAAAACTGAAAATTGAAATTAAAGAAAGAACTCTACTCAAGCTTGCATCAAACCATTTCAAATATACCCTAACATGTTCTAATCTATCAGACATGCAATATCTAGCATTTGCCTACCATCCAAACATTCTAACAACCTAAATCATTATCATTCAAAAAAAGATCAAGCAAGTATAGAAAGACAAGATCAATACCTTGTGACCCTACATCCAGGGATCACCAAGGCAGCTTTGCCTTCTCCATCAAGCCCGGGCTTGAGCTGACAAGGTTCAGAAAGTAGCTTGTGGTTATGGAAAGGAGATGATGATGATGAGTTCAAGTAGAAGTCACCATATCCAATATGCCAATTTGTCCCTGCCAAGATTAAACAAGAAGAGCAAAATGACTTGATTAAATAACCACAAAGAGAATAAGCCTAGCTTATTGAGTAAGCTAGCTTATTCCTCTTGGCTTATAAAAATTTCAAAGAAAATCAGATTCCTTAAAAACTTTTTGATACAAGTGAAAATTTCTCTCTTAAACTGATTTCAAAATAATGCAATGAACTTAAACTGATAAAGAATAACAATGGAACTCAGATTTTATGCAAAAGATTAAAGTTCATTTTCATTAATATTTAAAATATTACAAAAAATCTGGAACAAGGGCTCAACACAACTTGAAGGCTCCTTTTATACTTAAACAAAGACTATTCTAGAATGTGAATAAAGATGAAAACCCAATCATAGAGTTTTCCAATTCTGCCCCTTGTTTGAAAATCGAATCTTGGTCTTCATATGCCCATGTGAAGATTTTTTTGTTGTTTTGTGGTGTGCAAGCTGTTGTAAATCCATCTTGGCCGTTGGTTGACCATTGGGGACCAAGAAATCTCTTAGAGCCGTAGATTTCACTGTGCACATTTGTTTTGTAGCCAAGTTTGTTGCAGGGGAGCATGTGGGAGGGTCCATAGGTGAGAGTGATAGGTTTTGGGAGTTGGGAATGGTTTGGGGTGGGTTTAATTAGTGATCTGCAAAAGATTAGGGTTTATCCCTTTGTTTTGGGGAAAATAGAAGTTTAGGGTTTATGTAATTAGGGAGAGTAGCAGGGATGGTTTAATGTGTTAAAGGGGGATTAAGTTTCAAAAAATGGTGTTTCCCACCTAAATCCAAACTAACAAACAGATTAAAAATCTGTTTATTTAATCTGATGAGTGGAAAATAGACGTGGATGGGTGGGAGGAGTTGATTGGAGGAGAGTTTTAAGGTGGATGACGTGGCGGTGAGAGATTGGTGAGGGTTTTAAGGTTGTCTTGGCAGGAATGCCCCCTGGACTCTTTGCTTCTTGTCAAACTTATCTAAACAGCTATCAACCCCAAATTCCTTCACAACAACTTTGCCATGGTTGTCATATTTGGCACAACATTTTACAAACTTGTTTCAAGGACTTCTTTTGCACTTTCTTCATTCTTCAAGGACTGAATATGCAAATACTTGATATTTTAGGGACCCATAAGTAATTTTGAGGATTTATAGGGGTATAAAATGACAAGTCTTCATAAGTTGAAGGACCATTCTTGCCAATCTTCAATTCTTCAAGGGTAATTTTGGAAAATCCATGATTTGGGTCCGGTTCTTTGTACGACTTCATTTCCCGTGTTCGTTATTGCTTCATTCTTGTGATTATTTGTTGATTTCACGATATCCGTACCTAAAATACACAAGACACAAATACAAGCATATATAGAGGTATTTTGATGATATTTTAAGCGTTTTAAGCCCGATTTGGACGATGAGACTATGTATAAAAGCAGTCTCATCACTCCCCCATACTAAACCATTGTCGTGCCCTCACGCAATGCTAGAATAAAGTATCTAAGCATCCCCAAAATTATTTTTATGATGACATTTATTGTAAACTTAAATGAACTACCACATGTGCTTTAAACATAATGTAATGTTTTCATCACTATTAGGTGACTTTTAGGGTCATAGAACAAGAACACGTGAATGCTTCGTTAGAAATAATTTCGTCGTCCTCGATTTTCACCCTAATTCCATGCCAAGCGTGCAACGAGATCATTGTTATTATAAGTTAGCAACACGATCACTTCTCATGAGTGTTAATTACGAACCTAAACTCCCTTATTCCTACTTGGTATCTCTTATATTTTATTTTGTCTTAATGATCACGAGGATACATCATCGACTTATGCGTGAATAGAGATTAAGTCTAAAAATAGAAACTTAACGGTGTAACCAAAATCATTAAATTAATAATTCACCCCAATAGACAACGATGTCAAAAAATTAAGTCAACAAGAAGGATCGATAAACACGGTTTTATAACGGTTTTGAACATGAGACTTATTACCAAGACTTTTATACGCCCCCTAACGGAAGGGCCTTATTATCTTTGGTTTACCTCCATCTTTTATTCAACTTCGCCATGAAGCTTTTATTATGACTTCGGTCTTGCCTTGCCTTTTATTATCCGCCTCATCGGTGGTTTTATTAGCCAAAGACGTATATCCTCACGCTAAAGCGAATTTTGGATCTTTAAAGCTTCGAAGATTAAGGCTTGATTCACTTTCAATTTTGCATAGATTTTTCGGCCTTGTGGGGCTTCAAATTTTTGCTTAATTTAGGTGAGCACTTGAAATCTTATTATTGGGTGAAGCTTTCGATTATTGGGGTGCCAATACTTCAAAACCGTGACGCTGGCGATACCTTAATGTTTTCCCAATTTAATTACATGGAAGCTACTAAAACAAATTAGAAACCAACAATAGTAACTAAACTGCTAAATCAATATTTATTAGCAATTTATTATGCAAAGCGTTGGGAGAATAAGCTAATAATTACTACACATGAGATCGTGACGATTACGAGACTTATAAATAACTCTATCATTTCTCGTCCTCATTTAAGAGACTTAGCCTAAAAAGTTAAGGAATCGAAGCTAAGTGCTCAACATGCACGGTCGAGTCAAAAATTACTCTTATTCTCACCATCGGAAAACCTACATTCGTGTCTAAAACACTTATGAAAAACTAGAAAAATTTTAAAATTTGGCCATTTTTAGCTTTATTTTGCATAAAAAGATAACAAAAAGATGAATATTTGGATAGCGTGTTGACGTAAGAAAGGTGAAGTATCTACTCACCCCCCATACTAAAACTAAACATTGTCCTCAATGTTTCGGGTCTAGGGGTGCAAACACCCCCATACTAGAGACGAAGTCGAATGCTTAATCTCGAGCATGGAAAGGGTAAAACGAATAACCTAAAAGCCGTTTATGAATTATGCTAATAAGATAAACGTTAGAACATAAAAGGATATCATCGGACATCAGAATCTCCAAAGGCAACGATCGAAGCTCGAGTGCTACGTAAAACGAACACGAGAGGCTTCAATGATGTCGATGTACCTAATGAATCACAATCACAAACAACCACGGAACAAAGGTTGGAAAAGCACAAGTCCCCTCGTTACGTTAACTAATAAAGCAATAATATGTACAAGGATAAGCATAGGTCTCCCCCACGAGGCACCTTGTTTTTGATAACCGAGTCAAAAGCTCGACTCGAATCCCCATAAATGTGATCATTTAGGGATATCCTTGGTTCGGTCATTTTTGGTGGGACTTACATGTAATCAAGGCCCAAAAGCAACCGTGTATAAAGACAAAACCTCTATACCGGGATCAAAGATCGTGTCTTCGTTTTCGGATGATAAACGAAACAACACGATCTCAAGTAACAATGTCCCAAAGGGACATAAGAAAATAGCATAAGAAGAGAAGGGTGGGACAATGGTTGGGCATAAGAATCGAGTTACTCGAGGTAAACTCTCACCGTAAGTGTAGAAGTATCTTCTAGTGACTACTTCGGTAAAAGACCGAGATTTTATCTTAAAAGTGATACCGGGGTCAAAAATCTCGTCCTCGGTGGAGAAGTGTGAGGGAAAAAATGGGACTTCCCCCATACTAGATCCACACAAAACGTCGTCGAAAGAAGTAGACGCGTTTGTAGCAAGCTCAATTAAGCGAGGTGATGACGGAGTTAACTTTGGAAAAAATTTCAAATTGATTTTAAAATCATTCCCTTTTTCATTTTTCAACTCTTTGTTACGAAAACCGAAGTTGATTAAATTGAAAATATTTGGTGTTTCTAAAACAATTCTAGGCACACTTAAAATTTCCACATTTGTCTTGAAGGCGGGAGGAGGATTTGAATTTTTAAAACTCGAATTGATTAATAAAACATCCCTCTCCGGGCTAACGCAATGGTCCTCATCAAACTCAAAAATAGAAGGCGGATCATCAAGAATACGTTTGATCTCGGAAAAGTCTCCATCGGGATCAAAAACGTCTTCTCTTCCTCGTGGAAGAGGTCGATCAATAAAGTCGTCGATAATCGAGTCGCTAGCTTCAACCGTCGTGAAACTAGGAAAAGAAGGCTCTTCGATTGAAGATTTTGCCTTTGTCGTTTCGACCTCGATATCAAAAAACGTATCGATGTGAGCAAGGCCATCGGCGGACTTCTCACATGATAAATCCAAAATCTCACTCGGTGTGGGATTAGGAGTAAAAGGCTCGTCTTGTGACGATTTTGCCTTGACGGTTTCAACTTTGTCCTTCGAAGAGATCGAACGTGGGTTTTCAAACATTTTAGCAAAACTATTAACACGTCCCTTCGGAATTAATTTTCGTTCATCTTGTAAAAACGAGGGTTCAACGATTTCCTTTAAAACCTTTTCACATTTTTCTTCTTTAAAATCATTTAATGGAATTTATTTGTCAAAATTAAGTGTATATTGATTTAGAAAATCCTCAATAATTTCATCCTCATTAGAAAAATTAGGTTCACAAGGTATTAGATTTAAAACTCCCAAGTATGCTACGAGTTTTTCTTTTGGTTTATTTTCAAAAACATTTTTCAAAACTTCGTTGGATGACTTTTTCGTTTCTTCCACGGTTTTGCAAGACGATGACGGTTGCACGACTCTAAAATTCGAGAGATATGGATCAATGCGAGACGTACGAGTCTTAGGAGTCGATAAGGCTTTAACCTCTCCCTCGGAATTAGGATTGGTGTTATTAGATAAAGAATTAAATTTTTCCACTAAGCCCTCGAACATTAAAAGAATTTTATCTCTCTCTCTATCATAATTTTCTCTTTCAATAGCATGATTTTCCTTAATGCTATCCACATATCCTTTCCACATCTCTTCATTTTGATCATACAAACGTTGTTGCTCTTCAATAAAGGTGTCATAATCGTTTTCCATTTTTTTGAAAGTGTCCCTTTGGGTTGCCATTCGTTTATTACAAGTTTCCTTAAGGCTAGATAATTGTTCTTCCACCATCGTTAATTTCTCATTATTTCGCCTCACTAAATCATTAAAGGCATTATGAAAAGACTCGTTATTACAATTAAGAGACGGATCATACGACGAATAAAACGAAGACGATGGGTGACCTTGGTCGTAAGTTTGAAAATTGGGACCATGATCACGTGGAGCGGAGTTATAAAGATAACCCCCTAGACCTCCAATAACCTCACAATAAAAACAATTGGCACCATCGGGCGGGCCTCCACAATTTGGACACGAATAATAACCACCATGATTTGACATGATGCAACGAGAACGGTGTTACGAGAATTAAACGTTATAGAGGGTGAAAGAAGAGAATTATGAAATTAGAGGGAATGTAGAAGATTATTTTTGAGCTTTTGATTGTTTTTAATTTTTTTTGGTATTTTGAATGTATTACGTAGACAAAAATCTACAAATCTCTCCTCGAATCGATTTTCTCGATTAAAAGAGCCTCAAGGAATGAAAACGATCACGTGGAGTGAACGCCTTCGATGACTTTAGAACGTTGGTGGAACACCAAAACGTTCAAGAGGGTTTAATCTTGAAAACAAGCAAATATATATACGTAGATAATACTTTGGTTGGCAAACCCTCGATTAGCCTTCTTTCTCAAAACACGCACAAGCAAGCGGAGGAAACGAGGCGGCGCTAAGCACTTAAGAGCCTTTTTCCCTTAGGTCATGAAATACAACCGCCTTATACCCACCTTATAGTTTGTGTTAATTGAAATTAAGCCTCACGAAAGTATTTATCTATTTTGCCTTTTACTTTTGCTTTGGATTCGAATACAATGATCGAGTGATGAAATCCCGAATCAAGGTTGTGATTTCTCACGTATTTGGAGTACTTGTGTTTTTATTGTTCTACGTAAATACAATATATTAATAATATTCACAATAAAAACGAAAACCAATATATCTACAATATAGTAAAATGATGTTGTGTGTTTAATTTAGGAAAACTAAACACAATTTATTTGGATACTATAATATAATAAGGAAAAATAACAAAAATAAGTATGTACGATATTCACGCTTTTCAAAATGTGAAAAGCAAAAACGCACCACTCACAAAAACACGATACTAATAATGGCACACTAAAAACACCTCCCCGGCAGCGGCGCCATTATGATAGTTGAGTTTTAGTACACCTTTGTTTTAGGAAAAACAAGGTATAATGGGGGCAAGTATTAAGTTGCACGTTTTAGGAAAAACACGAAACCGAACAAATGCGGGTTCGTTCTCGAGGAGGTGTGTGGATTAATGTGCCAATAAGTATAATCAAAGGTTTAGGTTAGTGTCGTTTTTAGATGAGAAAAGAAAAGAAAAAACTAAGACGAGCTACGATTACAATTAACTACGACGAAAGACGTAAAACGCGAACGTAAGTACGAAAAACGTGAAAATTTAAAAATTTTAAGCTAAAAACAAATTAAAGATGAAAAAGTAGTTCAAAATAATATAAATAAAGATAAAAATCCAATAAAAATATTTTAAAACCTTTTATTAATTAAATATTCAATTTTTAATGCTAATTAAAGCCCAAAAATTAAATATAATTAAGAAAAAGCCCAAAATATTATTTTATTGGACAAATAACTCACTTATATTATTTAAAAACTAAAAAGTATTTTTCCTAAATTTTAAAAACTATTTTTCTATTTTTAAATCACTAAAAACTATTTTTAAACTAAAATAATTATAAAAAATAATAAAATAATGCCAAAATTAATTGAACAATTTTAAAAATCCTAATTTACTCTAATGAACAGTAGAAAAATGAAAAAGTTTGAAAAATCAAATATTTTTCACTAAAAGACAAAACAGTATACAATTTAAACCCTAATTAACTTAAATTAATTCTAAAAATTAAATAAAATGTGAACAGTAAAAACTTTTTAACCAAAAATCTTAAAATGTTTTTCCTAATCTAAGAAAAATGTTTAATCTGAAAAACAAGTATTTTTGGCACTAAATGCCAAAAACAGAAATAATAAAAGTTAATTAAAAAGGCTAATTAATCTAAAAAATATAAAATGAACAGTAAATAAAAATCTAATTAAACAGAAAAATCATAAATAAAATAAGAAAAATAACAAAACTGGTTTCAAAGTTTAATTCCCATTTTAGGTCACTAAAGACAAAAAATTAAGAAAACTGACAATGACATGTGACCCCCTTTTGTCCTCTTGCTTAGCAGGGGAAATCTTTACACTAGCAGTGGGAAGTGAGTTCCCACTGCCTTCACATAAAAAACGGGTCTGGGCACTTTTGTGCCTAGATCTTGTTGGTTGCTTGGTTTTAGGGGCAAACAAAGGCACCCCCACAACCAGTTGGGTTGTGGGGAGTCAATAAAAGACTAAAAACACAAGGTTACTAAACAAAATCAAGCACAAATGGCCCCTGAGCAGTTACTGATATAGGACCTTTGGGTCTGATGGCTTTTGCTGGTATGTTGTGCACTTGGGTGAGTTTTGGTTGGCCAAAACTCACTCAAGTCACTCACAAACTGGCCCAAATCAATCACAAGATCCTATCCTACCCTATATCCTATCAACCTGCAAGAATTGATGGCAAAATCTATGAAAAATTAACAGTTATAGGCTTAACTGATTTTTGGCAATGGTTATCAAGATTTTTGCATACAACACTTACCAAATTTTATCAAACCAATCACCAAGAACTGAATACACACAAAACCACTTAAATGGATGGATTTAAAAAGATTTCAAAACATTTGCATCTCACAAACCATGTATAAAACCTGAATCCAAACACCCCTTTTAAAACTGAAAATTGAAATTAAAGAAAGAACTCAACTCAAGCTTGCATCAAACCATTTAAAATATACCCTAACATGTTCTAATCTATCAGACATGCAATATCTAGCATTTGCCTACCATCCAAACATTCTAACAACCTAAATCATTATCATTCAAAAAAAATCAAGCAAGTATAGAAAGACAAGATCAATACCTTGTGACCCTACATCCAGGGATCACCAAGGTAGCTTTGCCTTCTCCATCAAGCCCGGGCTTGAGCTGACAAGGTTCAGAAAGTAGCTTGTGGTTATGGAAAGGAGATGATGATGATGAGTTCAAGTAGAAGTCACCATATCCAATATGCCAATTTGTCCCTGCCAAGATTAAACAAGAAGAGCAAAATGACTTGATTAAATAACCACAAAGAGAATAAGCCTAGCTTATTGAGTAAGCTAGCTTATTCCTCTTGGCTTATAAAAATTTCAAAGAAAATTAGATTCCTTAAAAACTTTTTGATACAAGTGAAAATTTCTCTCTTAAACTGATTTCAAAATAATGCAATGAACTTAAACTGATAAAGAATAACAATGGAACTCAGATTTTATGCAGAAGATTAAAGTTCATTTTCATTAATATTTAAAATATTACAAAAAATCTGGAACAAGGGCTCAACACAACTTGAAGGCTCCTTTTATACTTAAACAAAGTCTATTCTAGAATGTGAATAAAGATGAAAACCCTATCATACAGTTTTCCAATTCCGCCCCTTGTTTGAAAATCGAATCTTGGTCTTCATATGCCCATGAGAAGATTTTTTTGTTGTTTTGTGGTGTGCAAGCTGTTGTAAATCCATCTTGGCCGTTGGTTGACCATTGGGGACCAAGAAATCTCTTAGAGCCGTAGATTTCACTGTGCACATTTGTTTTGTAGCCAAGTTTGTTGCAGGGGGGCATGTGGGAGGGTCCATAAGGTGAGAGTGATAGGTTTTGGGAGTTGGGAATGGTTTGGGGTGGGTTTAATTAGTGATCTGCAAAAGATTAGGGTTTATCCCTTTGTTTTGGGGAAAATAGAAGTTTAGGGTTTATGTAATTAGGGAGAGTAGCAGGGATGGTTTAATGTGTTAAAGGGGGATTAAGTTTCAAAAAATGGTGTTTCCCACCTAAATCCAAACTAACAAACAGATTAAAAATCTGTTTATTTAATCTGATGAATGGAAAATAGACGTGGATGGGTGGGAGGAGTTGATTGGAGGAGAGTTTTAAGGTGGATGACGTGGCGGTGAGAGATTGGTGAGGGTTTTAAGGTTGTCTTGGCAGGAATGCCCCCTGGACTCTTTGCTTCTTGTCAAACTTATCTAAACAGCTATCAACCCCAAATTCCTTCACAACAACTTTGCCATGGTTGTCATATTTGGCACAACATTTTACAAACTTGTTTCAAGGACTTCTTTTGCACTTTCTTCATTCTTCAAGGACTGAATATGCAAATACTTGATATTTTAGGGACCCATAAGTAATTTTGAGGATTTATAGGGGTATAAAATGACAAGTCTTCATAAGTTGAAGGACCATTCTTGCCAATCTTCAATTCTTCAAGGGTAATTTTGGAAAATCCATGATTTGGGTCCGGTTCTTTATGCGACTTCATTTTTCGTGTTCGTTATTGCTTCATTCTTGTGATTATTTGTTGATTTCACGATATCCGTACCTAAAATACACAAGACACAAATACAAGCATATATAGAGGTATTTTGATGATATTTTAAGCGTTTTAAGCCCGATTTGGACGATGAGACTATGTATAAAAGCAGTCTCATCAGGCAGAAATGTTGGATAAACATACGGATAATCAAAAAAGAGAGATGGATGAACTTCTCCAAGAGCTACATAGACTATTTCAAAGTGAAGAAGCATCTAAGAAAGCCCAAGAAGAGATGCTTGCTAAGTTCGCTGCAGATATGGAATTGACACGTAAAGCTCATGCAGAAGAACTTGCTCAGGTCAAAAAGGCTGAAGCTGATAAGTATGAAGCACGACTTACGAGACTTCGAGCTATTAAGGATAACTACAAGGAGCAGAAAGAAACTCTTGAAGCTTCTATTGAGGAGAGAGTGAAAGAATCTGTTGAATCCCTTATGCCAAAACTGCGTGATGAGTTGAAGACACTCGCGGCTGATAACTTGATGATCAAGTCATCCAATCCTTCTGAATCCGCCTACAAAATTGCCTATGACTTGACGGATTTTGAGCTAAAGAAGATCCTCAAAGCTCGTATGAGGGAACTTGGATCGTTTGATAAATCTAAGATTCAACGGACACTCTACAAATCCCTGAATGACGCTATCATGGAGGATGATCGGTTGTTCAAGATGTTTGGAAGTGTGGTACCTTACCACATTCTGCCTGAGGAAGAAAGGGAAGAAAGTGAACAGGAAGAGGGTACTGGTGAAGAAGAAGAGGAAGAAGAAGAAGAAGAAGAAGAAGAAGAAAAGAATGATGACGATGACGATGATGCTGATGATGAGGATGATGATGATGATGGTGATGATGGTGGTGATGGAAATGAGGAGAGTGCTAAGGGAAGCAACGAGAATAGCGATAAGGATGATGAGGGTAAACAGCAGGAAACAGGGGATAAGGATGCCAGCACAAAGAAACCTTCTAAGTCTGGAACCTAGTCTAAGAAAGATGCAGCGCAGAAGGAAAAATCAACTTCAACGGAATCAAGACGATCCAAGTGGCGCCACGATGTGAATGCTACTATGGCGTCATCGATTCCCGGTACATCTATTGTTGTATCTATACCTGTTACCACTAACCCTGTTAGTTCTGTTGTTGTTGCTCCTGTGATTGCAGAGTCAGTAACTGAACCTGAAGCTGCACAACACTCGCCCGTTCATGACACCGCCGAGATGCCTGAATCAGAACCAGCAAATGTTCACGTTTCTACTCCTCTACAACAAGAACCACAATCTACTGTTCCTGAGTCAAGCACACGGGACTGGGCAGACACGTTGGAGATTGACGAGACTGCACCGCCACAAGCTTGGATCACGGCAGCAGCTCAATATGATCCAATCACGGACGCTGACAGAGATGTTCTATATCTCCGTATCCGTAGTCCGATTGACTTGTGTGCATTTCTGGCTCATGAGTATAAGACTTCGGTTACTCCGTATTTGGTGAAGAGAGCGCTAAAAGATAAGAGAATTCGCGCCAAAACCCGATTAACCCGAATGGAGTTCGAGTATTATGCTGATGAGATCTTGAAAGCTCTGAATACCGTTCAACGGCCAGGTCTTCATGAATCAGAAAGAGCTCCACCTTCACTTGATCCTTCTCAAGATAATCAGATTGCTCTTGACTTCTTCGTCACCAATGATCTTGTTTATCTCCTCAAGGGGTCATCAAAGTACGCAACCTCCCTGACCTTGCTGAAAGCTGCCAACTGGGGGACAATACCCTTTATCGAGGAAAAGGTAAATCGACTTTGGGTCCCAAAGGTAAATCGTAATTATGATATGTATGCTGTCATAGGTGCATCACACTGGGACGAACGAGTTTGAAGGGCGTACAGGGGTTGCTGCTTAGCCAATTCAGGAAGCAACGTTAGATCCGATATCCGAATCTCCAGTATTTTAGGGCTGAAAACTGAAGCCAAGAATGGCTATTATCATGTAACGGAGATTCGACTAAAAAGGGAGGATGACAGAGAATACAAAATCCAGCAGGGAGATTTTTCTATCATTCGCCTTGAGGATATTGAAGATATGTTGCTTATGATGACCCGGGATCAACTCACACATATTCCTCGTGAAGACATCATTGCCTTGAATACAGCACTTCGTATGTTCACACGAAGCGTTGTTATCAAGAAACGAGTTGAAGATCTTCAGTTGGGAGTCGAAAGCTACCAAAGGAAGCTTAACCTAACCCGTCCAGTGAATCAAGTGTTACCTCAACATGTAGATAGATGTCCCTATACCGGCATTTTTGTCCCGAATTGCGGCATTTTCTACTTGATCAGTCGAGGGTTAATGAAGTTTATGAGGGTGGGTGAGCTTTATAAGTACAGTGATGGGACTCTCCTATACGTCAAAGGAAAGTTGGAGCATCTTAATTCGAGTGGGACTTTACCAGAGATGACCGAGGATTGGCATCAGGGTTATCGGCAGATGGCGAAGTATGTGATCAAGAAGATTGATCAAAAGCTCCGTGAACGTAGATTGATGAGGAGCTTGGAACGATTCGTTGGTGGTAGACCATATTTAGTACACCACAAGCTACTGCAACGATCCATCTAATGGGTCGTACATTTCAGGTCCACTTTATATTGGTTTTCAATTGTGAATATGTATATTTGTGAATATTGTGCTTGTACGGCTTGATGTAGTGTTAAGGTATGATAATTTTTCAAGAATTTCTCACGAGATTCTAAATCTTTCAAAATATATCATACTAAAGCACTACAACTATCCCTTATTAACTTAGGGGGGAGCATTAACATGTTCTATGGCCAAACATCGATTTCATTTTTACCCAAAGACCGGTTAATCCATTCAATATCCCTAATATTAATGGTTAACATTTTGGATAAGGGGAGAAAATGGGATTAAGGAGACTTAAGTGATACTTGGCTAAAAGATGAAAAAGACTTAACGATAATCCAACTTAATATGTGTAAAGCACGTGTTAAGGGGGAGCGTTTTTGATGATCAAAAACACCTAAGGTACGAAACTTTTGATTTCAATATCACAAGTACTTTAGGTGATTTTCAATGATTTTTCATGGTGGCAATTCCTTCCCAAAACACGCTTAATTCACAACGAATGTGGTAACAAAAGGGTGGTAGGAATAGGTTTAGTCCAATGATTCATCAGAGCCGATGGAATCTTCCCAAGGACAATTCCCTAGATAGAATTAGAAGTCCTAGGAAAGTTGGAGAAAGATTGTGAATGTAGCTGAATGCCGACCAAGTACTTAAGCTAGCACTAGAACAATCACAACAAGGTGCTAGTGATGACGTATTGGTAAGCATTGAAGGGGTTGAAGATTGAAAAAGAATTGTAAAGATAAAGGGTGTAAAGAAAGAAGCCCTCCTTACAACTTTAGGCAGAAACCGGGTCAATACATATGCTATTGAAATCATTTTTGTTAATGATTCTCGATATTGAAGAAAGACATCATGGACCCAGTGATGCAATGCACAACCCTTCCCAGCTAACTCAAATATCTCTCAAAAGGTATTTGTTTTAATCACACGGAGATCAACACGTTATCTATTGGTTTATTCACTCCGAATAGACTGGTATTGAAAAGGTGGCACTCCTCTCCAGCCATCGCTCACTAAATCAAAACGCACTATCGAGTCTAGAGCTAAGAGATCATCAAAAGTCTCATTAGGACACTTTCCATTTATTCCTTGCTTTCTCACACACTGTGAAAAGTAAGAGATTTTCATGAGTCCTACGCAATATTCCTGTAATATTGCCAGAACATTCGAGTAATACGCAAGTATTACAATGAAGATGGAAATCCTGCTTGAGCCAACATCAAACAAGCTCATGGTAGGTTACACGTGCGGTTCTTTTAGAACCAATCTTGTGAAAAACTGGAAAGAAACAGTGGTTTAATTCTTAATTGAACTTAAACTCGTTCCAGGCCTCTACGCATTATCATATGATCTTGCCAGAACATTCAGAGTGACTCTTTATTGATCACAGTGACGAGTGGAAATCCTTCTAGTGTTAACATCAAACAGCACTTGGTAGGTGACGTGCAAGATTCTTTATGAATTGAGCTTGTGATAACTGGAAAGCAACGATGGTGAAAATCTTAATTGAAATTCACTTGTTCCAGGTTTCATGAATTGACGGCTTCAAATCACAAGGATAATTTATCCAAGTGATTCACTCTTTATGTTCGCAGTCAGCTTTGGACGGTCGAATAAAGAGAACGGGTTTACCCGCGAAATCCTGTCAGGAAGTTACTTAATTGAAACTATCTGTCACGGGTACGATATCTAATATCGTCCAACGGTCTTCACCGACCGGAGGTAAAATGCTACCGAATTAGAATAAAATGTCAAAGCCATTTTATTCGTGTCGTTGCTGTGTACCTGTTAAAGACGGTGGCGTTGCTGTGTACCTGTTGAAGACGGTGGCGTTGTTGTGTACCAGTTAAAGACGGTGGTGTTGCGGTGTACCTGTAGAAGTCGTTCCCACATGCTTATGTTTTTCTGCATCAAGGTTCAGCAAAAATTCAAGAAAGCACAAGATGAAGTCTTCCGCTGTACCAAACTCTGAAGCTTTCAAGAATTCAACAAAAAGACATAAGTGTGTGGAACATGGAGTCACGAGGAGGCAAAATTCACAAGAAGGCAAAGATCGCACGTGATTGGTCAAAAGAACAATGCTCTCAAGCCAAAGCCTAAAAGATCAATAAACATATTCACAACAAAAAGAAAAAGAAGAAAAGACTACGAGCTAAAGAACGAAGACTTAGTATAGTATGCTAGGTTTAGAACTTTGTAACGTGGAGTGACCTCCCTTAGGGGGAGATTGTTAGAAATACGTTTTTACGTATATTAGAAGTATCGGTCACTCCACAATATTATTAATGTTGTAATAGCTCATAGTTAATAGTTACTTATTTAGTTAAGTAAGAACCGGCCCATGGGCTTGTCATGGGCCGGCCCAAGTCCATTAGTGGCTTGGAAGTATAAATACCCCTTTCCTCCTTGGAAAGGGGTTGGTTGTTGATTTCCACTTTATTCATTTTAATAAAAGACACATAGTTTCTCTCTCACTTTCTCTCTCTAGTTTCTCTCTCTAGGAATCTTCAACCCACTTCATAGATTCATAGTTTATCTATATTCTACACAATATTAGTCCTTCTCAAAGTCAAACATACCAAGAAGAACTCCAAGTTACAATAATGACAAGTTTGGTCCTTTGAAAATATCAAAATTACCAAAAGGACCCTTGACTTTGAAGATTTAGAAAAAATGGTCCCTCATCAAACATGATTTGTGATAGGTGTGAAAACACCCATCCTTTTGTCACTTATTTCTTACTAAAACAAGACCAAAAAGCGTGTTTAATATCATTTGTTTGGAATTATGCATGGTTTTTGTGTTTATTGTGTTTTCAGAGTCAACCGGATGATTATTGAAGAAAACATGGGATTGCACGGGTTTTACCGAAGAAAAAGACTCAAGATAAAGTCTATTGTCCAAGAGATGCAAAATATTTGAAGTCACTGGGCCTATTCGAAGATTTATCGAAGAAAAGGACCAAAGATGGAAGATTTACATAAGTCGAAGAAACTCAAGTCTATTAAGCGAAGAAATTAAAAGACGAGTTGAATTTAATCGACGACAAATCCCGAATCAGAATCGAAAACGTCAACTTTTCTGAAAAGACGAGAAGACAAGAAGAACGGGAGAAAGCCCACTCGCCAACCAAAAGACAAGGCTATATAAAGCCCATCCCTTCACACTTTTCGGGGATTCAGTTTTAGTATTTCTTTCTGTTTTCTCTCTTCCTATTTCGTAGGAAAACCATCTCCCTTAAGGAGTGGTTCTTCCTCTTCTTGATTTGTTCTTTTAATCTTGTAAGTTTGATCTTTTCCTTTTGTTTACTGAATCTTAATCATCAATACAAGCTATCCATTAATTTTTTTCATTCATCTTGATCTTCATCATCTTTTTATTTAAAGTTCTTAAGTTTTATTTAGTTGAAGTTTGATCTTAAAAAGTTGTTGAATTTGTATTTTTATGATTGGGATTTGATCTTTGTAGTTAGTAGATGATTTGTGGTTAATTTGGTAAAACCTTTTTGCTTATTTAGCTTGATTTTGGATTAAATTTGTTTCCCCTGTTTTCTACTGTTTCGGCTACTGTTCTTCATTCCCAGCAACATTCCGAACCACCATTACTTTTTTCTCTTATTCGGAATAAAATTTATTCCGAGTAGTCTTCTTATTTTTCCCTTATTCGGAATAATTTCAATATTTGGATAGTTGTTTGATTTTTCCCTTATTCGGAATTTTCTTATTATTCAGCATAGTCTCTTCCACTTTTTCATTATTCGGAATATTGTATATATTCCGGATCATCAATTTGATTTATCCTTATTCGGAATATTTCAATTTTTCCGCATAGGGTGTATTATTCCGAATGGTTTCTAGTATTCCGCATGGTCCCATATTCCGGATAGCCCCAGTTATTCCGCGTAGAGTATGTTATTCCGCATAACCCAATTTATTCCGCATAGTGTATTATTCCGAGTAGCTTAAACATTCCGCATAGGGTTTTCTTTTCTATAGCATCATTGTTCCGCATAGACTTATTATTCCGAGTAGGACAATATTCCGTATCATCAACATTCCGGATAGCACTATTTTGTCAGTAAGGGTCCTTTTCTGTTTAATCATTTGACTGTTAAATTTTAATCACTTTCTATTTCCATTCATTAACTGTACTTGGCTTTAATTTTTAGTTACTTGATTTATTTACCTTTTTAATAGAATAGAAAACCATAACCCCTTTTTGTCACCAAGAACAATCATTCCACTTTTAACTGTGATTAATTCGAGGAGATTCCGAGAATCGAACTTTCAAACGAGAAAAATCAGTGTATCAAATGGTGCCGCTGCCGGCTCTTCTCGTTAAGATCAAAAGTTTTTTGTGAGAACTTGGATTTTGGGATCCGTTCCCCATGAACGTTACTTTTTCATAAAAATTTTCAAAAAATCCTAAAAAATATAAAATTTTCAAAAATACAAAAAAAATTAAAAAAACATAAAAACCAAAAATATTTTTGCTTTGTTTTTCTTTGTTCGTTCTTTTGCAGGTGTATGCGCACTCGATCCACGTCTTATCAAGAGCCCGAGCCTCTCGATCACTTAGACATGGCTGGTGTACAAAACAACAACAACATACCACCTCCAAACAACAATAATAACAACAACAACCCACCTTTAAACAACATGAATAACAACAACAATGAGCCTCTTCCGGATAATCGCCCGATGATTGAACTGCTGCAAGCTCATGTAGATGGCAACACTGATCCAATTGTCATACCTCCAATTGCCGCTAACAACTTTGAGCTAAAATCAGGCTTTATCCAGATGGTCTCTGCTCAACCGTTCTTGGGACGTACCATTGATGACCCACATGACCATATCAAGAGATTCTTGCAACTCACCAACACGGTCAAGTTCAATGGTGTTCCACAAGAAGTTATCAGGTTACAACTTTTTCCCTTTTCTTTAGAGGGACAAGCCCGGCATTGGCTTGCTAAGGAGCCGCCACAGAGTATTCTCTCGTGGACGGATTTGGAAACTAAGTTTATCAATTACTTTTTTCCACCCTCTCGTACTACCGCTTTGCGGAATGAAATCATAAATTTTGAACAAAAGTACGATGAGTCGTTCAGTGAATCTTGGGATCGATTTAAAGATCTTTTAAGAAAATGCCCACAACATGGTTTTACCAAAGTACATCAAATTAATACTTTTTACAATGGTTTAAGCATGAGTGACCAAGATTCACTAAACAGTGCCTCGGGGGGTAATCTTTTGGCTAAGACTTCCAATGCTGCTTGGGATATCATTGAGAACAAGTCTCGTGTGCAAACCAAGAGTGTTCGGACCAATGTCGCTAGTGCTAGCACTAGTGACAGCGACAAGCGACTGGACAAAATCACTGTGCTTCTTGAATCGCTTATCACCCACACTGTTAACAACACCAACAGCAGCAACGCTAAACACGCTCAAGTTAATGCTGTCAGCCAACCTTGTGAGATATGCGGTGGTCCTCACTCTTACACTTCTTGTACCGCCACCCAAGACTACCTTGCTAAGAATGTGAATGCAGCTTATGGCACCTATCCTCAACCTGCTTATCAAGCTAGACCTCAAGGTGACCGTAACTTGCTTAGCTACCGCTCCAACAATTACCTCTCACCACCCGGTTTTCCTCCAAGCAACCCAAACCAACAACAAAACCTCAACCGCCCTCCTCAACAACAACAACAACCTCGTACACCATACATCCCTCCTCACAAGCAGCAAAAACCACCTCAACGTAACAACCAAGTCTACCAACAACCTGCTTATCAACCACCCGCATACAATGCTCCTCCAAACCTGTAACACTCTCATTTTTCGTATCGGTATAGCGGAAGGGTCTTTTAGAGTGTTACGGGATAGCACAATAACTCCAATCATAGACAACACATAAAAATGGTTGTACAAGGTTTAACAAACATCATTCGATAAAAAGTTTCAAAAGCGTACAACAGGTCCCAAATTATACAGGTCATTTAGTTTACAAAACACAGATCGAATGAACATTTTTAATATTAAGTGTGGGACATCAGAGTCGATCTCCATCCGGATTACCTTCAAGCACCTGAGATAAAAACATGCAAAAATCATATCAGCAAATGCCGAGTGAATTCATAGAGTTTAATGAAAACCGTTATATAAAAACAATCATTTACAATCATTTAAAATCAGAACACAAGTATAATATCGGAAGTAAGTCCACATATTGCTAGTCAGGCAATATATAAATCAAGCATACATCTGAAACCGTCCATGAGACCGTAGTCTCTATATTACCATGATAGGTAATATATTCATCGTTATTAGCGTCGTATCATATCGGATATTTAGATTATACAGGTCGTATAGATTGTAGGATTATTATTAGCCGCATGACATTGTTACCTTACTATGAAAACAGCGGGCCGCGAACCCGACAAACAATTTGCCCATCTAAGTTAGCGTGTCGTCACAAAAATCACGCTATGGAATCTTCTTATACATAAATTCGCTTACCAATCAATGTGGTACGACGGGGATCAACCGTCAAGGCGCGAACTGGGGTGATCGTCCCCAAATAGTACTATCAAATGCATAAGCGTCTACCAATCCCGACAGTTCACAATTCATGCTAATGGGACTTTAAGTGACATAACCTAACTACTAATAATCCTTTTAGTCTCGAATATAGGGTCATAGCATCATTCGGGTCCATATCATTAAGCATACAATCGGGACTACTTGTGTTCTATTTTCATAAAAATCTAGCATGTTATCTCCCTCGTGGGTTTACAAATCATTTTATAAAACATTTAAAAGAGTGCGAGGCTATGAACTCACGTTGTTAATGAAAGGCGGATTATCGGCTACGGGCGTGCTCCGGTCACGGAAACCTATATAAATAATAATCGGTCTTAGACTCGGTCCAATGACTTTTATCAAAATAACAATATACATATGATGATTTTGTACATATGATGATGATCAAGTGGGTTTATACATCCTTGTTTACTCATTTTAGCGTTTACGTCTTGGTAACGTCTTACTAGTTCACTAGTTTTACCGATTTTACCTATTTTAAGTCCATTAAGTCTTTTATAAGTTCTTTAACTTGTTTTTACCCCTTTTATACCTATATGATCAGTATATATATACTTTTCATGTTGGGCCCAAATGGGTTAAGCCCAATAAGTTCTTTTTACAAGTTTTTATCTTATTTAGTCCATTTATTAGTCCAATATGTTTAGTTAGCTCGTAAATGTCCGTAATTCTTATAGTTCGGGTTTTATCGGTTTTTACTTGTCTTAGTTACCTATACATCAGTATATGACTTTTATAAACTTTACATTAGACGGGTTTGGTCGTCTAAGTTTTATTTGGCGAAAAACGTTAATTTGACGGCGATAGCCGAAAAAGTCATAAAAATCAAGTTTATAGTTTTTATTACTTATAAATATTATTTTACCACCATTTATATAATTTACCCATTTAATTAACCTTTTATACATTTATATAAATAAGTTTTATAAGTTATTGGGTTTATATTTTTACATTTTATACATTATAATGTGAGTGCTTATATAATTATAATATATATTATTTCCAAAAATCTGATTTTTAACTTCATTTTTTAACATTTCTAGAGTTCTCTAATGACTTAGAAGCTCATTTTTGGATGACATGTTCTTCATAATATGTGCTACATTTAACTTAGTTATAGCTACTGCCCATTTTGAGTTTAAGTTGCCTTAACAGTCCCTACAAAACTACTTATTCAGATTACACCACCTAACTTGTTTTGATCATATCTCACTCATTATTTTGATTCCATTGCATGGCCAACTCTCACATGTGTATAACATCATCTACTTACTGTAAATGGATCAAACCATTCAATTTTATCAGTTCATCTTTTAGTTATCTACTGTTTTTATACAGCCAACTAAATAGTCAAGATTTTAGCTTCATTTCTTATAGTTATCATCATTTTTAAGCATATTTATCAACACTTGATCCCCACACAACATTTTTATCATCATATATACATCATATACATATACAAAATGAAAGAAAATACATTTGTTCTTTACAAAATAACAAGAGAAAAATGTAGAGGATGATCTTCTTTACCAATCCAAGTGGATTTCTTGTTTTAGGAAGACAAGAACTTGATGAACACAACAAGTATCTCCAAGACCATCAAATATCAAGAACATAGGTTGGAAAATCAGCCCTAGGACACAAGCAAATCACCTCCAAAGATGTTAATATGGCCACCAAATGATCAAGGCTTCAAGAGAACACCTTAATAGGACTAGTAAACATGTGGTTTATGGCTAGAAAAGATCAAATGGGGGTTTTGTTGGCTTATTTGGGACGGCACAAGGGAGGGTTGAGAGAGTTTTTGGTGTTGAGTTGCATGTAGGAAATGAGGGAAATGAAACAAGTAACTAGTTTTGACTAGTTAGTGGTATAGGTTAAGCTTAATGTGTAAGCTAGCTTACACTTGGTGTAAGTTAGCTAAACTTGATGCCACATATGTGTTGTGGTGTCAAGTTAGCCGTCCATACCATGCTAGTGGGGTGGGACAAAGTGTTTTGTCCCATCTCACTAGTTTACGGGTATTTCTTGATTCTAGTTTTCTCGATTTGCGTGCCCTCGGGTCGTTTTACGAAAAACGTTTTTATAAATTATGAATCACCGTCACAAAACGAATCCAATAAAAATTATCTCATCAACGGAGTTCAAAAACGTAAATACGTAATCCTAAGGTTTCCGGTTTAGTCGTAAAAGACGCCAAATTATGCACGTAAGCCCAAATTTAAATCTGTAAATTGTGAGTTCGTCAACCAACACAAAAATAAGTTTCAAAATATTATACGAGAAAATATTTTACTACCTGAAAATGTTAGATTTGTCACAGCTTTTCCTCCTAAAAGGGATCAACGTCCTCGTGATCCATTTCATTTGGATGTCCGTTTCTTATTGAAATCGAAGAGGTGCAGATATTTCTTCCACATTTCATCCTCTCGTTCCCAAGTATACTCTGGTCCATGCTTTGAATTCCATCTGATCTTGACAATAGGTATCCGACTTTGTTTCAGTTGCTTTACCTCACGGTCCATAACTTCTACGGGCTCTTCGATAAAATGCAACTTCCCATCTATTCGAACCTTACCTAACGGAATTTTCTCATCACTCACTGCTAGACATTTCTTCAGATTAGATACATGGAATGTGTTGTGAATACCATGAAGTTCTGGGGGTAACTCTAGTTTGTAAGCCACCGGACCTACTCTAGATAAAATCTTAAAGGGTCCAATATAACGGGGATTCAATTTTCCTCGCTTTCCAAATCTTATAACGCCTTTCCATGGCGATACTTTCAACATTACTCGGTCACCCACTTCAAACTCCATTGGCTTCCGCCGCACATCCGCGTAACTTTTCTGTCTACTACGGGCAGTCAACAACCTCTTCTTAATCTGAACTATCATCTCCGTAGTCTCCCGGATCAATTCCGGTCCCGTGAGCTGGGTATCCCCTAACTTCACTCTAACATACAGGAGATCTACACTTCCTACCATACAAAGCTTCAAACTGTGCAGCCTTAATACTAGAATGGTAACTATTGTTATACGAAAACTCTGCTAACGACAAATGTTTATCCCAATTCTTACCAAAGTCTAACACACAAGCTCTCAACATATCTTCCAGTGTTTGTATCGTCCTTTCACTCTGCCCATCAGTCTGGGGGTGATAAGCAGTGCTCATATCGAGATTCGTTCCCAAAGATCTTTGGAGAGATTTCCAAAAATTTGATGCGAATCTAGGATCTCGATCTGAAATGATTGATACAGGCACTCCATGCTTGCATACAACATTATCAAGGTATATTCGAGTCAGCTTCTCCAGTGAGAACTGCTCCTTAACCGGAATGAAGTGTGCTGATTTGGTCAGTCTATCGACAATAACCCAAATCGAATTGTTTCCAGATGATGTTCTAGGAAGCTTGGTGATAAAGTCCATCGTAATTCGCTCCCACTTCCATTCAGGAATCTTTGGTTGTTGAAGTAGTCCTGATGGCTTTTGATGTTCGGCTTTAACTCTAGCACAAGTCAAGCATTGAAGAACATACATAGCTATGTCAGCTTTCATATTCGGCCACCAATACAACTTCTTCAAATCATGGTACATCTTATCAGATCCTGGATGAATGGAATACTTAGATTTATGGGATTCTAACATAATCAAATCTCTTAAGCCTCCAAACATAGGTATCCACATACGACCTCTTAAACATTTCACTCCATCAGCTCTAACCTCTAAAGGATCTCCTTCTCCTCGGAACCCTTTATTAAAAAATTCTCCTTCTTACAAGCTTCTATCTGCGCATTTCTAATTTGCTCAGGCAAATTATTGTGCACGGTCAAGACTAGAGAACGCACCCTGATAGGCTCTCTATCTTTCCTACTCAACGCATCAGCAACAACATTGGCTTTTCCTGGGTGATATTTTATATCACAGTCATAATCACTTAACAACTCTATCCATCTTCGTTGCCTCATGTTCAATTCCTTCTGGTCGAGAATATACTGTAGGCTTTTGTGATCGGTGAATACCGTACACTTGGTGCCATACAGATAATGTCTCCACAACCTAAGAGCAAAGACTATAGCTCCTAACTCAAGATCATGAGTAGTATAATTCTCCTCATTCTTCCTTAATTGCCTAGAAGCATAAGCTATCACTTTCTCTCTCTGCATCAAAACAGCTCCATAACCTCTAAGAGATGCATCACAATACACTACAAAATCTTCACTCCCGTCGGGTAATGATAAGATTGGCGCACTACATAATTTATGCTTCAATGTCTGAAATGCTCCATCTTCATCACTTCCCCAAACGAAAGGTTTATTCTTCTGAGTAAGCTTAGTCAAGGGTTTAGCTATCAAAGAAAATTCTTTAATGAATCGCCTATAATAGCCAGCCAATCCTAAGAACTGTCGCACTTCCGTTGGCGTTGTCGGTGCAGACCAATTCTTAATAGCTTCAACCTTTGCAGGATCAACATGAATTCCATCTCTGTTAATCACATGACCAAGAAATTGCACAGAATCTAACCAGAAATCACACTTCGAAAACTTAGCATACAACCTTTCATCCTTCAACAATTTCAAAACAATCCTTAAATGTTCTCTATGCTCATCTTCATTCTTAGAATAGATTAGAATATCGTCAATAAACACAATCACAAATTTATCCAAGTAGGGCTTGCACACTCGATTCATTAAATCCATGAAAACCGCAGGTGCGTTAGTTAACCCAAATGGCATTACTTGAAATTCATAGTGTCCATAACGAGTTCTAAATGCAGTTATAGGAATATCTTCTTCACGGATGCGTAGTTGGCGATATCCTGACCGCAAATCTATCTTAGAATACACACTGGATCCTTGCAGTTGATCAAACAAATCATCAATCCTAGGTAAAGGATATCGATTTTTAATTGTCAACTTATTCAGTTCCCTATAATCAATGCACATACGAAAAGATCCATCCTTCTTCTTAACGAACAAGACTGGAGCTCCCCAAGGCGACGAGCTCGGTCGAATAAAACCTTTATCAGACAACTCCTTAAGTTGCTCAGATAACTCCTTTAATTTAGAAGGGGCTAATCGGTTAGGCGTACGTGCCACCGATGCAGCACCAGGAATTAAATCGATTCGAAACTCTACTTGCCTTATCGGTGGAAGTCCGGGTAAATCTTTAGGAAATACCTCAGGAAATTCACAAATAATAGGTACATCTTCCAATCGTTTCTCCCTAGACTCATTCCCGGTCACTTGAGCTAAGAATAACTCACAACCGTTCCTGATGTACTTTTGGACTTTAATACATGAAACGATTTTCAAACGGGATTCACCTCGACTACCATCAATTACTAACGTCCTATTCCTAAGAGGAATCTTAACCTTCTTCTCTCCACATAAAATAGTAGCATTATTCAACGACAACCAATCCATACCAATAATAATATCAAAACTACCTAATTCTATCAACATCAAATCAATCGGAAAGGAATGGTTTAAGAGATTTAGAGAGCATCCTTCTAATAGCTTATTAGTTTTCACTAATTTACCATCAGCCAATTCCACCTCGTAACTGGTACTTATCTCAACAGGTTCAATATCAATAAGGGCACTAAATTTAGTGGATACAAAGCTCCTATCGGCACCCGAATCGAATAAAGCAACAGCATAATGATTGTTGAGTAAAAACGTACCGGTAACGACATTTGGATCCTCTTTCTTCACCTCAATTGTTCCAAGTTGATAGATACCACCCTGGGGGTTTCTTCCAGGTACAATCGCTTTCAAGTTGGGGCATTCCGATTTCCTGTGACCTTCTTCATCACAGTTGAAGCAAATGGTTCCCTTCTTACACCTTTCAACCTTGTGTCCAAGCTTTCCGCAATTTCGGCACTTCCAGCAGTCGCCAGCATGCCTCTTGTTGCCACACTTAGGACATCTATCATCGTTGCGCGGTGCATTGTTGGTAAGAGCATTTGCATTCCCCTTTCTCTTGTTCTGACGACGGTTGAAATTCTTCCTATTATCACCTCTATCTATACGCTCACCGTCTCCCTTTCTTTTCTCACCAACACGGGCTTCATCTTCCTTATCCTGAATTATATGTCCAATGAGTTGGTAAGCCATTCGAACAGCATCATCAATGGTCAGTGGTTTAGATGATGTCACGTCCCCCCGGATATTCCTGGTTAACCCTTTCACATATTGTTCAATTCGGATCTCTTCGGGTTCAACCAATCGAGGACATAGCAAGGCCAACTCATGGAATCGATTCGTGTAACTATCAATGTCCACACCTTTCATTCTCAAATGAATCAACTCTTGTTCTAACCTAATAATCACACTACGAGCACAAAACTCCAAAGTCATCCACTTCTTAATTTCAGCCCAAGGAGTAGCATTAGCAGCATCAAGACCCATGAAAGCAATTCTCCCGTTCCACCAAGTCAACGCACGACCTTTAAGAGTAGCCATAGCAAAAGTCACCTTATCTTCCTCTTTACACTTACTAATCCTAAACACCGATTCAATCTTTTCAATCCACTGGCTTAGTCCTACAGCACCTTCAGTTCCATTAAAAGGTAGAGGTTCACACTTCATGAACGTCACATAAGTACAGCCACCAACTTCAGGTGCATTAGTTCCAAGTCCTCCTACATTTCCTCCAGCATTAGCATTCACATTATTAGCATTCACATTCACATTAGTACCGCCAATTCCACTACCGCCAGCTCCACTACCGCCACTCCACTACCGCCAGCTCCACTACCGCCAGCTTCATTTCTAGCATTTGCCATAAATTCAGTCATAGATGCGGTAACTTGCTCCGTAATAATCCTACGTACATCATCCTCAGTCACAGCCTTCTTGGGCGGCATAGTTCTATAATTCCACAATTTCAAAGTATTAAGCATTCATCCAACAAAGGATTCATATAATATGGATCGAATTCATAATCAAGATACAAATAAGGCACAATATGGAATTCAAGACAAGATACATATTTCATTCGATCTGAAACAAAAGTATTGTCTTAGTACATCCCATATCAAAGTTCTAGCACTATATATACTCAAAATTCGTGCCAAGTCTACTACTAACAAGTCGGTTCAGTCAAAGCTACAAAAGCACAAAAGATATAAAGGTCACTACTAAATACAGACTGGTCTACTGAGAACCGCCAGATGGTCCATCATCCATCGTCTTTTGAATCTTCGTCGGGCGATCACTAGACACATCTTCAGCTGGGCGCTTACGGATTACTCCTCTTTCAACCATGTCCGCATAAAATCTACTGTTCCATCCCACGGATATATTCAACTCCTTTTCGGCTTTCTCACGCAACGCACGAGCCACACTCAACTGAATCTCCATAGAATTCACCTTTCTCTTCATAGCAGCATACTCACCACTTTCCAATATCGATAACCTCCTAAAAGCTTCATTCAAACCACGTTCTACATCACTCAAATCCAAACTAAGCAATTCTCGCTCTTTCTCGCCAACCTTTGTCTTCGACTCCAAATAAGCAACCTGAGTCTGAACAACACCTAATCCAACCTCTGTCACACAACTCTTAACACGGGAAGCATCTAGATCACGTCTCAAGGCCCATGGTGCAAGACCATCAATATGAGTAGCCTCTCGAGTACTAGACGACTCTCCTATATCACGTCTACGAGTAGCAATACCATCAGTACCGTCAGGTGCATCGTCATCCTCATCCTCCTCTGATTCAGAATCAGATTCAGACGATTCAGACATTTCGTCCCTAGGTAACTCATCCTCAGAATCAGACAAACAAACTGGTGGGGGCAAAGGCTCGCCTTCTGGAACATCATACGGATAAATAAACTCGGCCTCCTCATCGTCATCAACCTCAATATCTATACCTACGTCCTCCTCGACATCCTCGTCATCAATCTCGTCATCTAAATTATCTAATCCAATCTCATCATCATTCTCAATATCAGCATTCTCAATCTCCACATTCTCAATCTCTACATTCTCATTATCCACATTCTCAATCTCCACATTCTCAATATCCACATTCTTAATATCATTCTCTACTAAGTCAACCTGAGGGGCAATCTGATCTCCTAGTCCTAACTCGGGCTCGGGATCCTCAAATGGTTCCTCCTCATCATCAATATCATAATCTACTAAGTCTAAATAAGGATCATCTTCTATATTAGGTTCGGGAATAGCAAGGTTTTCTACAGGAATATTAGGGTCAGCCATGACAATCTGCATTTATATATATATCTCGTATTAGGATAACATACTAGTTAGACAATTACATAATGAAATCACGATATATACATATATATAAATTATATTATATATATCAAAATATATATCTTCTCAATAGGGCTTGTTGGTAACGTCGGAGATCTCTGGCACCAGCATAGTCAAAAGATTTTTCAAATATTTTTTTTTTAAATGTTCATTGTCAAAAGATTTTGAAAAGTTTTGTTCAAAACCTTGGTTTTTAAAATCTTTTGTTCTCTATAACGAGAGCTCTGGTACCAAACTGTAACACTCTCATTTTTCGTATCGGTACAACGGAAGGGTCTTTTAGAGTGTTACGGGATAGCACAATAACTCCAATCATAGACAACACATAAAAATGGTTGTACAAGGTTTAACAAACATTCATTCGATAAAAAGTTTCAAAAGCGTACAACAGGTCCCAAATTATACAAGTCATTTAATTTACAAAACACAGATCGAATGAACATTTTTAATATTAAGTGTGGGCCATCAGAGTCGATCTCCATCCGGATTACCTTCAAGCACCTGAGATAAAAACATGCAAAAATCATATCAGCGAATGCCGAGTGAATTCATAGAGTTTAATGAAAACCGTTATATAAAAACAATCATTTACAATCATTTAAAATCAGAACACAAGTATAATATCGGAAGTAAGTCCACATATTGCTAGTCAGGCAATATATAAATCAAGCATACATCTGAAACCGTCCATGAGACCGTAGTCTCTATATTACCATGATAGGTAATATATTCATCGTTATTAGCGTCGTATCATATCGGATATTTAGATTATACAGGTCGTATAGATTGTAGGATTATTATTAGCCGCATGACATTGTTACCTTACTATGAAAACAGCGGGCCGCGAACCCGACAAACAATTTGCCCATCTAAGTTAGCGTGCGTCACAAAAATCACGCTATGGAATCTTCTCATACATAAATTCGCTTACCAATCAATGTGGTACGACGAGGATCAACCGTCAAGGCGCGAACTGGGGTGATCGTCCCCAAATAGTACTATCAAATGCATAAGCGTCTACCAATCCCGGCAGTTCACAATTCATGCTAATGGGACTTTAAGTGACATAACCTAACTACTAATAATCCTTTTAGTCTCGAATATAGGGCCATAGCATCATTCGGGTCCATATCATTAAGCATACAATCGGGACTACTTGTGTTCTATTTTTATAAAAATCTAGCATGTTATCTCCCTCGTGGGTTTACAAATCATTTTATAAAACATTTAAAAGAGTGCGAGGCTATGAACTCACGTTGTTAATGAAAGGCGGATTATCGGCTACGGGCGTGCTCCGGTCACGGAAACCTATATAAATAATAATCGGTCTTAGACTCGGTCCAATGACTTTTATCAAAATAACAATATACATATGATGATTTTGTACATATGATGATGATCAAGTGGGTTTATACATCCTTGTTTACTCATTTTAGCGTTTACGTCTTGGTAACGTCTTACTAGTTCACTAGTTTTACCGATTTTACCTATTTTAAGTCCATTAAGTCTTTTATAAGTTCTTTAACTTGTTTTTACCCCTTTTATACCTATATGATCAGTATATATATACTTTTCATGTTGGGCCCAAATGGGTTAAGCCCAATAAGTTCTTTTTACAAGTTTTTATCTTATTTAGTCCATTTATTAGTCCAATATGTTTAGTTAGCTCGTAAATGTCCGTAATTCTTATAGTTCGGGTTTTATCGGTTTTTACTTGTCTTAGTTACCTATACATCATTATATGACTTTTATAAACTTTACATTAGACGGTTTTGGTCGTCTAAGTTTTATTTTGCGAAAAACGTTAATTTTACGGCGATAGCCGAAAAAGTCGTAAAAATCAAGTTTATAGTTTTTATTACTTATAAATATTATTTTACCACCATTTATATAATTTACCCATTTAATTAACCTTTTATACATTTATATAAATAAGTTTTATAAGTTAGTGGGTTTATATTTTTACATTTTATACATTATAATGTGAGTGCTTATATAATAATAATATACATTATTTCCAAAAATCTGATTTTTAACTTCATTTTTTAACATATCTAGAGTTATATAATGACTTAGAAGCTCATTTTTGGATGACATGTTCTTCAAAATATGTGCTACATTTAACTTAGTTATAGCTACTGCCCATTTTGAGTTTAAGTTGCCTTAACAGTCCCTACAAAACTGCTTATTCAGATTACACCACCTAACTTGTTTTGATCATATCTCACTCATTATTTTGATTCCATTGCATGGCCAACTCTCACATGTGTATAACATCATCTACTTACTGTAAATGGATCAAACCATGCAATTTTATCAGTTCATCTTTTAGTTATCTACTGTTTTTATACAGCCAACTAAATAGTCAAGATTTTAGCTTCATTTCTTATAGTTATCATCATTTTTAAGCATATTTATCAACACTTGATCCCCACACAACATTTTTATCATCATATATACATCATATACATATACAAAATGAAAGAAAATACATTTGTTCTTTACAAAATAACAAGAGAAAAATGTAGAGGATGATCTTCTTTACCAATCCAAGTGGATTTCTTGTTTTAGGAAGACAAGAACTTGATGAACACAACAAGTATCTCCAAGACCATCAAATATCAAGAACATAGGTTGGAAAATCAGCCCTAGGACACAAGCAAATCACCTCCAAAGATGTTAATATGGCCACCAAATGATCAAGGCTTCAAAAGAACACCTTAATAGGACTAGTAAACATGTGGTTTATGGCTAGAAAAGATCAAATGGGGGTTTTGTTGGCTTATTTGGGACGTCACAAGGGAGGGTTGAGAGAGTTTTTGGTGTTGAGTTGCATGTAGGAAATGAGGGAAATGAAACAAGTAACTAGTTTTGACTAGTTAGTGGTAAAGGTTAAGCTTAATGTGTAAGCTAGCTTACACTTGGTGTAAGTTAGCTAAACTTGATGCCACATATGTGTTGTGGTGTCAAGTTAGCCGTCCATACCATGCTAGTGGGGTGGGACAAAGTGTTTTGTCCCATCTCACTAGTTTACGGGTATTTCTCGATTCTAGTTTTCTCGATTTGCGTGCCCTCGGGTCGTTTTACGAAAAACGTTTTTATAAATTATGAATCACCGTCACAAAACGAATCCAATAAAATTTGTCTCATCAAAAACGGAGTTCAAAAACGTAAATACGTAATCCTAAGGTTTCCGGTTTAGTCGTAAAAGACGTCAAATTATGCACGTAAGCCCAAATTTAAATCCGTAAATTGTGAGTTCGTCAACCAACACAAAAATAAGTTTCAAAATATTATACGAGAAAATATTTTACTACCTGAAAATGTTAGATTTGTCACAAAACCAACCCACTGCATTACACCAAGAGGTTGCAACCTACATGAGGACCAATGATGTGATCGTGGAAAATCTCCAACAGGAAGTGCGCAACTTGAAAGCAGACTTGGTCAAACAAGGAAACGATTTTGAGAGCCGACATGAGAAATACGTTGGATAGCCAAACGAATGACTTGAAGAACATGATGGCTAGTTTCTTCCAAGGTAATCAACCCTCTTCTTCGGGTACTCTTCCGAGTAACACCGTTGCGTATCCAAGAGGGGAGATGAAAGCAATCACCACTCGCAGTGGCAAAGGTACCAAGGAACCCGAGCTTCCTATACCTCCACCGGTGGTTGTGACTAAGGAGAACGAGTCACCTGCTCCTATTCCTCATCCTTCTCCTTCCCCAATTTCTCCACCTCTTACTTCTACCCCTCCTCCACCCAAGGATGTGAGTGATCCTATTCTTCCAAAGCCTTCCTCTTCTTCTAATATACCTTATCCATCTAGGTTGAGGAAAGAGAAACTCAAAAGCAAGGACGATATTCAGGTTTCAAACTTTCTTAAAATGTTTAAACAACTAAATTTCAATATCTCCTTCGCTGAGGCTCTCGCTCACATGCCTAAATATGCGAAAATGTTTAAAGATCTTCTGAGCGACAAGGAAAAGCTCCTCGATATTGCCAACACCCAACTTAATGAGAATTGCTCTACAGTGCTCTTAAGGAAATTGCCAACCAAGCTTGGTGATCCGGGTCGTTTCTTAATTCCTTGCAATTTCCCGGGAGTAGAGAATTACATGGCTCTAGCCGATCTAGGTGCCAGTATTAATCTCATGCCTCTAAGCGTTTGGAAGCAATTATCTCTCCCAGAGCTAGTCCCCACCAAAATGACTTTGGAATTAGCTAACCGTACGGTTGCTTATCCAGTGGGGATAGCCGAAGACGTCATTGTAGGAGTTGACAAATTCACCTTTCCTGCTGATTTTGTTGTCGTCGACTACGAGATGGACCCTCGTGTGCCACTAAATGTTGGTCGTCCATTCTTGAGGACCGGTCGCACTCTCATTGATGTTGAAGCCGGTGAGCTTATCATGAGAGTGGGTGACGATAAAGTAGTCTTCAACATGGGAAAGTTGTCTAAACAGCCTTATTCATATGAGAGTGTTAATTGTATTGACGTTCTTGATGAGGCTTGTGAAGAACACTTTAATGATGCTTGCAAAAGTATTCCTACCTCTCTTCCCAATGTTGAGACGTGTCCTCTATTGATTCATCATTGTCTCTATTTGGAGATAGTGATTTGTTTTGGAAAGATCTTGAAGACACCATGGGAGATGTGAACTTATCTACTGATGATTCTCCTACCGATGGGGACGAAGACATGCATTTCTTTGACAACCTTCTCAACGAAGACAATCCTTCTCCTCCATCTCCCACAGTCATTGCTATCGATACTCCGACTTCGAATACGCATCCCGTCGAAAATCCTCCGGATTTAGAACTTAAGGAGTTGCCGCCCCATCTCGAGTATGTATTCCTTGAAGAAGAGAAGAAGTCGCCAGTCATCATTGCTAAGGACCTAAAGGAAGAAGAAAAAGCCCGACTTATCACTGTGTTGAAAGATCATAAGAAGGCTATTGCTTGGAAAATTTCTGATATTCGTGGAATTGATCCTCACTTCTGCACATACAAAATTCTCATGGAGGACGACTTTAAGCCCACAATTCAAAGCCAACGAAGGGTGAATCCAAAAATACATGAAGTCATCAAAACAGAGGTTATCAAACTTCTTGATGCGGGTATGATTTACCCTATTTCGGATTCACCATGGGTTAGTCCAATCCATTGTGTGCCCAAGAAGGGCGGAATAACCGTTGTTCCCAATGAACACAACGAGTTGATTTCCACTCGTCTCGTTACTGGGTGGAGAGTTTGTATAGACTACCGCAAACTCAATGATGCCACGAGAAAGGATCATTTCCCTCTACCTTTTATGGACCAAATGCTTGAACGTTTAGCGGGTAATGAATATTACTGCTTTCTTGATGGTTTCTCGGGTTATTTCCAAATACCCATCGATCCCCAAGATCAAGAGAAGACAACATTCACTTGTCCCTATGGTACTTTTGCTTACAAAAGGATGCCTTTTGGCTTATGTAATGCCCCTGGGACTTTCCAAAGGTGCATGTTAGCTATCTTCCATGACATGGTTGAACAAACCATGGAAGTCTTCATGGATGATTTCTCGGTCTTCGGGGATTCCTTCTCTTCTTTCCTTTCCAATTTGGAACGTATGCTTAAGCGGTGCGAAGACACTCACCTTGTTCTAAATTGGGAAAAATGCCATTTTATGGTAAAAGAAGGCATCGTGTGCTGGGACACAAGATTTCCAAAGCCGGTCTTGAAGTAGACCGTGCTAAAGTCGATGTTATCGCCAAGTTGCCTCCACCTTCAACCGTGAAGGGTGTGAGAAGTTTTCTGGGTCATGCGGGCTTCTACCGACGATTCATCAAAGATTTTTCTCAAATCGCTCGCCCGATGACCCACCTCTTGGAAAAAGATACTCCTTTTATCTTTTCCAAAGAGTGTCTTGAAGCCTTCAACTCGCTTAAGGATAAGCTAACTAAGGCACCCGTCTTGGTTACCCCTAATTGGGAGCTTCCCTTTGAGTTGATGTGCGACGCTAGTGATTTTGCTATTGGAGCGGTTCTGGGACAAAGAGTGAACAAACAGTTCCAACCAATCCATTATGCTAGCAAGACAATGACAGGGGCACAATTGCATTATACGACAACAGAAAAAGAGCTTTTAGCTGTTGTCTATGCCTTTGAAAAATTTCGCCCCTATCTTGTCCTTTCTACAACAATTGTGTATACCGATCATTCCGCGTTGAAGTACTTGTTGACAAAGCAAGTTTCCAAACCAAGACTTCTTCGCTGGGTTTTGCTGCTCCAGGAATTTAAAATCCAAATTCGTGATAAAAAAGGAGCTGAAAACTTAGCCGCGGATCATCTCAGCAGACTTGAGGATCCTTACCAAGGGGATCATCCAAACAAAGAAATCAATGATTCTTTTCCCTTGGAGACCTTAATGTCTATAAATTCGAATTCTGATGAAACCCCGTGGTTTGCGGATTTTGCAAACTACTTGGCGGGTGGAATTCTCAAGGAAGGGTTGACGTCTCAACAAAAGAAAAAGTTCTTCACCGACATTAAGACTTACTTTTGGGACGGCCCTTACCTATTCAAACAATGTGCCGACCGGATTATCCGCCGATGTGTTGACGGACCGGCAGCTTCAGAAATCCTTGATGCTTGCCACAAAGGACCCACCGGTGGTCACTTTGGTCCCAATTACACCGCCAAAAAAGTGTTTGATTCGGGATTTTATTGGCCCTCCATATATCGTGACGCTCACAATATGGTTAAACGATGTGATGTTTGCCAAAAACAAGGCACGATCACACATAAAGACGAGATGCCTCAGAATTTCATTCAAGAGTGTGAAATCTTTGACATTTGGGGTATCGACTTTATGGGGCCATTCCCTTCTTCTAAAGGAAACAAATACATCCTTGTAGCCGTTGACTACGTTTCAAAGTGGGTTGAAGCCAAAGATTTACCCACTAATGACGCAAGGGTGGTTTGCAACTTTTTGAAATCTCTTTTCGCTAGATTTGGTGTGCCTCGTGCCATTATTAGTGATCGTGGGACTCATTTTTGCAATGACCAATTTGCTAGAGTCATGGATAAGTACAGTGTAAATCATCGTCTTTCCACAGCCTACCACCCACAAACTAATGGCCAGGCTGAAATATCCAACCGAGGACTTAAGCGAATTCTGGAAAGAACCGTGGGAGAGCATCGTGCCTCATGGGCTGATAAACTTGATGATGCTTTGTGGGCTTTCCGTACTGCTTACAAGACCCCAATCGGTTGTACGCCTTATCGTCTTGTGTACGGGAAAGCGTGCCACCTCCCCATTGAGTTGGAGCACACGGCTTACTGGGCCTTGAAGTGGGCTAATTTTGATATCAACAAAGCCGGTGACCTACGCAAGATCCAACTCAATGAGCTGAATGAACTCCGTAATGAGGCTTATGAAAATTCTTTGATCTATAAGGAGAAGACTAATCTCATTCACGACTCCAAGATCAAAAACCGAGAGTTCCAAGTTGGAGACAAAGTTTTACTCTTTAACTCTCGGTTGAAAATCTTTTCGGGAAAGCTCAAATCTCGTTGGTCCGGCCCATTCACCATTGCCCAAATTTTTCCATATGGTACTCTCGAGCTCGCTCAACCTAATGGACCTAATTTTAAGGTGAATGGCCAACGAGTGAAGTTGTACTTTGGTGAGGATATCTCTCACGAGATGATTCCATCCCTCACCACGTTCCCCATGAACTAATTTTGGGTCGAGTCAGGCTCGTGACTCGGTTATCAAAAACAAGCGCTCCTCGAGAGGCAGCCCGTGTATCTATCCTTTTATGTTTTAACCTCCTAAGTGTAGGGGGGCCTCTATAGGGTGTTTGTCTTTGTGTGGTGATGTGATTACAGGTATAAGTGCACTCTTGGAATCTCTGAAGAACCGTGCTCCCGTGTTATCCGAAATCCGGTTCTATCTCTCAACTATCGTGATTCAATTTTCTTCATACTCACATTTGAAATTGACCACTTTAGTCGTCTCTTCCTTAACTTGAGTTAACCAACGTGCACTGATAGGTGTGAAAACACCCATCCTTTTTACCACTTAATTGCAATAATAACCGAGCCAAAACGTGTATTCTATGTCATTTATGTCGAAATTATGCGTGGTTTGTGTTTTTGTTGTGATTTAGGACGAAAAGGTGAAAAGTGGAGAAAACACGGCATTCACGGGCTTTTATCGAAGAAAAAGACGAAAGATGAAGTCGAAAGATCAAGAGTGGAAAAAGAACGGAAGTCCAAGACCAATTCTGAAGATTTACCGAAGAAAAAGTCAAAAGACGGAAGTTTACCAAAAGCCGAAGAACTCAAGTCTAATTCATTGAAGAATTATAAGACGAGTTAAAGAAATCCCAAGACAAAGTCCAAGATTAAACAAAAGATTAAGAAGATCAAGGACTTAAGTGTGCAATTAAGAGAAAGAAGAAAGAGGGAGGAAGCTTCCTAAGCTCCTCCCTAATTCCCCTATATATAGTTTTACCTTCATTTTTGTTTAGGTTGTTGGAGGCTTGACAAGCCTCTCTTCCCCATTTTCATTTTTCTTGTTCCTTAATTTTATACACTTTAATTTTCATGTAACGCACCCTTGATTCTCTTTTAATTCCAAGTAAGTTTACCTTTAATTGTTGTTAATCTTTATCTTATTGCTAATCTCCTTCTACCTTTCTTGTTTGTTTTGTTCTTTATCTTGATTGTTCATGTTCTTGAGTTTTTATGATTTTAATCAAGTGGGTTTTGATTGATTTGGTTATGTTTGTTAGTTTTGATTGATTATTGTTAGTTGATATTTAGTGGTTATTTTGGGTTAATCTTTTGGTTGAACTTGATGAATTTTGGCTAAAATTCGTGTTCCCCTGTTTCTTCCATTACGTACTGTTCTTATTTTTCCAGGTTCCGAATGAGTTCATTTTAAAGTTCCGAATCAATTTGTATTAAAAAGATCCGAATCAATTTATTTTAAAAAAGTTCCGAATGAATGTTTTTTTTAAAAGTTCCGAATGAATGATTTTTAAAAAGTTCCGAATGAATGATTTTTAAAAGTTCCGAATGAATAGTTTTTAAAAAAAAAGTTCCGAATGAATGATTTTTAAAAGTTCTGAATGAATAGTTTTTTAAAAGTTCCGAATGAATAGTTTTTAAAAAAAAGTTCCGAATGAATAGTTTTTAAAAGTTCCGAATGAATATTTTTTAAAAAGTTCCGAATGAATGATTTTTTAAAAAAAAGTTCCGAATGAAAGCCTTCTAAAAAGTTCCGAATCAGTTTAAACAAAAACTTCCGAATGAAAGGTCAGAAAAACTTCCGAACCAATGGCAAGAAAAGTTCCGATTCGGAACTTGTAAAGTTCCGAATGAAAGTATTACAATTCATCTCCTACTAGCTTGGCTGCTTAGCCATTTTGGCGCCAAAAACAAGCAGCTAGGCTGGCTGCTTCCAGCAGCTAGCCTGCCTGCTTGCTTGTTTATTAGTATTGTTCCGTAATTGTATAGTTTTATCTGAAAGTTGTTCCGATTTTATTTCTGAAAGTTATGTATTTTTAGTTGAATTTTTCGTCTAATTTTAAAATTAATATTTTTTCGTAAAGTTTAAGTTTTATCTTTTATTTAGTACCCGCTTTAGGTTTTGCCTCGTTTAGCTTTAAAGTACCATTTTAGTTTTATTCTCTCCTTTTTCATTTAGTAAACCTTATTTTCGAGTCGATAGTTAATTTCTTCGTTTAGTTTTATTTTTATTAATTGTTTCGCTTTAAATTACGTTTTATTATTTGTTTTAATATTCGTTTTAATATCGTTTTAACTTTTAGTTTTTCATATTCACCTTGTTTTACTTTTATTATTTGAACTTGTCTTTAATTTGTTTTTAAATACTTTTCTCATTTACTTTTAAATTAGTTTTAGATAATCAACTTCCCTTTTTCTTAACCAAAAACGACTGAGTCGCACTTTGAACCGGAAATCAATTCGATTAGACACCGAGAATAACGAACTTTTTCAACTAGTAAAATCTTTATATTAAAATGGCGCCGCTGCCGGCTCTTTTCGTGAAGATTAACGGTTTTTTTGTGAGTGACGCGTTGGATTTTGGGATCCGTTCACTTTTGAACGTTATTTTTCGTGTCCAAATATTTAAAAAAAAAATAATAAAAAAAATTTAAAAAAAAAAAATCCAAAAACATTTGAAATATCATAAAAAGCATTTCTTTTTCAAAGTTTTGCACCAAAAATATTCTTCTTGCTTATCTATCTTTCTTTATGGATTTTTATGTCCATTGCGTCCGGTGTGGGAAACAATTATCTGGGAACAACTCTTGTCAATGGTGTACTTGTGAGCGGTGTGGAAACGATCTCGACAATACATAATTCCTATTCGGATTTTGTCCTTTGTGCAACTCGACTAATTCGTCCTTTTTAAACCCACCTCCTCCTGTTCCCCCGTGCATCTATTGTGGAAGCGATTCTCATTGGCATGTTTCGTGCCTGGTTCGATACCCGTATGGTCACGGGCAAGAACCGGGGTACAATTATGACAATGATAATAGCTATCCACAAGACGCACTTGATTTTTCTCCATACCCGGTTTGCAACAACTGTGGGGGTCCTCACGATACCTATTATTGTCAACCAATGAATTGTTATGAGCCAAATCCGTGTCCTCAGTTTTCTTCACCTATGGATTATTATGAACCAACCCTGGTTTCTAATTATTCTCCACCGATGAACAACTATGAGCCACAACCGTGTTATAATTCCGGTTTTCAAAATCTTGAGCCCCCACCGCACTCACTCGATCATCAGCCTCGTCACGGGATGAGTTACCAAGAACCAATTGTCGATCTTGCTACAGCTTTTCAAGCGCAATCAAAAGAGCTTTTACACACGCTGCAAACTTGTATGGAGTCATTTTTACAGCAGCAAGATCAGACGAGTACCCATATCCCTGAGCATATTATTGGCCCTATAAATAATGAGGAGAGTGATGACGATATTGAGGTTATTTTTGACGAGGAGGAATTTCTAAAGCAAAATACTTCACTCCTTAGTGATGATGGTTTTCACATTCCTGAGATCGATGAGTTTCTAGATATTGATACACCCGTGGAATACATATTCGGGTATTCTGATGTGGAGGGAGATATACTTTTTCTAGAGGATTTATTACACGATGACACTATACCTTCTATCCCAGAGGTGGAAAGACGTGAATCTACTGAAAAAGGGACGCAGGTGGAAGGTAATTGTTCTCATACTTCTCATATTATATTTCCACCTCATCCTCCCACGTGCACACCCAAGCGGGGGATGTATCACTTTTACTCTACTCGTTTTATACCAGGAAATGAGGATGAGTGCTTTGACCCGGGAGGTGACAATGGCAATTCTATAATTGATACCATCACGGCTTTGCCGAGTGCTCAGCATCCATTGTCTTAGGGGGATGACAATGTGCTTACTTTACTCACCCCACCTCTCGTGGATCTTGATTTCACATACTTCTCGTATGTTGAACAGACCTTTCTCCCATTCAAGACTTATCCCCCCGCCTCTCCTTTGTTGATGTCAACCGGGAACGAGGACAAGGTCTTTGATCCCGGTATCACATTCGAGGCTTCCCCATGGACCATTTAATTCGGGGACGAGTCAGGCTCGTGACTCGGTCAACAAAAACAAGCGCTTTTTGGGAGGCAACCCAATTATCTATCTATTTTCATCATAAGTGTAGGGGGAGCCCCGTTGGTGTTTATTGTTCTCTTTCTTATCATGTGCAGGGATTAGAGCTTCAAAGACACACTCTTGATGACTTTTGACAAACCGTGATTCCATGTTCCTTTCTTCCCGGTTCTATCCTAAACTCTTTTCGATTCACTATTTTATATTTCTCAATATTAAAATAGGAATCTATTTAGTTGTCTCTTCCTTAGCGAGATTTAAACAAAGTGCACAATGTCCTAAGTGTAGGGGAGTTTACTCCCACATGCTTAAACATTGAGGACAATGTTTATATTAAGTGTAGGGGGGACTTCTATCGAAGTTAAGTGGCCTTTTCCTTGTATTTGTCCTCATTTTAACCGGAAAATCAATTTTTCGACATTTTTCAAAATTTTTAATCTATTTTGGCCTAGTTGTAGTTCCCATTATTTTTGCTATTTTTCTTTTATTTTAATAAAATGGTTTTAGCAAGTTTAGATATCTTAGATATATTAGGCCCGTTGTGAATATTTTGACTCAACCCGAGTTTACTTATCCAAGTTCACTCTAGCTAGTATCCTTAACCATGTAGACCTTAATTGGTTTATTAGGCTAAGCATCCACGAGTCTCATTCCTTGAGATTTTAAATTGTGGAGAACGAGAAATGATAGAGTTGGTTACAAGTTTGGTATTCTCTCATTAACTTATGTGAGTTAATTATGATCTTTTTCTCCCATCACTTGCTAATAAATTATCTGCAATAAGTAAGGTCGTACGATTTGAAAAGTTACTTAGCTTCTAGCCCAAAATCGTTTAAAAGTTGCTCGGTAATGATAAGAGTTCATAGCCAAGGCATAACTTATGAAGCGGGGCGCGAAGATTGGCGAGTCCAAAAATGCCCTAACAAGGCATGAGGATTCCATTTTATTGCTAAAGATCCAAGGTGATGTGAAAAGCATTATTCCCAAAGTCAATATGAAGGATCAAGACTCACGACTAAAAGCAATCAACTCCCATAAAGATGATGGAGAAGTCTATCCGAAAAGACCCTAACAAGGTATGAGGATAAATAGATCCAAGTCCGAAAAGGAGGCGGATCGTTGTATCTCAAAATCCCAAATAGAGATTGAAGAATTAATCATGAAGTCGTGGTCAACAAAGTTGGAGTACCTCTCAAAAGTCTCCAAGTGAAGAAACTCTATGAACGATGAGAAGACCATTATCTCAAGCACGTATCTCAAAGATATGAAGTATGAAGTACATGCCAAATATCGGCACGAGAAAGGTCTCAAATCGTGAACCAAGTTATGCCAAGATACGAACTTTTTGATATCCCGAGAAGCAGTTTTAAGAGATTTTGTCCTTTAGCTAACTATTGATTAAATCGTCCTACTTTGCTTTCAGCTTAAATAAATTATCGAAATAAGTCAACAATGCATCCTTGTGATCATTCAAGACATCAATAAAATATAAGAGATACCCATAGGAATAAGGGAGTTTAAGTGATTAACTGAACCGCATGGGTAAATGTTTGTTATGCTAACTTGTACTAACAATGATCTTGTTTTTAAGCTTGGCATGGGGAACGTGAAACTTGAGGGTGATGAACATTCATGACACACAAGCCCTAATGTAAGTCTTAGATTTCTTTACAAGTTTCTTCCTTGTTGCATCTTGTTATTTTCTATCTTTTTTATTTTCCTTAGTTGTTTAATAAAGGCCAAGGTAGGTTGATTATGATGGAAAATGTAAAACGTGCTTTGTAACTAATGCATTGCATGAGGACATTGCAATGGTTAAGTGTAGGGGATTTGATAGGTGTGAAAACACCCATCCTTTTTACCACTTAATTGCAATAATAACCGAGCCAAAACGTGTATTTTATGTCATTTATGTCGAAATTATGCGTGGTTTGTGTTTTTGTTGTGATTTAGGACGAAAAGGTGAAAAGTGGAGAAAACACGGCATTCACGGGCTTTTATCGAAGAAAAAGACGAAAGATGAAGTCGAAAGATCAAGAGTGGAAAAAGAAAGGAAGTCCAAGACCAATTCTGAAGATTTACCGAAGAAAAAGTCAAAAGACGGAAGTTTACCAAAAGCCGAAGAACTCAAGTCTAATTCATTGAAGAATTATAAGACGAGTTAAAGAAATCCCAAGACAAAGTCCAAGATTAAACAGAAGATTAAGAAGATCAAGGACATAAGTGTGCAATTAAGAGAAAGAAGAAAGAGGGAGGAAGCTTCCTAAGCTCCTCCCTAATTCCCCTATATAAAGTTTTACCTTCATTTTTGTTTAGGTTGTTGGAGGCTTGACAAGCCTCTCTTCCCCATTTTCATTTTTCTTGTTCCTTAATTTTATACACTTTAATTTTCATGTAACGCACCCTTGATTCTCTTTTAAATCCAAGTAAGTTTACCTTTAATTGTTGTTAATCTTTATCTTATTGCTAATCTCCTTCTACCTTTCTTGTTTGTTTTGTTCTTTATCTTGATTGTTCATGTTCTTGAGTTTTTATGATTTTAATCAAGTGGGTTTTGATTGATTTGGTTATGTTTTTTAGTTTTGATGATTTGTTTTGATTTATTATTGTTAGTTGATATTTAGTGGTTATTTTGGGTTAATCTTTTGGTTGAACTTGATGAATTTTGGCTAAAATTCGTGTTCCCCTGTTTCTTCCATTACGTACTGTTCTTATTTTTCCAGGTTCCGAATGAGTTCATTTTAAAGTTCCGAATCAATTTGTATTAAAAAGTTCCGAATCAATTTATTTTAAAAAAGTTCCGAATGAATGTTTTTTTTTAAAGTTCCGAATGAATGATTTTTAAAAAGTTCCGAATGAATGATTTTTAAAAGTTCCGAATGAATAGTTTTTAAAAAAAAGTTCCGAATGAATGATTTTTAAAAGTTCCGAATGAATAGTTTTTTAAAAGTTCCGAATGAATAGTTTTAAAAAAAAAGTTCCGAATGAATAGTTTTTAAAAGTTCCGAATGAATAGTTTTTAAAAAGTTCTGAATGAATGATTTTTTAAAAAAAAAGTTCCGAATGAAAGCCTTCTAAAAAGTTCCGAATCAGTTTAAACAAAAACTTCCGAATGAAAGGTCAGAAAAACTTCCGAACCAATGGAAAGAAAAGTTCCGATTCGGAACTTGTAAAGTTCCGAATGAAAGTATTACAATTCATCTCCTACTAGCTTGGCTGCTTAGCCATTTTGGCGCCAAAAACAAGCAGCTAGGCTGGCTGCTTCCAGCAGCTAGCCTGCCTGCTTGCTTGTTTATTAGTATTGTTCCGTAATTTTCTAGTTTTATCTGAAAGTTGTTCCGATTTTATTTCTGAAAGTTATGTATTTTTAGTTGAATTTTTCGTCTAATTTTAAAATTAATATTTTTTCGTAAAGTTTAAGTTTTATCTTTTATTTAGTACCCGCTTTAGGTTTTGCCTCGTTTAGCTTTAAAGTACCATTTTAGTTTTATTATCTCTTTTTTCATTTAGTAAACCTTATTTTCGAGTCGATAGTTAATTTCTTCATTTAGTTTTATTTTTATTAATTGTTTCGCTTTAAATTACGTTTTATTATTTGTTTTAATATTCGTTTTAATATCGTTTTAACTTTTAGTTTTTCATATTCACCTTGTTTTACTTTTATTATTTGAACTTGTCTTTAATTTGTTTTTAAATACTTTTCTCATTTACTTTTAAATTAGTTTTAGATAATCAACTTCCCTTTTTCTTAACCAAAAACGACTGAGTCGCACTTTGAACCGGAAATCAATTCGATTAGATACCGAGAATAACGAACTTTTTCAACTAGTAAAATCTTTATATTATGCACAATGTCATAAGTGTAGGGGAGACTTTTCCCACATGCTTAAACATTGAGGACAATGTTTATCTTAAGTGTAGGGGGGACTTCTATCAAAGTTTTAAGTGGACTTTTCCATGAAAATGCCTTCATTTAAACGGAAAATCCTATTTTTCAACATTTTTCAAATTTTTTTTATTAACTTTGGCCATTTAGTCGTAATTTTAATTTTTTATCGTTGCTTTCATATGTATATATCCCGCAATAAAGTCAAAAATAATAATAAAGTGGTGTAGCTAGTTTAGAAGTCTTTGACATATTAGGCCCGTTGCGTTTATTTTGACTCAACCCGAATAGACTTATCCAAGTTTATTCTAGCTAGTATCCTTAACCAGGTAGACCTTAATTGGTTTATTAGGCTAAGTGTCCACGAGTCTCATTACTTGAGATTTTAAAATTGTGGAGGACGAGAAACGATAGAGTCAATTATAAGTCGGTATTCTTGCACAAGCTCACTTGGTGTAATTATTTGCCTATTCTCCCATCACTTGCTAATAAATTATCTGCAATAAGTAAGGTCGTACGATTTGAAAAGTTACTTAGCTTCTAGCCCAAGATCGTTTAAAAGTTGCTCGGTAATGATAAGAGTTCATAGCCAAGGCATAACTTATGAAGCGGGGCGCGAAGATTGGCGAGTCCGAAAAGGCCCTAACAAGGCATGAGGATTCCATTTTATTGCTAAAGATCCAAGGTGATGTGAAAAGCATTATTCCCAAAGTCAATATGAAGGATCAAGACTCACGACGAAAAGCAATCAACTCCCATAAAGATGATGGAGAAGTCTATCCGAAAAGACCCTAACAAGGTATGAGGATAAATAGATCCAAGTCCGAAAAGGAGGCGGATCGTTGTATCTCAAAATCCCAAATAGAGATTGAAGAAATAATCATGAAGTCGTGGTCAACAAAGTTGGAGTACCTCTCAAAAGTCTCCAAGTGAAGAAACTCTATGAACGATGAGAAGACCATTATCTCAAGCACGTCTCTCAAGATATGAAGTATGAAGTACATGCCAAATATCGGCCCGAGAAAGGTCTCAAATCGTGAACCAAGTTATGCCAAGATATGAACTTTTTGATATCCCGAGAAGCAGTTTTAAGAGATTTTGTCCTTTAGCTAACTATTGATCAAATCGTCCTACTTTGCTTTCTGCCTAAATAAACTATCAAAATAAGTCCAAAATGCATCTTCATGATCATTCTAAGACTAAAATAAAATATAAGAGATACACCTAGGAATAAGGGAGTTTAAGCATATAATTAAGCCATGTGTGTAAGTGTTTGATTTACTAGCTTATAATAACAATGATCTCGTTTTTAAGCTTAGTTTGGGGAACGTGAAACTTGAGGATGATAAATCTTCGCAGCACCAAAGCCCTAATGTAAGTCCTTGATCTCTTTGCAAGTTATTTCCATCCTTTTATTTACTTCAAAGTTTTGATTTCTCTTAGTATTTAAATTTTTGTTTAGTAGTATGTTAATATGGCCAAGGTTGATTATTATGAGAAAAATGTAAATTTGCTTTATCACTAAGCATTGCATGGGGGCATGGCAATGGTTAAGTGTAGGGGATTTGATAAGTGTGAAAACACCCATCCTTTTGTCACTTATTTCTTACTAAAACAAGACCAAAAAGCGTGTTTAATATCATTTGTTTGGAATTATGCGTGTTTTTTGTGTTTATTGTGTTTTCAGAGTCAACCGGATGATTATTGAAGAAAACATGGGATTGCACGGGTTTTACCGAAGAAAAAGACTCAAGATAAAGTCTATTGTCCAAGAGATGCAAAAGATTTGAAGTCACTGGGCCTATTCGAAGATCTATCGAAGAAAAGGACCAAAGATGGAAGATTAACATAAGTCAAAGAAACTCAAGTCTATTAAACAAAGAAATTAAAAGACGAGTTGAATTTAATCGACGACAAATCCCGAATCAGAATCGAAAACGTCAACTTTTCTGAAAAGACGAGAAGACAAGAAGAACGGGAGAAAGCCCACTCACCAACCAAAAGACAAGGCTATATAAAGCCCATCCCTTCACACTTTCCGGGGATTCAGTTTTAGTTTTTCTTTCTGTTTTCTCTCTTCCTATTTCGTAGGAAAACCATCTCCCTTAAGGAGTGGTTCTTCCTCTTCTTGATTTGTTCTTTTAATCTTGTAAGTTTGATCTTTTCCTTTTGTTTACTGAATCTTAATCATCAATACAAGCTATCCTTTAATCTTTTCATTCATCTTGATCTTCATCATCTTTTTATTTAAAGTTCTTAAGTTTTATTTAGTTGAAGTTTGATCTTAAAAAGTTGTTGAATTTGTGTGTTTATGATTGGGATTTGATCTTTGTAGTTAGTAGATGATTTGTGGTTAATTTGGTAAAACCTTTTTGCTTATTTAGCTTGATTTTGGATTAAATTTGTTTCCCCTGTTTTCTACTGTTTCGGCTACTGTTCTTCATTCCCAGCAACATTCCGAACCACCATTACTTTTTTCTCTTATTCGGAATAAAATTTATTCCGAGTAGTCTTCTTATTTTTCCCTTATTCGGAATAATTTCAATATTCCGGATAGTTGCTTGATTTTTCCCTTATTCGGAATTTTCTTATTATTCAGCATAGTCTCTTCCACTTTTTCATTATTCGGAATATTGTATATATTCCGGATCATCAATTTGATTTATCCTTATTCGGAATATTTCAATTTTTCCGCATAAGGTGTATTATTCCGAATGGTTTCTAGTATTCCGCATGGTCCCATATTCCGGATAGCCCCAGTTATTCCGCGTAGAGTATGTTATTCCGCATAACCCAATTTATTCCGCATAGTGTATTATTCCGAGTAGCTTAAACATTCCGCATAGGTTTTTCTTTTCTATAGCATCATTGTTCCGCATAGACTTATTATTCCGAGTAGGACAATATTCCGTATCATCAACATTCCGGATAGCACTATTTTGTCAGTAAGGGTCCTTTTCTGTTTAATCATTTGACTGTTAAATTTTAATCACTTTCTATTTCCATTCATTAACTGTACTTGGCTTTAATTTTTAGTTACTTGATTTATTTACCTTTTTAATAGAATAGAAAACCATAACCCCTTTTTGTCACCAAGAACAATCATTCCACTTTTAACTGTGATCAATTCGAGGAGATTCCGAGAATCGAACTTTCAAATGAGAAAAATCTCATGTATCAATTTGACGATTTCAGTCCTCCAAAATGTCAATCATATAAGTTTAGACCATTATCCTTGAAGAAAATACCAAACCAGCCCTTCAAGAATCAAGAATTGGCAAGAATTACCCCTGAATTCACTTTATAAAACATTTTGGGGCAAAAGTGTAAAAAGGTAAAAGTTGTTGTGAAGGAAATGGGCGTTGACAGCTTTTTAAAGTGAAAAGACAAGGAAAAGAAAGAGAGGGGGCTAAACCTGGCACACACAATTCTTACCTAGACCTACCAGCATCCAACACGTGTCCCACTCAATCTTCACAACCAATCAAAACCCACCATTTCTCCACATCAGCTTCCCACTCACCGTTTATATTAACTAACTTTTCAAAATAAGTTAATTAATATTAAATCGTGCGCTAAACACCCCTTTTAAACCTCAAAACAGATCAAACAACTTGTTCTTCATGTTCTTGAGAAAATTAGGCATTCCTTAATTACTTGTAATTAAACCCTAATTGTTTCCAGATTTATGATTAATGGTGTATTAATCAAAACCCAACCTTAATATTAACCACCTCATCACCCCACATGCTACATGGGACCTCCCCTGCTGCGTCTAAGAGGAAGAAGACAAGAATGGTACAGCCATCCAACATCCAAGAATTGTGCTTACATCCTAAGCTTGTTACAAGCCCTTTGATCACTTTTTCACTTGCCAACTCATGCTACACAACAAAATGCAGTCACATGATTCACAAGAGTTCAAAAAGCTACAAGGGAAAATTGGGGACTTCCTTAGTTAGGGTTTACGTTTTTTCCAGCTTTACTAGATAACTTGTAGCTTATATAAAGGCATTAGTGTGCAACATTTGCACTTTGCTTTTGGTTTTTCCTTGTTCAACAACTTGTAAATCCTCTTTTTAGTTTAATGAAATTGTGTTAAGTTTGTTGAAGAAAGACAAAGTGCCACTTATTTTTAACCTTGTTTATGATATTTGTTAACTGAAATTGAACCTCAAAACGTTTTTTAAACCTTGTGTAAGAAATTTCACATTGGACTAAAACTTGATATTTTGCTAAGTTTTCTTGGTACACCTTGGAATTTTTGGGATATAAGCTGATCATAGCACCCTAATTGTGATATTATGATGTTGTGAGGCTCATATCTTGGGGATAATCAAGAGTAGGTACAAGAAGTTGCATCAATCAAGTTTATTTTCCAACAAAGTCACCTTTCTTTTTTGATATTGTGCTTCTAACCTTGTTGAATCTTAGCAGGGTTGCTGTTGGAAGCTTGTGCTTGTTCTTGCTAGCACATAAGCTCTAACATTCGTGGGTGTGGATGTACATCCATGAGGTTTGTCTTAAAACCTTGAAAATCTGATAAATATTGGATTTTTTGTGGATTTGTGCTCTACTTGTGTTCTTGTTGTTTTCTTGGCTTGAATCTGCTTAATCTTGCATGTTAATGTTGTTGGTATGCTAGATTAATCATTTGGTAAACTGAATCACACTTATACTTGTTTAATTTTTTGATTGAAAAGTTAAAAGGGTGTTTGGGATTACCCTGTTTGAGTTCAAATCTTGTTATTGTGTGAAGGAAAGTTTGTGTTTGTGCTTTATATCTGATATATGCTTGGTTGAGAGTATTTTGCTACAAGTTTTGGAGTTTGAAACCTTGAATCACATAATCTGCTATAACTTGTTGATTTTAACTGTTTTTGACCTAAGATTTTGGTGAAATCTAGAATTTGTGCATGCTTACGGATAAAACTTGTTTAAACATCATTATTATAACATATGTGATAGATTTAGAGGTTTGAATCTGGCTTGTTGGTCAAATACATCAGCAAAGTGAAAACTGCTTGTTCTTGTGTTCATCAGTAACTTTAAGTGCTTGAATCTTGCTTAAAACTTTGAATCATTGCATGAAACCTGTTTAGACTTGTTCATTTGAGTTTATAATAGCTTGTGTATGCATTTGGTTAAGTTTGGCTAGCTGAATATTGCTCTAAGTGCTTATTGAACCTAAACTGCTTATTGTTCTAAGTCTGTGACAGATCTGGTGCTTAATTGAATTAACTGTACAAATTGGCTTGTTGGATTGTTGATTTCTTTGTTTGTACTGACTCCTTATGATCCAATGATCATTTGGGTTCCTTGTTGAAACTTGAATCTAAAAAAAAGTCACTAAAGACAAAAAAGTCTACAAGTCAAGTAGTGGGAAAAGTTCCCACTACTCAACACCCAAAACTAGCCCCTGCTAGTGTTAATTTGTACTCAGCTTATCAATAAGTTATTTTAGCTTATCTAGACCTGCAACAACTTATTTTTTGTGATAGATCTTCATTATTTGACCTATTTGATTAGACTGGAGCTTATTGGACTTTGACTTTGACTTTTTGCTAGAAAACCAACTTAATTGACTTTTCCATAAGTGCTTATTTGCTTTTCCCAGCTTATTGAGTCAGCTTATTTGAAAACTTTTTGTTGAAGTAGCTTATTTAAGTCATTTAAAGGCTTTAGAAACTTGAATCAGCTCTTGGGGTGGCCTAGAACTCAAAAACGACTATTTTGTCGTTTTCTGTAGATTGCTTATTGCTTTTCAGGCTTATTCCTTTGGCTTATTTCAAATTTCTTTTTACAGAAGTTTTATTTAGGATAAAAGAAGCTTGTGTGTCTAATTTGAGCTTATGACATTAGCTTATAGCTTAATGGGCCAAAAAGACCATTAAGAATAAGCTGTTTGGTATAAGCTTGCTTATTTCACACTTTCAGCTTTTGGGCCTTTGGAAAAAGTTGTTTAAAATCAAATTTTGAGTCAAGTAGTGCTTTTTTGGGCTTATTTGGGCCACTTTTTCATTTTGGGCTGAATTTAGCCCAATAACGTGACTGTTTTGGGTTTAGCGCATTTTCTAGGCCCATTAAGGGTAGTTACGTAATTTCAAGTTCATTTATGAGTTATTTAGGTTGAAATTAGCTAGTTTGCAACTTTTTAGAATTTTTTAAGATTTTTGGATTTTTATTAATATTTTAATATTATTTTATTATTAAAAATTAAAAGTCTAATTTTCTAAGTTTTTATATTTTTCCTAGATTCTTGACACTTAATTAGAAATTTTACAACTTTCTAAATATTTTTAGGGTCTTTTAATTATTTTCTAGAATTATTTTAAGTTTTTATAGTTTTTAATAGTTTTTAATTGTTTAAAAATAGTTTTTAGTGGTTTTAAAATTTTGAAAAATACTTTTTAGCTTAATTAGGTTATTTTAAAGGTTTACAAACTTTAAGATCTTGATTGGGACTTTTTATTAGTTAATATTGATTTTTAGGGCTTTAATTAGCATTAAAAAATTAATATTTATTTAATTAAAATGTTTTAGGAAGTTTGGATTTTTTGTAAACCCTTAGAATATTTTAGTGGATTTTTAGGAATTTTTAGAGTAAAATTTTAATTTTGGTGCTTTTTACGGTTTTACGTGTACGACTCTTTCGTCTTAGTGTAATCCGTCATCGTAACTGTCATTATCTTCTTATCCCATTTCTATCTTCTTTCTCAATATAATCACATCACTAATCAATTCATTACACACACACCAAGCCTCCTTGAGAAGAACTCATTTTAGGGTCATAACTTGTGGTTTTCCTAAATCACTTGTTAATGCTTACCCTAATTACGCTCTTTTTCCTAAAAGACGTAAAAACTCAACTATCATTTTGGCGCCGCTGCCGGGGAGGCGTGTTGTGTTTTGATTTGAAAATTGTTGTTTTTATATAGCCATAAATAGCTAATTGTATTAGTAGCACTCTACTAATACGTATTATCGGTTTTCGTTTTTTGTGTGAATACTATTTCTATATTGTATACGTAGAACAATAAATTCACAAGTACTCCAAATACGTGAGAAATCACAACCTTGACTTGGGAGGTCATTACCCAATCATTGTATTCGAATCTCAAACCAAAGAAAAAGGCAAAAATAGATAAATACTTTCGTGAAGCTTGATTTTGAAAAATACAAACTATAAGGTGGGTATAAGGCGGATATTATAAAATATATCCTAAGGAAAAAGGCTCTTAAGTGCTTCGCGCCGCCTCGTTTCCCCACTTGCTTGTGAGTATTTGATTTTGAGAGCTAATCGAGGGTTTTGCCGCCCAAAGTATTATTAAGTATCATATATACTTTCTTGGTTTCATTTGATTAAACCCTCTTAAACGTTTTGGTGTTCCACCAACGTTCTAAAGTCATCGAAGGTGTTCACTTCACGTGATCGTTTTCATTCCTTGAGGCTTCTTTAATCAAGAGATTTGATTAAGGAGGATATTTGTAGATTTTTGTCTACTTAATACATTCACCAAAATCCAAAAAGGTTAATACAATCAAAAACCACAAAAAAATTGAAAAATACAAAACACCAAAAAGAATCTTCTTTGCTCATCCCCTCGTTGTACGTGACGTTTATGCTAACTCGTAATCAAGCAAGACGTGCACGTAAACGAAAGAACAAAACTCCCACTCCTAATCTTTCTAGTGAGGAGTCTCCTATTGACGAACCCATTGTAAGAGAAGCACCAACCATGGCGAATCGAACTATGATGGAGTTACTTCAAGAACCCACCGAGGGTTATGGAGAGGCTATTGTGATTCCTGCTATCCTTGCGGAGAATATTGAAGTGAAAACGGGTTTGTTGTCGATGATCCAAAACAACAAATTCCGTGGTGATGAGAAGGACAATCCACACAACCATATCCGCCAATTCAATCGTCTTACCGCCACTTGCAAGTTTAAGGATGTCTCGAATGACTCGATTAAGATGATGCTTTTTCCGTATTCCTTAGCGGGGCCCGCTAAAATTTGGTTGGAGAAAGAGCCACCCAATTCTATATTGACGTGGAAGGATCTCGTGTCTAAGTTTGTGATCCAATTTTTTCCACCCTCTAAGACTACGCACTTGAAAAACGAGATTTCAAAATTTTCACAAGATTTTAATGAAAGTTTTTCAACGGCTTGGAATAGGTTTAAGGAAACGTTACATGAATGTCCTCATCACGGTTTTTCCGACTTGCATCAGATTGACACGTTTTACAATGGACTTAATGATCATGAAAGGGATTATTTAATTGTCGCCTCGGGTGGTAATTTTTTGTGTAAAACGGTTGAGGAAGCTTTGGTGATAATTGAGAATAGATCTAAGGTGTATAGTCCTCGTAGCACATCTAGTGTTCGTAAGGCTTCGTCTTCGGCTTCACCTTCTTTGTCTACTACCATCGATGCTTGCCAAATTGAGGCAAACTTGGAAAACAAAATCTTTGATAAGCTTAAAGGTCTTTTGATTGAGTTTAAAGTTGGAGAACCAAGTGCTCCCGCTACGGCTAAAGCGGTTGAGGTTTCATGCATGTATTGTGGTGGAGGTCATGATTTCTCCGAGTGAATTACCAACGGTGGTAACACTTCGAGTGCCTACGCGGCCACGGAAACTTACAACCAAAACGGTCAAGTTACCCGCTCTAATCAATTGACTCCATCGGGTTTATGTTCAAATCAAAATGCTAACAACAACTATCGCAACAATCAAGTTGGTTTCAAAAACAATTACAACAAGGGAAACTATGGTAATCAAGGGGCTAATAATCAAGTTTCAAACAAAAATCAAAATGATTTTCAAAACAACAACAAAGGTTTGCAAACATTGAAAGATCTTCCAAATGAATTTGTTGAATACGCTAATGGGAATGATGCTAGGTTTGACAATATTCAAAGAGAAATCATTAGCCTAATATCCGAGTTTAAGACCGACTTGAAGAAAGAGTTGAAAAATGAGTTAGCTAATGAGCTTAAAATCCATACCAACAAGATGGAAGGAAATGTAACTAGGTTACAACAAAACCAACAAAAAATGGAACAAGGGCAACATGAGATAAAACAAGAAATGATTAAAGCCGAGAAGAGGCAATCCATGTTTGAAGATAAAATCTCATCTATGTTTGAGGCAATTATGTGTAAACCGTCTTCGAGTAGTCTTCCTAGCAACACCGTATCAAACCCTAATGGTGAGATGAAAGTGATTACCACACTTAGTGGTAAGACACTTAAGGAACCGACTCCTCAACCAATTGCTCCTATGGAGGAAGCAATTGAGGAAGAACCTGAGGTGGTGGTCCAAAAGGAGCATGTCCCAATCCCACGAAGTACCGCTCATGCCACACCTACGGTTGACCCATTACCAACATTGGAACCCGAGATTCCAAAGGCTATGCCTATGCCTCAACCCACACCACCTTTGCCCTATCCATCGAGACTTAGAAAGGAGAAATGTCAAGAGTGCGACAATTACCAATTTTAGCTTTTTATGAAAATGTTTCGTGATTTGCACTTTAATGTGAGTTTCGCCGATGCTTTGGTCATGATTCCTCGATTTGCCGCTAACTTTAAGAGTATGTTGAACAACAAGGATAAATTGCACCAATTGTCTAGTTGTTCATCGGTTTATCTTAATCACATACCTCAAAAATTCGGTGATCCCGGTAAATTTGTGATCCCTTGTGCAATCCAAGATATGGAAGAATGCTTTGCCTTGGCTGATCTTGGTGCTAGCATTAACTTGATGCCACTGGCAATCTTCAAGTCGCTCAATCTTCCTAATCTTACTCCTTCACTAATGTCTATCGAGTTGGCCGATCATTCCACGATTCCCGCATTTGGATTGGCGGAAGACGTTTTTGTGAAAGTGGGAAAGTTCTACTATCCCATAGACTTTAACGTTGTTGATATTCCTACTGATCCTCAAGTTCCTCTCATTTTAGGTCGTTCATTTTTAGATACGTCTATGGCTTTGATCGATGTTCATGCTAGAAAGATCACATTACGTTTCAACGACGAGGAACTTGTTATAAACGCAACTCAAAACTCTCAAATTTCTCATGTTTATTCCGTTGCAACCATAAACCTTGTTGATATGATTGACGTGGTTTGCGAGGAATTTTCACAAGAAGTTCTAGGTTTTGGTGATGATGAAACTAGTGGCAATCCCACTATGATAGATCCAATTCTTGATAATTCTACACCAACCTTCACTCCATTTGAAGGAGGTGGTTTTACGTTGGAAGAATTCGATGTTCCACGTACTTGTAACGAAGACCTCGACAACGATGAGGACTTCTCGATTATCAAGGATTTTCTCAACAATTTCCCATTTCCTCCACCCGAGGAGGTTATGAGTATCGAACCCAAATCTTCACTTGAGGAACCACCTATCCTCGATTTAAAGATTTACCTCCTCATCTCGAATATGTCTATTTTGAGGAGGGCGACAAGTTGCCGGTTATTATTGCGAAGGAACTTTCGAATGATGAAAAAACCGCACTTGTCGATGTTCTAAAGGATCACAAAGGGGTAATTGCGTGGAAGTTATCCGACATTAAGGGAATCGATCCCAAATTTTGTACCCACAAAATCTTAATGGAGGAGGATTACAAGCCCGCAATCCAATGTCAAAGGAGGGTGAACCCCAAAATTCACGACGTCATCAAAAAGGAAGTCCTTAAACTCCTTGGCGCGGGAATGATTTACCCTATTTCCGATAGCCCTTGGGTGAGTCCTATTCATTGTGTTCCTAAGAAGGGAGGAATGACTGTTGTTCCAAACGATGCCAACGAGTTAATTCCTACTAGACTCGTGACCAGATGGAGAGTGTGCATTGACTATCGTAAGTTGAATGAAGCCACTCGAAAAGACCATTTTCCCTTGCCCTTCATGGACCAAATGTTGGAGCGTCTTGCGGGAAACGATTTCTATTGCTTTTTAGATGGTTTTTCCGGTTACTTCCAAATCCCCATCGATCCTCGTGATCAAGAAAAAACTACGTTTACGTGTCCATATGGAACGTTTGCCTATCGTAGGATGCCATTCGGACTTTGTAATGCACCGGGAACCATTCAAAGGTGCATGATGGCTATTTTTCATGATATGATCGAGAAGACGATGGAAGTCTTCATGGATGACTTTTCCGTGTTTGGTAATTTGTTCACTTCGTGTTTGTCGAATCTTGAGAGAATGTTGAAACGTTGTGAGGAAACCAACCTTGTGCTCAATTGGGAAAAGTGTCATTTTATGGTTAAAGTGGAATCGTCTTAGGGCACAAGGTCTCGAAAGCGGGGATTGAGGTAGATCAAGCTAAGGTAGACGTCATCGCCAAATTACCTCATCCCAAAACCGTTAAGGGAGTTAGGAGTTTCCTAGGCAATGCGGGCTTTTATCGTCGATTCATCAAAGATTTTTCAAAGATCTCTCGACCCATTACACATCTTCTTGAAAAAGAGGCACGTTTTGTCTTTGACGAAGATTGTGTACGAGCCTTTGAAATCCTTAAGAGGAAACTTACCAAAGCTCCCATTCTTGTTGCTCCCAATTGGAACCTCCCCTTTGAGCTCATGTGTGATGCTAGTGATTACGCTATTGGGGTCGTATTGGGGCAACGTCATGAAAAGCACTTCTTGCCTATTGACTATGCTAGCAAGGCGATGACCGAGGCTCAACTAAAATACACTACAACGGAGTAGGAGTTCCTTGTCGTGGTGTATGCATTTGAGAAATTTCGACCTTATCTCGTCTTGACGAAATGCATAGTGTATACGGATCATTAAGCTATCAAGTATCTTATGGCTAAACAAGATGCAAAGCCGAGATTACTTCGTTGGATTCTCCTCCTTCAAGAATTTGATCACAAAATTGTTGACAAAAAAGGAGCCGAGAATCTAGCGGCCGATCATCTTTCTCGTTTGGAAGATCCTCACCAAAGTGTTTACGAGCCCAAGGAAATCACCCGCTCGAGACACTTGGTGTAGTGAATTCTAAGCTTGATTCTTCCACCCCATGGTTTGCGGACTTTGCAAATTACCATGCGGGTAACTTCATCATCAAGGGTATGACGACTCAAGAAAAACAAAAATTCTTTCGTGACGTCAAGTTCTACTTTTGGAACGACCCTTACTTGTTTCGAACTTGTGCGGATCAAATCATCTGACGTTGTGTATTTGGCACCGAAGCTTCTAATATCCTTAGAGCTTGTCATGAGGGACCCACGGGTGGTCACCATGGTGCTAATCTCACGGCTAAGAAGGTGTTTGATGCCGGCTTCTTTTGGCCTACTATTTACCGAGATGCACAAGATCTTGTGAAGTCGTGTGACTCATGCCAACGACAAGAAAAAGCCTCACAAAAAGATGAAATGCCACAAAATATCATCCAAGTGTGTGAGATCTTTGACGTTTGGGGCATAGACTTTATGGGGCCGTTCCCATCATCTCGTGGTAATAAGTACATCCTTGTTGCGGTTGACTACCTATCTAAGTGGGTGGAAGCTAAGGCTTTGCCCACCAATGATGCTCGTGTGGTAGTCAAGTTTTTGAAAAGCTTGTTTTCTCGGTTTGGAACCCCTCGTGCGATCATAAGCGATCGTGGAACCCATTTTTGTAACGACCAATTCGAAAGGGTCCTAAGGAAATATGGGGTTACACATCGGCTTTCTACGGCTTATCACCCACAAACGAGTGGGCAAGTCGAGGTTTCAAACCGAGCGTTGAAGAGGATCTTGGAGAGATCCGTTGGGGAAAACCGACAATCTTGGTCGGATAAGTTGGACGATGCTTTATGGGCCTTTAGGACCGCTCATAAAACGCCCATTGGGTGAACTCCCTATAAGCTTGTGTATGGAAAAAATTGCCACTTGCCTATTGAATTAGAACACAAGGTTTATTGGGCCCTAAAGCATTGTAATGATGACATGGAGACCGCGGGAAAACACCGGAAAATGCAATTAAATGAATTGGATGAATTGAGGGACATTTCTTATGAAAATTCATTGATTTATAAAGAAAAAACTAAAAAGTTGCATGATTCTAAAATTAAAAACCGGGTTTTTAACATTGGGTATCAGGTTTTGCTTTTTAATTCTCGTTTGAAATTCTTTTCCGGTAAGTTGAAATCCCGTTGGTCCGGTCCATTCACCGTGACTCAAGTATTTCCATATGGGACCATCGAGCTAGCTTAAAATGATGGCCCCAATTTCAAGGTGAATGGACATAGGTTGAAGCACTACTTTGGCGGGGAAGTTCCATCCTTGAACTACCTCGACCAAGTCACTTTCCCCAATGATAATTAGTATTGAGGGGATTGAGTCGAGCTCATGACTTGGTAATAAAAAACGAGGTGCCTCGTGGGGGAGTCCCATGCTTATCCTATGTATATATTATCGCTTTCTAATGTAGTAACGTGAGGGATTTGTGCCCTTCCAACCTTTGTTCCGTGGTTGTTTGTGAATTGTGGATTTTAGATGATCATGATCTTCACGATTGGAGCCTCTCGTGTTCGTTTTATGGGAGCACTCAATCGTTTGCTTTGAAGACTTTCTCAATATCCATGATATATCCTTTGATGTTCTAACCTTAGGTTTATAGCACACTTCATAAACGGCTTTAAATTTAACGGTTACACCCTTTCCATGCTAGATTAGGCATTCGACTACGTCTCTAGTATGGGGGTGTTTGCACCCCTAGACTCGAAACATTGAGGACAATGTTTAACTTTAGTATGGGGGGGTGAATAGATACTTGCCTTTCCAAACCTTCACGCTTTCCAAAGTTTATCTTTTTGTTTATCGTTTTGTTGCAAAATAAGGCTAAAATGGCCAAATTTTAAAATTTTTATCATGTTTTATAAGTGTTTGAAGACACGAATGTAGGTTTTCTGATGGCGAGAATAAGAGTAATTTTGACTCGATCATGCGTGTTGAGCACTTAGCTTTGATTCCTTAACTTCACATTAGGCTAAGTCTCTTAAATGAGGACGAGAAATGATAGGGTTAATTATAAGTTACTATGCTAAACGTAGAGTACTCGTATTCTTTCAAAACCTCATGTGTTCTCGTTGTTTGCTTATTCTCCCTTCGCATGTAAATATTTTTTGCTTAATAAATATTGACTTAGCGGTTTAGTTGGGATTGTTGGGTTTCTAGTCTTTTCTAGTAGCTTCCGTGTAATTAAATTGGGAAGACATTAAGGTATCCCCAGCGTCACGGTTTTGAAGTATTGGCACCCGAATAATCAAAAGCTTCACCCAATAATAAGATTTCAAGTGCTTACCTAAATCAAGCAAACAATTTGAAGCCCCACAAGGCCGAAAAATCTATGCAAAAATTGAAAGTGAATCAAGCCTTAATCTTTGAATCTTTAAAGATCCAAAATTCGCCTTAGCGTGAGGATATACGTCTTTGGCTAATAAAACTACCGATGAGGTGGATAATAAAAGGCAAGGCAAGACCGAAGTTATAATAAAAGCTTCATAGCGAAGTTGAATTAAAGATGGAGGTAAACCAAAGATAATAAGGCCCATCCGTTAGGGGACGTATAAAAGTCTTGGTAATAAGTCTCATGTTCAAAACCGTTATAAAACCGTGTTTATCGATCCTTCTTGTTGACTTAATTTTTTGACATCGTTGTCTATTAGGAGGGGTTATTGATTTTATGGTTTTGGTTACACCGTTAGGACTCTATTTTTAGACCTAAATCTCTATTATCGCATAAGTCAAACAATGTATCCTCGTGAAACATTCAAGACAAAATAAAATATAAGAGATACAACTTAGGAAAATGGGAGGATAAGTACGTGATTAGGGCATATTAGTAGTGTTAGCATTACTAACTTATAATGACAATGATCTCGTTGCACGCTTGGCTTGGAATTAGGGTGAAAATCGAGGACGATGAAATTATTTCTAACGAAGCATGCACGTGTTCTTATTCTATGAACCTAAACGTCTCATTTTGCGATGAAAATCATACATTATGTCTAAAACGCAAGTAGTGGTAGCAATAGTAGTAGTATATCTAGTTTATCATTCAATAAAGTGAATAAAAATGAATTTTGGAGGTGCTACGATACTTTATTCTAGCATTGCGTGAGGGCACGACAATGGTTTAGTATGGGGGAGTGATGAGACTGCTTTTATACATAGTCTCATCGTCCAAATAGGGCTTAAAATACATTAAATATCATCAAAATACCCATATATATGCTTGTGTTTGTTGCTTGTGTATTTTAGGTACGGATATTGAGAAAATGACAAAAGATCACAAGAATCATGCAAAAACAAACACGGGAAACAAAGCCGCACAATGAACCAAGCCCTAATGAAGAATTTTCCCAAGAAAACCCTTGAAGACTTGAAGAATTATGAAGAAGGGTCCTCCAATATGATAGAATTGACACTTTATACCCTTGTATCCTCATAATTACAAGATTGGTCCCTAAAGTTTGTCAAAAATTGCAAAAAGGGCCCTCCACTTTAAAGAATTGGAAATTTTAGTCCTTCAACAAAGCTAAAATGTCAATATTAGTCCTTATCAAAGTCAAACATACCAAGAAGAACTCCAAGTTACAAGAATGACAAGTTTGGTCCTTTGAAAATATCAAAATTACCAAAAGGACCCTTGACTTTGAAGATTTGGCAAAAATGGTCCCTCATCAAACATGATTTGACAATTTTAGTCCTCCAAAATGTCAATCATACAAGTTTAGACCATTATCCTTGAAGAAAATACCAAACCAGCCCTTCAAGAATCAAGAATTGGCAAACATTACCCCTGAATTCACTTTATAAAACATTTTGAGGCAAAAGTGTAAAAAGGTAAAAGTTGTTGTGAAGGAAATGGGCGTTGACAGCTTTTTAAAGTGAAAAGACAAGGAAAAGAAAGAGAGGTGGCTAAACCTGGCAGACACAATTCTTACCTAGACCTACCAGCATCCAACACGTGTCCCACTCAATCTTCACAACCAATCAAAACCCACCATTTCTCCACATCAGCTTCCCACTCGCCGTTTATATTAACTAACTTTTCAAAATAAGTTAATTAATATTAAATCACGCGCTAAACACCCCTTTTAAACCTCAAAACAGATCAAACAACTTGTTCTTCATGTTCTTGAGAAAATTAGGCATTCCTTAATTACTTGTAATTAAACCCTAATTGTTTCCAGATTTATGATTAATGGTGTATTAATCAAAACCCAACCTTAATATTAACCACCTCATCACCCCACATGCTACATGGGACCTCCCCTGCTGCGTCTAAGAGGAAGAAGACAAGAATGGGACAGCCATCCAACGTCCAAGAATTGTGCTTACATCCTAAGCTTGTTACAAGCCCTTTGATCACTTTTTCACTTGCGAACTCATGCTACACAACAAAATGCAGTCACATGATTCACAAGAGTTCAAAAAGCTACAAGGGCAAATTGGGGACTTCCTTAGTTAGGGTTTACGTTTTTTCCAGCTTTACTAGATAACTTGTAGCCTATATAAAGGCCTTAGTGTGCAACATTTTCACTTTGCTTTTGGTTTTTCCTTGTTCAACAACTTGTAAATCCTCTTTTTAGTTTAATGAAATTGTGTTAAGTTTGTTGAAGAAAGACCAAGTGCCACTTAATTTTAAGCTTGTTTATGATATTTGTTAACTGAAATTGAACCTCAAAACGTTTTTTAAACCTTGTGTAAGAAATTACACATTGGACTAAAACTTGATATTTTGCTAAGTTTTCTTAGTACATCTTGGAATTTTTGGGATATAAGCTGATCATAGCACCCTAATTGTGATATTAAGGTGTTGTAAGGCTCATATCTTGGGGATAATCAAGAGTGGGTACAAGAAGTTGCATCAATCAAGTTTATTTTCCAACAAAGTCACCTTTCTGTTTTGATATTGTGCTTCTAACCTTGTTGAATCTTAGCAGGGTTGCTGTTGGAAGCTTGTGCTTGTTCTTGCTAGCACATAAGCTCTAACATTCGTGGGTGTGGATGTACATCCATGAGGTTTGTCTTAAAACCTTGAAAATCTGATAAATATTGGATTTTTGTGGATTTGTGCTCTACTTGTGTTCTTGTTCTTTTCTTGGCTTGAATCTGCTTAATCTTGCATGTTCATGTTGTTGGTATGCTAGATTAATCATTTGGTAAACTGAATCACACTTATACTTGTTTAATTTTTGGATTGAAAAGTTAAAAGGGTGTTTGGGATTACCTGTTTGACTTTAAATCTTGTTATTGTGTGAAGGAAAGTTTGTGTTTGTGCTTTATATCTGATATATGCTTGGTTGAGAGTATTTTGCTGCAAGTTTTGGAGTTTGAAACCTTGAATCACATAATCTGCTATAACTTGTTGATTTTAACTGTTTTTGACCTAAGATTTTGGTGAAATCTATAATTTGTGCATGCTTAGGGTTAAAACTTGTTTAAACACCATTATTATAACATATGGATAGATTTGGAGGTTTGAATCTGGCTTGTTTGTCAAATACATCAGCAAAGTGAAAACTGCTTGTTCTTGTGTTCATCAGTAACTTTAAGTGCTTGAATCTTGCTTAAAACTTTGAATCATTGCATGAAACCTGTTTAGACTTGTTCATTTGAGTTTATAATAGTTTATAATAGCTTGTGTATGCATTTGGTTAAGTTTGGCTGGCTAAATATTACTCTAAGTGCTTATTGAACCTAAACTGCTTATTGTTCTAAGTCTGTGACAGATCTGGTGCTTAATTGAATTAACTGTACAAATTGGCTTGTTGGATTGTTGATTTCTTTTTTTGTACTGACTCCTTATGATCCAATGATCATTTGGGTGCCTTGTTGAAACTTGAATCTCCAAAAAAGTCACTAAAGACAAAAAAGTCTACAAGTCAAGCAGTGGGAAAAGTTCCCACTGCTCAACACCCAAAACTAGCCCCTGCTAGTGTTAATTTGTACTCAGCTTATCAATTAGCTATTTTAGCTTATCCAGAACTGCAACAACTTATTTTTTGTGATAGATCTTCATTATCTGGCCCATTTGATTAGACTGGAGCTTATTGGACTTTGACTTTGACTTTTTGCTAGAAAACCAACTTAATTGACTTTTCCATAAGTGCTTATTTGCTTTTCCCAGCTTATTGAGTCAGCTTATTTGAAAACTTTTTGTTGAAATAGCTTATTTAAGTCATTTAAAAGCTTTAGAAACTTGAATCAGCTCTTGGGGTGGCCTAGAACTCAAAAACGACTATTTTGTCGTTTTCTGTAGATTGCTTATTGCATTTTCAGGCTTATTCCTTTGGCTTATTTCAAATTTCTTTTTACATAAGTCTTATTTAGGACAAAAGAAGCTTGTGTGTCTAATTTGAGCTTATGGCATTAGCTTATAGCTTAATGGGCCAAAAAGCCCATTAAGAATAAGCTGTGTGGTATAAGCTTGCTTATTTCACACTTTCAGCTTTTGGGCCTTTGGAAAAAGTTGTTTAAAATCAAATTTTGAGTCAAGTAGTGCTTTTTTGGGCTTATTTGGGCCACTTTTTCATTTTGGGCTGAATTTAGCCCAATAAGGTGACTGTTTTGGGTTTAGCCCATTTTCTAGGCCCATTAAGGGTATTTCGTAAATTCAATTTCATTTCTGAGTTATTTAGGTTAAAATTAGCTAGTTTGCAACTTTTTAGAATTTTTTAAGATTTTTGGATTTGTATTAATATTTTAATATTATTTAATTATTAAAAATTAAAAGTCTGATTTTCTAAGTTTATATTTTTCCTAGATTCTTGACACTTAATTAGGAATTTTACAACTTTCTAAATATTTTTAGGGTCTTTTATTATTTTCTAGAATTATTTTAAGTTTTTATAGTTTTTAATTGTTTAAAAATAGTTTTTAGTGGTTTTAAAATTTTGAAAAATACTTTTTAGCTTAATTAGGTTATTTTAATGGTTTAGAAACTTTAAGATCTTGATTGGGACTTTTATTAGTTAATATTGATTTTTAGGGCTTTAATTAGCATTAAAAAATTAATATTTAATTAATTAAAAGGTTTTAGCAAGTTTGGATTTTTTGTAAACCCTTAGAATATTTTAGTGGATTTTTAGTAATTTTTAGTAATTTTTAGAGTAAAATTTTAATTTTTGTGCTTTTTACGGTTTTACGTGTACGACTCTTTCGTCTTAGTGTAATCCGTCATCGTAACCGTCATTCTCTTCTTATCCCATTTCTATCTTCTTTCTCAATATAATCACATCACTAATCAGTTCATTACACACAGACCAAGCCTCCTTGAGAACGAACTCATTTTAGGGTCATAACTTGTGGTTTTCCTAAATCACTTGTTAACGCTTACCCTAATTACGCTCTTTTTCCTAAAAGACGTAAAAACTCAACTATCACTCAACTTGTCAAGGATTGTGTGATGACTTTGCCAAAATCATGCATGATGAGTTCGAAATGAGTATGATGGGAGAACTTAACTTCTTTTTAGGACTCCAAATTAAACAAATGGACGATGGTATTTTCTTTAGACAATCTAAGTACGCTAAAGAAATGCTAAAGAAATTTGGATTAGAAGAATCTAGACCAATGAAGACCCCAATGGCCTCGGATACTAAACTCACCGTAGATGATGATTGTGAGTCGGTAGACAACACCAAATATAGAGGTATGATTGGTAGTTTGTTGTACCTAACGGCAAGTCGACCGGATATCGTGTTTAGTGTTTGCCTTTGTGCTCGCTTCCAAGAGGCTCCCAAAACCTCTCACCTTGAAGCGGTTAAGCGTATCTTCCGATACATTAAGGGCACTATACATTTAGGACTATGGTATCCTAAAGGGACTGGCGTAAAAACCATTGTCTACGCGGACTCGGATCATGCGGGAGATTATGTGGACCGGAAAAGCACTAGTGGTGTTTGTACCTTCATGGGTTGTTGTTTAACTTCTTGGCTCTCCAAGAAACAAACCGCTCTTGCGATATCCACCACGGAAGCCGAGTATGTAAGTGCCGAAAAAGCATGCCAACAAGCTCTATGGATGAAGCAAGCGCTTGTTGATTACGGGATTCGTCTTGATGATGTTCCCATCATGTGCGACAATAAAGGTGCTATAGACCTTAGCAAGAATCCCGTGCAACATTCACGAACCAAGCACATAGAAATTTGTCACCATTTTCTTAGGGATAATGTTCAAAAGGGGAACATTTCAATTGAAAAGGTACCCTCCGAGGATAACTTAGCCGACATCTTCAATAAGCCACTTAAGAGGGAACCTTTTAATTACTTGCGTCTAGGTCTAGGATTAATGGAACATATTCCCTAATTGCTTTCCCTTTATTGAGTCTTTTACTTTCCTTTGAGTCTTTTATCACTTTGAGTCTTTGAGTCTCCTAAACTCTTTTTGAAAATCTTCTCTTCTCCTTTTCAAAATCCTCAAAGTCTCTTTCGAAAATGGTCAAGAAATGTTTTGACATTGTTAATTCAATCTAAAAACATTTTTTCATAGATTCTTTCTATTAATCTCGAGCTTACATAATTCATATGTATGATTCTCTCAAACATAGCAAGAATAAGATAGAATCATGGAGGATCATTGTGTCATGACTTAAGGTCTTGTCTTACACACCTCCTACATCGATTTTTAAAATCCATGTATTTTGGTCAATCCCTATTTGGTGAGTTAGTATGTGTTCTCTTTGTCTATCTTTGCTCTTAAGCATATCCCTATGATAAGTTAGACTAGAAAAATAAGATTTGCTGAAAAATCTTCCTTCACCACCAAAACTCAACCACTGTAGGCGGTTCCAAATATGAACTGCGGTCCCTTATCAATAAGGAACCGCCGAAAGCAATAAGGAACCGCGTACAGTGCCTCCTCTTTTTCGGGTATTTCTGATATTCCAAATTTGTTCTAACATTTTTGAGAATCTTTGCTTCAACCCTATGACTACCCCAAAAATACCTTGAGCCTTTCCTATTAAACCATAAGCATTTTGCCTTACTTCACATGCCAAAATGTCTTACTCTCCTAATGAAAGCCTTGATTCTCCTCCATTCTCCCCAATTGCCTTCAATCCAAATTCACCCAAGAACACTCTTAATCACATCTCTCCTACCAAGAATGTTGATTGTGGAACATCTTTTCTTCCACCACCACCCTTTAGTTTTCTTCCTCCTTCGCATAATAATGTCATGCACCATGGTACATATTGTCATTGTTGTCAATATCAACATCTTGCTATGGCACACATCTATGAGGAGTTGAGCTACATCAAGAGTCTCTTAATCAAGCCTCCTCTTAACTTTGATTATGAGATCTCCACCAAGCCACCACCACCACATTCCACCACTACCTTGTCTTTCATATAAGCATTGGTTTCTTATCCACAAGACACCTTATTCAAGCAAATCTTAGAATTCTAGATCAACTAGGATTAGATTTATGCTTTTGGCTTGTTTCCTCTTTCATACATCTTTGTATGACTCTTTTTTTATATGACTTCACTTGGATCTTAGTCTTTGTGTTTTCTTCTCTTTTTTGTGACCTATAGCTATCTCTTATTGGTTGTATCTTTTGTTCAACTAACCCTTCTATGTAGCTTGTCACCATATCTCGATTCGTCGGTGCCCCAAGTAAGGGGGAGTAAGAACCAAAGGGGAGTCTTTGCAAAGTCCGTGTCTTCAACACCGACTTGTGCAACCTTTTTGCTTCGAAAAAGGGGGAGAAATGAATAAACTCGTCTTCGAAAAATCTTGTTTTTGTGTGATTGAGTTTATGTATTGTCGGAATCAAAAAGGGGGAGATTGTTAATGCAATAATGCCTAAAAACGTTACTTGCATTTTTCGGTCTCGCTTAGTTTTGATTACGACAATATGTAAAAACAAGCATTTACAAAAACAACGAAAAACGAATTCTTGAGTTCAAGTATTTTTCATTTTACCCATTTTCACTTAAGGTATGAATAAACAAGTACTAACCTTAATCAAGTGATTAAGTGATTTAATCTTTTCTTAAAACTCACTTTTTATTAAGTGTGACAAGTTTTTAATTAAACTTTCTTTTTAAGAAAATGTTTTATTAAATTAAATATTTTAAAATTTGAAAATGGCATATTCCCTTTTGATTTGGAATATCCTTTCTGGATATTTTTATAATCAGATATGACCTCCACCACTAAAGGACAAAAAGGGAGCAGAGTCTAGTTTGGTGGTTCCTTAGCGCCTAGGCGGTTCCTTATCGATAATGTACCGCTGGCTAAGATAAGGAACCGCGGGCAGATATAGCCGTTGGCCCTTTGTCCTATTAATAGTGGACCTTTCTCAGATTTTCAATCCACCTCTTTTGCACACAAATTTCCAGATTCAAACATACTTCTTAAATTACTCAAGTCCTTGATCATTTGATTGATTACTACTTGTTTAGAAGTGAATCTATCTCATCCATCCCTTCCTCTTCAAGTGCAAAGAGAAGAACACTATCATTGTGAAGTGTTGAGTCCACCACCAAAGATCCTTCGAAGATCAAATTTTATACATTTGTTGTTGTGTAATAGTTGTGAAGATCCAAGTAGTTGTGTCTATTTGGAAGTTGTGTATGTACTAAGTATAGTTGTTAGATTGGTCCTAGCTACGATTAGGGCTCGACTTTTAGCTTAGAGTCGGAAATTGGTTAAGCGACGTGTACGGTTTTCTCCACCATAAGGAGCTTGTTGTGTAGTGAACTCTCGAGTAAGGAGTACTCGAGGAGTGGAGTAGGAACGAGGAGTGAGCTTCGTTGCCGAACCACTATAAATCCTTGGTGTTTGGTTTGCTCTTTCTTTACCCTTAACTCTTTACATTCTTTATTCTTTGTGCATATATATTAGTTAGTATTAGTTTTAAATGACACTATCATTGTTCATATTGTGCATAAGAAGATTTCACTTATTTCTTTAAGTCTAAGTTTTTTTGAGAAAAATGATTTTTTGAAAACCATCATTTAACAAGTAAATATAAGAAACTATTCAACCCCCCCCCCCCCCTTCTAGTTTCTACAAGTTATAGTCTAGAATTATTTTCTCAAAACTAAATAACGTTTATAAAAATCATTTTATAAAATAACCTAGTTCTCTATAACTACATCTCTAATACCAATCTATCACACCCCCAATTTATCATAGTAAGGAAACGCAATGGGGTGCGACGGTCATGACTATCACAAGATATAGATACAAAGAACGACTATTTTAAAGTCGTTTTCATTTAGTTAAAATCATAAACTTGTTCGAAAGTAAATGACATAGGATCATAAATAAACATTGTTTCAAAATACTTCAACATTGTTCCAAATATCCAAATACTAGTCACAACCATTTTATTTAAAGATCTCCTTAGCATAACCACGTCACTCCTCCATCTTGATACCTGAGAAAAACATTATGAAAGCGTCAACACAAAGGTTGGTGGGTTCATATGTTTAAGTTTAAATAGTGTGATGAACCATAAGATTTTTAAGGCAACCGACATATAATCTTATAACAAATACAAGATATAATAAGAGCCCGAGCAAATTCCTATCCCAAAGCAAATGTCTAGCCCGGGCAAATGAAATAATAACGTACAATGCACTTGGTTAATATTTTATACTTGCTATCGATTTATAAAATGTTTTTATATATTTTTCATGTTCAACCTTTTTAGTCCCGGGGTTAACTTTAGGTCTCGATATCTTGTTATTTAATAGCCGGAAAAATAAACGGGTTCCCATTATAAAACTAGACTGCAAGGTCTTCGATATTTGATAAATATCGCCATTTTTATGAAGTCTCTAAGTATAGCTAACAATTATGCAAAGTGGTGCACTCACAAGTAAAATAAATAAGTAATGTAGAATTATTTCATAAGTGTTGATCAAGTATTTTTGGAATTTAATTGCGGCTTCGTTACTCAACATTAAGACAAGCGGAAATTTGTTTTGAAAACTAGGCCGCGTCAAGTTTAATAAGTTATTTTCATATTTTCGGGGCATGATCATTTAGTTGGTTAATAACATATGTAAAGTAGTGTACTCGGGTCGAACTTACGATAAAAATTGTGGAATATAATGGGGGTTTTGCCTACGTCTTATTTGCATACACTTTTATTCATATTACACTTTATTGTATCATATTTACGCTCTTCCCCACATGACACACTCACACTATATAAAAATCTTATCTTTCCATTTCCTATTTACGCTAGTATCAAAAATACGATTTGACACACTTGTTTTTACATTCTTGGTCCTACTAAAAACACACATTAACACACAAGAAAAGTTTTCTCTTGTTTAGCTTTAGTCACTATCACCCCTACTGCGAATGGGAAAAGAAAGAAAAGAAAGAATGCTTATGTATAGTAAAAGGACATAGTAGTTCTGGCTGAAAAGGGAAGTCTTTTATGGCTTTACATTGCATCCATACATACAAGTAATACATACACGCATACTTACCTACACGCACACGTCAAGCACTTCTTTCTGAAAGTTTATGGACTTATATTTAATAGTTGTGTGACTGGATCAAACTCGAGATTACGGGATTGCTCACAATACGTAAAGAGTTAATTTCATTAATAAATGTATTTATTATATTTATTAATTTATTTAATAAATATATTTATATTCATTAAATTAAACCGAGCTATGACTTTAATGATCGTTAAATAATTAAGAGTTAAGTATTAACGAGCATTATGGAATAAATGGTAAGTAGAATAAATAGAAAGAAGAACGGAAGGTTTCGGAACACCCCAAGGGGGTGTTTGGGCCGTCGGTAATGGAGGCAAAGGGGAAGGGGAAAAACTTTCCTTATATTTGTTTTGGACTACAAGAATTAGGTCTACATAAACAACCCTCCACCCTCATAATTTAATACACCAATCTCTCCCTTCTCTTCTCTCTTGCGATCGCAACACACAACCCACAAAGGGTTTCGGTTGGTTTTTGTGTTCTTTCGTTTTTACTTATAATGTAGTCCTAGCCCCTCTCTAGGGTTGTTGGGTAGATTTTTACACTAGCGTAGAAGCTCGGTTTCACGTGCTAGAATCATGGTTAGCTCGTTGTATTACGTGTGTATAAGAACGTAATATAGTCTTACTTTAGACTATATCTTGGTGGTATTCATTATAAACCCGAATTGGTGATTTGTTCTTCATCTTGTGGATTTGCTTTAGCGTAAAGGTATGTAACCCTAATTTGATTAATTATAATTGTGTTATTATTATGATCTTCTTAAATCGCTTCCGCTATGTGTGCTATGATCTCGTTTAGGGTTTTATTTAATTGTTATGAACTATATAAACCTTTAGTAGCATCGAGAGCCGCTTTAACATGTTATAATTATCGAAAATCTAAAGTTTTTTAACTAATAGTTGTTTTGATTTAAAACTACACGTTTTTTAGGTTTCTTAAAAATTAGGGTTTTGTGTTTTAAAATTAGGGTTTTTTTTGGCCGAATTTTATAAAATAAATTGTTTTTGAAACCCTAAATTCCATGTTGGATAATTTTAGATTAAATTGCATGATTAATTATTATGTCATGTAAATTAAAGGTTATGGTCCGAAGAAATTTAATTGTTAAGATTTGAGGGTGGATCATGATGAACGTGCATGTTTTCATGGATCGTAAAATCGTATGTTTATATGATTTTATGTGCTACTTGCTTTATTTGATTCAATAAATCTTGAGTTAGGGAAGACTTTTATATGAATATAAAAACCTAGATTTGATGATTATTGAATAAATCGTATGCATGTGGCTATATGATTTATTTATTTCTCATATAAATTGTTATTATGTGTTTATGATTTAGTTTTGTTTAATTGTTTAGGTTAAAATTGTTAGAATTGTTGTAAACAAGGGTCTTTTTAAAAGAAATAATATGGACTAAATCATATTAAAATTATAATTTGTTTGAGATCTAAATACATAAGATTACGTTGATTGGTGAATTGCAATAATAATCTAACGGCTTACTCCTTTTGACAAACTATAAAGTGGGTATAACGCACCGCTGGTCATGTATCTGGTTAAGGAAGGAGATGTTAAGCCAATAGTCGCTGACCAAATTCCCAGCTCGCTTGTGTGTCAAATTGAAATTACCTATGATTATTATTTGCATTATACCTTAAGGTTTATTTACCACAAATTCACATCCGAATTCACAATGAATAAGGTTATTGCTTTGTGATTTAGCCATAAGTATGTTGTGAATAGTTATGGGTAAATTATTTGATTAGTTGAACCAATACCTCAACATAATTTATGTAGAAATTTAGTCTCGTGAAGAAGTTTACTAAACGTTTTATTAAACTTATGCTATGGATTTGTATGCATGCTTCTCCATACATTAATTTTGACATCAAATTTATACCCTTAAAATTTAAGCCGAATGCTCCTAATTGACGAACACTTGAAATTGTTGCATCATCCAATGAGATTTTTGGATGATGTTGTGATGGAGAGAAAACTTTCATAGAATGAGAATTCACGTGATAGTTTTACGTTACTCAGATTAGACGACTTAATTAAGTTACTCAGTGAGATCTGGAAACTTAAGGCATTCAGAAGGGATGAAACATGTTTACAATGCAAAATATTTTTTTGGCAACGTAAATACCTTCAAATATCTAGAAATTGAAAATTGTTTGTCAATTGAATTGTTCGACAAGTCGATATGTTGAGTACATTCCTTACTAGCAGATCAACTGATGTAATGGGTCTATGTCAATATAGTTCTAGGATTCAAGGAAAATACCAGGGTTTATATACCGGGGTAATTTTATTTTCTTGAAAGTATTTTATTATCAAAAATACTAATATTTGAACTTATTTCTGTAGAAATGGCTCAACCCGACAATAACACTATAAGTTCTGCGTTCAAAACGTTTTTTGATCATCATGAACTTACTGGTCCAAACTTCATTGATTGGTACCGCTCACTAAGAAATGTCTTAAGAGTAGCAGGTACTATTGATATCTTGACTACTCCTTTTCCAGAGGATCTTGCTAAAGGAGATTCTGAAGCGCAAAGGCTTGAACACGTTGCTAATGTTAAGAAGCACTCCTCCACTTCAAAAGAAGTATGAGTTATTCTCACCTAAGTGAATGCTTGATGAGCTCAAGCCTATGTTCAAAAAGCCACAAGCTGTGGAGATCTACGACTTAGTAGATGCTTTGCATAGCTGCAAGCAAACTTCTGGAAAGTCTGTTAGCGCCCATTACATGGAGATGAGGGGTTATATGGAACAGCTCATTGCACTAGGACAACCCTATGATCATAATATGGCTATCAACTTGATCAATAGGTCCCTTAACAAGGACTTCAATGATTTTGTTTGAAACTATAATATGCATTGCACGACGAAGACAGTTAATGATTTGCATGCAATGCTCATTGACTACGAAAAGGGGTTAAAAGACAAGGCATCTACTTCTACTCCTCATGTACTAACCATACAAAAGGGTAGAGTAAGTAAGCCAAAACCACAAGCGAACGAGAAGAAAGGCAAAGGCAAGGGTGATAAGGGCAAGCAGGTTGCGACTTATTCGAAACCTAAGCAGAAATTGGTCAAGAAGAATCAATCTCAGAAGGATGAGACTTGTCACCATTCCAAGGCAAGTGGTCACTGGAAGAGGAATTGCCTTCTTTACCTCGAAGAGTTGCGAGAAATAAAGAAGAAGCCTGAGCAAAGCGATGCAGCTTCAGGTACTTTATTTATGATTGAATTACTCAATTTGACATACAAATTAATTTCCTGGGTATATGATACGGGATGCGGTATTAACATTTGTAATATGCTGCAGGGATTTAATCTGGAAAGGAATCTTTTCTATGGGGAACAATTTCTGCAAGTGGGCAATGGCGCAAGCAGCGATTGAAGCTAAAGAAACATTTAATTTAGTTTTACCTTCGGGTTTAGTACTGATTTTAAATGATTGTCATTATGCACCTACAATTGTTAGGGGTGTTATTTACTTTCTTGTTTGTTGAATAATGGATTCGTTCACACTATTGTTAATAATGGAAATTCTGTTTGGAAAGATGGTATTTTCTATTTTAATGCAATTTATGTGAATGGTGTATTTGAAATAGACATGCATGAAAATGAATCCAAGAATAATAATAATTCTGTTTTTAGCATGAATAAGAAGAGAAAGTTTGACAAGAACTCTTCTTATCTTTGGCATTGTAGACTTGCCCGTATTGGGAAGACTCGTATACAAAAGCTTCCACGTGAAAGTCTTTTGGAAAATATCAATGATGAATCTTTGATAAATGTGAGTATTGTGTTGGGAATTATTGTTAAGTATCAAGTATCGTCAGTGTAATTTAAGTACTGTTAGTATTATCAAAGTACCGTTAGTGTTAACGCGGTACATAGTAAGTACTGCTACTTATAAAGTAAGTACTACTATATTGATTAGGGCGAATATATCTTTGCATTAGATATGTTATAGTTTATAGTTAGAGTATATCTTATGTGATATACTTAATAGTTAGAATATTGATAATATATCGTCTGTGATATAGTTATCTTTATAGAATATTCTAAGGTTTCTAGGGTTCCTTACTCTAGAATATTGATAAACTGCACATAGAGTACTCCAAGGTATTTGCCCAAGCATTGAAGGCTGAATTAGATACTAGGACAGACATAGATGAGGCTGAAGAGAAAATCAAGAATGATGATTATTAAAATTTTCACAGCTGAACTTTTACTATCATATTTTGTTTACTCATGTATTGTACTTGTAATTTTGTTTTTAGTATTAATGAAGTATGATGTTGTTTGTTAGATCTGTTATGTGTAAGAAGAAGTTGTCATCTCACTTACTATAACTTATTTAGATCTAGCTGTATTTATGTTTAAATAAGGGGAGATTGTTGGGAATCTAAGTCTGTTAGAATTCCCTTAGTCATAGATTTAAACTTAAATAAGTTGTTTGTTATTAACTTGCATGTGCCTAGGAGACAGGCAAGTAACCCAAGACTCACAGAGCTCTAAGTCTCTGTGAGCAACCACAGAGGAGTCCATGTCAGAGACATTGTCAAGGAAGTCAAAGATTACTTGAAGACATACTCATTGGCTGTGTTGGATAACAGCCAAGATGTATCAGGGACTCTGAGTGGTTGAGTGTTAACAGGGGTGGCAATACCCTGTTAACACTCAGTACACTTTGGACATACCTAAGTGTTTAGGCGGGAAGTTTCACAGCCTAAAGTACAAGGAATGAAAAAAAGGGAAACTATGTCAGCTCTGTTTCCCTAAAGCGTCGTGGTAGACTACCAAGAATAGAAGAGCATCTTGTGACAGATGTCTAACATTGTCTGTTTTGTGTAGTCACCATCAACCAGTACATATAGTCAACCTTGTACCACTATAAATAGGATATGTAGGCTAGAGCTAATGTCGTTCACTTTGTTAGATTTCACACATTAACTCTTTACAACTCATAAGAAGAACAGTTGTGCCTGTGTTCTTGAGTTTGCTTTATTTTGTCCAAAGTGTAGACAACACATTGTTCTCAAACTGTGTTATCCATAACACATGTAATACTTGTTATACAATAATAAAGTACTACGTTTGAAAAGTATTTACTTGTGTTGATTATCCTTATTGCTCGTTTCAAGCTAGTATTAGGGACTTTCAGTCTTCATTGACGACATCTTGATTTTCTCTTAGTCCAAGGAGGAACACGAAGACCATCATCGTACAGTATTACAGATTCTTCGCCAGAAGCATCTGTATGCTAAATTCTCCAAGTGTGAGTTCTGGTTAGACAAGGTGGCGTTCTTAGGTCACATTGTATCAGCATAAGGAATCACCATGGATCCAGCAAAGGTTGAGGCTATTACCAAGTGGCCAAGACCGACATTAGCGACTGAAGTTCGCAGTTTCCTAGGCTTAGCTGGGTACTACCGTAGGTTCATAGAGAACATTTCCCGTTTAGCACTACCATTAACCAAACTGATGCGGAAAGGGAGAAATTCGTCTGGACTGAAAAAAGAGATAAGAGCTTTGAAGACCTAAAGCAGAAGTTAGTATTTGCACCGATTCTTACTCTCCCATCTGGTACAGGTGGATTTCAAATCTACATTGATGCTTCAGGGAAGGGACTTGGCTGTGTTTCATGCAACATGGGAAAGTGATTGCGTACGCTTCACGGCAGCTTAAGCCATATGAGGAAAATTACCCTACGCATGACTTGGAACTTGCAGCAGTCGTGTTTGCATTGAAGATATGGAGGCACTACTTGTATGGAGAATCATGTGACATCTTCACAGACCACAAGAGCTTGAAGTACATCTTCTCTCAACATGAACTAAACATGAGACAGAGGAGATGGTTAGAGTTGTTGAAGGATTATGACATTAATCTGCAGTATCATCCCGGCAAGGCGAATGTAGTGGCAGATGCACTTAGTAGAAAGTCCGGTATGATAAACGGCATTAGAATTGAGGAGGAAATTATACGAGACTTAGAGCGACTAGACATCGAGATCATGGTACTTGGACAACACGGTTACTGGGCTAATCTTAGAGTAGAACCTGAGTTACTCTCTAGGATCAAAGAAGCTCAGAAGGATGATGGTTAAATCTGGGCGATAGTTCAGAACATGGAGAAGCAGACAGAATTTCGTGTAGACGAAGACGGTATCTTATGGCAGGGCATGAGACTTTGTGTTCTTGTTGATTAAGAACTCCAGGAAGCATTGTTAGCTGAAGCTCATAGCTCCACATTCTCCATTCACCCTGGTTCGACCAAGATGTACCATGACATCAAGCAATAATTTTGGTGGAGTGGTATGAAACAGGATGTTGCGACTTACGTCTCCAAATGTCTTACCTGCCAGCAGGTTAAGATCGAGCATCAGCGGTCTAGTGGTTTACTACAATCGTTAGACATTCCAGAGTGGGAGTGGGACAAAATTACCATGGATTTTGTTATCGGTCTTCTGCGGACAAAGAGGAGGCATGATGCGATTTGGGTTATCGTTGATCGACTTACTAAGTCAGCTCATTTCTTACCGATCCGCAAGGATGATCCGGTCAGTAAACTCGCCGATACTTACAAGAAAGACATTAGAAGACATGTTGAGGTCATGTGCGTTGGAATGGACAGGAGATTGGGACGATTACATCTGTTTGGTAGAGTTTGCATACAACAACAGTTGGAACGCTAGCATTAAGTGTGCTCCATTCGAGATGTTGTATGGCAGAAAGTGTCGCGCCCCAATTTTCTGGGATCAGGTTGGTAGATTTGACCAACGAGAAGGTTGTTGTAGCTAAGCAGAAATTGCAAGAGGCACGTTCACGTCAGAAGAGTTATGCCGACAAACATCGTAGGGACTTACATTTTAACGTAGGAGATCACGTCTTTCTTAAGGTATCCCCGGCACGTGGCGTTAAGCGTTTTGGGATCAAAGGGAAGCTCAGTCCTCGATTCATTAGACCGTTTGATGTCATTGAGCGAGTCGGTGAAGTATCTTATCCTTTAGCGTTACCTCTACAGCTTTCTCACGTTCATGACATTTTCCATGTGTCCTTACTCCGAGGGTACAAGTATCATCCCCTTCACATGGTTTAGTATCCACTAGAATAGATTCGTGAAGATCTTACCTTCATAGATAACCCAAACGAGTTCTTGACAGGCAAGAACGAGTCATGAGGAAGAAGACTATTCCATCCGTCAAAATCCTTTGGAGGGACCATACCGAGCGGGAAGCCACTTGGGAGACCGAGGAGTCTATCAGGACTTCTTACCCTTATTTCAAGTTTTGAATTCGGGTATATTCCTCTTTTTAGTTTACTTTATCTATAATTCGGGGACGAATTATTCTTTTTAGGGGGAAGAGTTGTAAAACCCGCATGCTTTTACCATGAATAGTACCCTTAGTATCGTACGTACAAGATTAGAACTTTCCTTTTATAACATGAATACGTTTCACGGATATAAATTACAAGAAATACGTACGTGTTATTACACGATAAGTATTAAGTACATGTTAATACACGATAATTATTATCAATAATAATTATAATCAAGAACATGAAATCATGAACGTAAGAATCACGAATATATAATTATGTACTTACGTATATTATTATTACGATTACGTATAAGTATTTATAATAACACGAATATTTAATAATAACGTAACGTAAATACGAGCACACGAACACGTAAATAATTAGAACACGTAAAAGCTACGGGTTTCCCTTGGTGGGCCCTACAAGCCGCGGCAACAAGAGAGGAGGGGGCCCAGCGCATTTGTTTTTACTAAATAAACAAATAAGGAAAAACATTATTCATTCACAGAAGAATTTTACAAAAAGCAAAAACCCTAAAATCTTTCTCTCTCTCTCTTCTTCGCCGGCAGCTACATCGAACAAGGGGTGATTGGTTGATTCCGATTAAAAAAATCATAAGAACGCGTTCATGTATTCATCCTCCATTTATTCCAAGTGTTTTGGTAATCCGAAAACCTTTCTTTTTAATTATTTTTACGTTTTTTTATGCACGTATGATCATGGGGGTTTAAAAACAAGATTAATAACATGCTAATAATCATGGTGGGGAAATTAATTAGGGTGTTTTCGGGTTTGCTTGTGTCGGCCGCCACACAAACTGAGATTCCCATGACTCTCGGTGTCGTTTGGTTCGCACCACCACACGAGACATATGTCTCGGTGTGGTATAGGTTCGGTCGGCAGCAGGTACAAGGCACCCCGACATGCGTCGGGGGTGTCCATGTAGTTTTGGGTAGTCTCGACAGCCACATCCTCACCACCGGCTTAAGCCGGTGGCTATTTTTGGTAAGCAGGAGGAACACGCAGCAGGCAGGGGAAACCACCGGCAACTACCGGTGGGAACCTTTTGGTCAGCGGCTAGCCGAGAAGGACAAGACCACCGGCAGCAGCCGGTGTCAGTGTTGCCGAGAAAAGGGGCAACCGGCTTAGGCCGGTTTGCCATTGTTTTCGGATGGGATTGGTTCGGCCGGTTCACGGGTTCACGGGCCGGTTCATGATATGTTTTAAAAAAATAATACATTGGTTCGGTTTATTATTTTACAAGTATATTTATTTTACAAGTTAATTGAATTAATTTAACATGGCATATAATTAATTTAATTAAAACATGGACTTAGGTTTATTATTATTATTATTTAATAATACATGATTTTAACCTTAGTATTTATTTATGTAATTTAGACTATAGTAATTAATTAATTATTAAAACATGACATATAATTAATTAATTTTCATGACTTAGGTTATATTAATATAAATTTTAATAAATGTTTTTAACCTAAGTATTTTATACACTTAAATTTATTTAAATCATGATTATATTTAATTAAATCGTATAACATATAGTTTATTTAATTAACATGTTATAATTAATAAACTATACTATTAATCACATGACTTAGTATATTTAATCAGTAAAACTTAAGCTTATCTTTTTAGCTTATTAATCCATCTTATTTCTAATTATGGAAACTTTCTATTTCAGGAAACTTACTATTTTTAGAAACTTTCTATTTTTAGAAACTTAACTATTTTAAGCAGTTAATCTATTTTTTGAAACTTTCTATTTTTGGAAACTTTCTATTTTTGGAAACTTTCTATTTTCGGAAATTTTCTATTTTTAGAAACTTTCTATTTTAGGAAACCTGCTATTTTTAGAAAGTTACTTATTATTACACAACAAGTATAATAATACAAGTAATACATAATCAGAATATACATAATACATGATAAACACAGTATGACGTTAAATCAGTAAAATAAGACATGAACATATAAACAAGCTAAGACATGATATAAAACCAATTACGTACTCAGTAAGCAGAATACTTATACATGTATACTATTTATGTAGCATTAGTGAGATCGAAGTAGGACTCTCTTCCGTTTGTCTTCTTCGTTCACTGGACACAAGGTACGGATTCTCTGTCCTTCAGTATGGACATTCTTCCCTTATTTAGGATTTCCACGTATGCAGCCAACTGTTTTCTCAGTATATGTTTCATATGTTTTGATTTGCTTATGTTTAATTTAAATTCCTAAGCCATATATATTCATGACCAGTTTCACCTAGTTATGGAGGAACCATAACCGGAGGCACCAGTGTTATGACTTCACCACGGCAGAGTAATAGCTCCTGGCGTCCCTTTCAGCTTTTGGCCATATTATTATATTATCATGTGAGGCGTATGGGTGCATCCTAGGTTACATGTTTTAGCATATTATTCAGGTGAATATGGTGTGTGCCTTGCATCCTTCACAAGGAGCTGATCCCTCATAACTAAACTTATATTAATTAGAGGCAACCCCTCTAATTGCATGATGAGGTCACCCCTCCAAGTATTCATGCACGTTGATATTTCATGACCTATATTGGCTTAATGGTTAACATGTTAAACAGTTTTTATAAGATAAACATAAGGCTTTTCAAACTATAAAACCAGTTTTACTAAGTTACACCAGGTTTTCCAGGACTTAATCAATTTCGCTGCTATATGTCGTATATGCTTATGTTATTAATTCTATGCTTGTATATCCATGCACTGAGCGTTATGCTCAACCGTTTTCCTTTCATGTTCCCAAACAACATGTACTCAGGAACGATCGTAGACTTTAAGCGTACGCGCATATGGATTGGAAGCTTTCTAGCCTTCATTACTTTATGCATTTCATCATACATTTTGATACTTATTTCCATGCACATTGTTTAGTCCTTTTTCCTTTACAGTACTTATGTTTGTGTGTGATGAGCATATACTTTGGGGTACTGATGTTTGTTTCTGGTATTTCCTTTATGGTCATGTAATGTTTAAGACATTTTTCCTTGTATGCTTTGATGACACGCTGATAGGTGTGAAAACATCCATCCTTTTACCACTTAATTACAATAATAACCAAGCCAAAAAGTGTATTTTATGTCGTAAATGTCAGAATTATGCGTGGTTTGTGTTTTTATTATGTTTTAGGACCAAAATATGAAAAAGGAAGAAAACACGGGCTTATCGTAGAAAAGGACAAAAGACGAAGTCAAAAGATCAAGAATGCAAAAAGAACGGAAGTCAAAGGCATATTCTGAATATTTATCGAAGAAAAATTCTAAATACGGAAGTTTAAAGAAGTCGAAGAACCAAGTCTAATTAATAAAGAAATTAGAAGACGAGTTCAAATCATTTATCGACAAATCCTAAGATAAAATCGAGAATGACGAGTTTAATGTCAAATACGTGAAGACTAAAAAAAGAAAGAAAGAAGGAAGCTTCCAACCACCTACCAACATCTCCTCTCCCTATAAATAGAGACCTCCCACTTCAATGGGAGGTGTTAGCTAATTTGAAAAATTAGTTCTCCACTTTATTTTGTGCACTTTAAATATTGTCTTTTCATATTGTCTTTATTTTCAAGTTAATTCATGTAAGTTTTTAATTTGTGTCAAATCTATATCTTTAATTTTAAGCTTTTTAATCATCTCATTCTACCTTTCATCTTTTTTTTATCTTAATCTTTTTAATCATCTTTGTTCGTGTTGATTTCGTGATCTTTATTCAATCTTTTTCATCATCTTTTTACATAAAGTTCATAGCTTTTTACATTTCTTGGTTCGTGGTTAAAAGTTTTTCAAGTTTTATCATTCATCTAGTATTCTTGTTTAGCTTATTGGTGTTTTTGTTAGCTTATTGTACCTAAAAAGTTGCGAAAATAGTGCTTAAATTCGTCCTTTTACGAGTTCCCCTTTTTTAGGAAAATCTGATTCAATTTAGCAATTTTTGTGTATTGCGAAATTGAACTTTTTTGTGTATTGCGAAATTGAACTTTTTTGTGAATTGCGAAATTAAACTTTTTTGTGAATTGAGAAATTGAACTTTTTTGTGAATTGCGAAATTGAACTTTTTTGTGAATTGCGAAATTGAACTTTTTTGTGAATTGCGAAATTGAACTTTTTTGTGAATTGCGAAATTGAACTTTTTTGTGAATTGCGAAATTGAACTTTTTTGTGAATTGCGAAATTGAACTTTTTTGTGAATTGCGAAATTGAACTTTTTTGTGTATTGCGAAATTGAACTTTTTTGTGAATTGTGAAATTGGACTTTTTTGGGAATTGCGAAATTGAACTTTTCAAACATTACGAAAACTTTACTTTTCAGACATTGCGAAATTATTTCATTTTTTTCTTAACATTGCGGATTTATGTTTTTTTACATTGCGAAATTATTTCATTTTTTTATGTATTGCGGATTTATATCATTTTTGTTCAAGTTTAATTTCAAACTTATTTTTTCCCGCCATTTTCTTAAGTCTTATTTTTAATTGTTTTGACTTAAAGTTATTTAAAGTTTATATTTTTATTAAATTTTCAAATTTACTTTTGTCAAGCTTTAATTTTTCGTCATTTTCTTTTAAAGTTTTTATATTTTCGTCATTTACTTAATTTCTTTTAAAGTCTTTATTTAAGTTTTAATTAATTTATCGCTTTTATTACTTTGTCATTTACTTTCAAGTTTGTATTTTTACTTAGTTACTCAACGACAAATCTCTTTCTTTCTCACCAAGAACAACTGAGTCGTACATTCAACTAGAGATCAATTCGATTAGACCGTGAACAACGAACTTTTTAACTAGTAAAATCATAATATTAAATGGCGCCGCTACCGGCTCTTTTCGTGAAGATTAACGGTTTTTGTGAGAGACGCGTTGGATTTTGGGATCCGTTCACTCGTGAACATTATTTTTCTTACATTTTTCAAAAAAAATTAAAAAATCCATAAAAATCAAAAAATTCCAAAAATACAAAAACATTTAAAAAATCATAAAAAACATTTCTTTTTCAAAAGTTTTGCACCAAAAATATTCCTATAATCCTCTATTGTGTTTAATTCTTTTTCTCAACCCCTCTTATTTTTAATTCTTCATGGATTCGTATGTCTATTGCGTAGGGTGTGGGAGACCATTGTATGGTTTTCAAACTTGTCAATGGTGTACATGTGAGCGGTGCGGAAATGATATTGACAATACACAATTTGGATTTTGTCCCTCGTGCAATTCGATTAACTCATCCTTTGCTTCTGATGCACTTACTTCCCCCTCTTGCATATATTGTAGAAGCAATTCTCATTGGCATGTTTCGTGTCTGATTCGATACCCATCTCATGACGTGCAAGAACTGGGTTACAATTATGACAATGGTAATAGTTATCCACAAGACGCACCGGGTTTTTCTCAATACCCGTGTTGCAATCATTGTGGGGGCCCTCACGATACTTCTTATTGTCAAACGATGAATTATTATGAGCCACATCCGTGTTATAATTTCGGTTTTCAAAATTTTGAGCCCCCACAATACTTCGTCGTTCATCAACCTTCTTTTGGAATGAGTGAGGAACTACTCACTAATTTGGCTGGAATTCTAGATCTCCTCCCAGCTATCTTGGAGAAGGCAAGCCGACAAGAGCAAATTTCGAATATCGAGGCTTATACTCCTCCTCCTGTGCATCCATACTATTATGATGATGATGACGATGAGAATACTATTTCTTGGAATGATCTTGTTGCTCAATGTCCTAGTGCAATTGCACCTCCTTCTCTCGATATCCCAAATGCGTCTAAGGATAGTGATTCATCGAGTGAAATTAGTGAATTTGGTCTCGCCAACTTATTTGAGGAGGTTTGTGTTGTACCGACTTTTGCTGAGCTTACAGACGAGGCCGCTCTTAATGATGATGATTTTTCTCCATGCTATGAGAATTTCACTTTTGAAATTTCTCATCTTTCCCCATTTCCTCCGGGAGATGAGGATGAGTTTGATTTATTCTCTCCAACTTACGAGAAGTTCACCACTGAACTTGGTCTTGTAGATGAGGTGGAAGACGTTATTCTTCGCGAAAAATTACTAAAATTTCATCTTCTTATTGCTCAAATTGAAGCGTTAAATTCTCCTCCTATTTCCGAGTCTTTACCTCCATCTATTACTCCCGTTGAGAATAATGACACATTTATGAAAGAAATCGACATTCACTCAATACCTCCGGGTATTGATGATGATGACACAGAGGAGGATATTCTTTTTGATACTTTAATGCCTGAAGATATTGTCTCAAGTCCCCCTCCCGAGCACCTCTTATCCCATAGTTTGGAGACCATTACTGAGGATGAGTGCTTTGACCCGGGAGGTGACATTGACCATTCCATGATTGACACCTTTACGGCTTTGCCGCTCAGTGATAATCATATGTCTTTTGGGGATGACATTTTGATTCCTTTACCCATCCCACCTCCCATGGATCATGCTTTCACATACTTTTCGTATATTGAGAGGACTTTTCTGTCGTTCAAGACTTATCCTCCGGCCTCTCTTGTTTTATTTTCCTCTGGGAACGAGGACAAGGTCTTTGATCCCGGTATTACATTTGAGGCTTCCCCATGGACCATTTAATTCGGGGTCGAGTCAGGCTCCTGACTCGGTTAACAAAAACAAGCGCTTCTCGGTAGGCAACCTGATTATCTATCTTTCTTTATCCGTTTTTATAATAAGTGTAGGGGGAGACCCTCGTAAGTGTTTGTTGTTTTCTTTCTTATGATGTGCAGGGATTGGAGCTTTCAAGATCCACTTTTGATGACTTTTGACGACCCGTGATCCTATGTACCCGTCTTCCCGGTTCTATCCTAAAACTCTTTTGATTCACTATTTTATATTCTTCAATATTACAATAGGAATCACTTTAATTGTCTCTTCCTTAGCAAGATTTAAACAACGTGCACAATGTCCTAAGTGTATGGGAGTTTACTCCCACATGCTTAAACATTAAGGACAATTTTTATATTAAGTGTAGGGGGACTTCTATCGAAGTTAAGTAATTTTGATCTATTTTGGCCTATTAGTATTTTCCTTTGTTATCATAATTTTCTTTCATTAGAATAAATTTTAATAAAATTGTTTTAATAAGTTTAGATGTCTTTCATATATTAGGCCCGTCATGAATCTTTTGACTCAACCCGAGTTTACTTATTTGAGTCTGCTCTAGCTAATATCCTTAACGTGTTTAAATAAAGTTTTGCTAGGCTTTTATATAGGGAACTTTAAAACGCGAAAGTCTTAACTCTTACGGGTTAAGAACAAGAACTTTTCGCAAGTTCCTATAATTGATCCTAGAATTCGTTTATCAAGGGAACTTTAAAATGCGAATTCTAAACTTGAAAAAGTCTAAGAAGTTGCAAGATCCTATAGATGACTTGAAAGCCCAAAACTTTGATTTAATAGGCTAAGCATCCACGAGTCTCATTCCTTGAGATTTTAAATTGTGGAGAACGAGAGATGATAGAGTCAATTATAAGTTTGGTATTCTTTCATGAATTTATGTGAGTTAATTATGAGCTTTTTCTCTCATCGCTTGTTAATAAATATAATTGCAATAAATAAGGTCGTACGATTTGAAAAGTTACTTAGCTTCTAGCACAATATCGCTTAAAATTTGCTCGGTATTAATTAGAGTTCATAGCCAAGGCATAACTTATTGAAGCGGGATGCGAAGATTGGCGAGTCCAAAAAGGCCCTAACAAGGCATGAGGGCTACATTTTGTTGCTAAAGATCCAAAGTGATGTGAAGAATCATTTATCAAAAATCAATATGAAGGATCAAGACACACGACGAAAAGCAAATACTCCCCTAAAGATCATGGAGAAGTCTATCCGAAAAGACCCTAGCAAGGTATGAGGATAAATAGATCTAAGTCCTAAAAGGAGGTAGATCGTTGTATATCAAACTCCCAAATAAAGATTGGAGAAAAATGAAGTCGTGGTACAATTATGAAGAGAAGACCATTATTTCAAGAACGTCTCTCAAGATTTGAAGTATGAAGTCAATGCCAAATATTGGTCCGAGAAAGGTCTCAAATCGTGAAGCGAGTTATGCCAAGATATGAACTTTATAAGGTCCCGAGAAGCAGTTTTAAAAGATTTTGTCCTTTAGCTAACTATTAATTAAATTGTCCTACTTTATTTTCAGCCTAAACAACTATCAAAATAAGTCAACAATGCATCCTCGTGATCATCAACACAACAATAAAATATAAGAGATACACCTAGGAATAAGGGACTCTAAGTGAATAATTGGGCCACATGAGTTTGTGTTAGTTTGCTAACTTATAATAAGAATGATCTCGTTTTTAAGCTTGGTTTGAGGAACGTGAAACTTGAGGGTGATAAACATTCATGACAACCAAAGCCCTAATGTAAGTCTTCGATCTCTTTACTTGTTTTCTTCCTTCAAATATTTTGTTATATTCTATCTTTTTAAGTTTCCTTAATATCTTGTGTTTAATAAAGGCCAAGGTGGGTTAACTATGATGGAAAATATAATCTTGCTTTGTAACTAATGCATTGCATGAGGGCATCGTACTGGTCAAGTGTAGGGGATTTGATAGGTGTGAAAACACCCATCCTTTTACCACTTAAGTACAATAATAACCAAGCTAAAAAATGTATTTTATGTCGTAAATGTCAGAATTATGTGTGGTTTGTGTTTTTATTGTGTTTTAGGACCAAACTATGAAAAAGGAAGAAAACACGGGCTTTCACTGGCTTTTATCGTAGAAAAAGACAAAAGACGAAGTCAAAAGATCAAGAATGCAAAAAGAACGGAAGTCAAAGGCCTATTCTGAAGATTTATCGAAGAAAAAGTCTAAAGACAGAAGTTTAACGAAGTCGAAGAACCAAGTCTAATTAATGAAGAAATTAGAAGACGAGTTCAAATCATTTATCGACAAATCCTATGACAAAATCGAGAATGACGAGTTTAATGTCAAAGACGTGAAGACTAAAGAAAGAAAGAAAGAAGGAAGCTTCCAACCACCTACCAACATCTCCTCTCCCTATAAATAGAGACCTCCCACTTCAATGGGAGGTGTTAGCTAATTTGACAAATTAGTTCTCCACTTTATTTTATGCACTTTAAATATTTTCTTTATTTTCAAGTTAATTCATGTAAGTTTTTAATTTGTGTCAAATCTTTATCTTTAATTTTAAGCTTTTAATCATCTCATTCTACCTTTCATCTTTTTTTGATCTTAATCTTTTTAATCATCTTTGTTCGTGTTGATTGCGTGATCTTTATTCAATCTTTTTCATCATCTTTTTACATAAAGTTCATAGCTTTTTACATTTCTTGGTTCGTGGTTAAAAGTTTTTCAAGTTTTATCATTCATCTACTATTCTTGTTAAGCTTATTGGTGTTTTTGTTAGCTTATTGTCCCTAAAAAGTTGCGAAAATAATGCTTAAATTCGTCCTTTTACGAGTTCCCCTTTTTTAGGAAAATCAGACTCAATTTAGCAATTTTGTGTATTGCGAAATTGAACTTTTTTGTGTGTTGCGAAATTGAACTTTTTTGTGAATTGCGAAATTGAACTTTTTTGTGAATTACGAAATTGAACTTTTTTGTGAATTGCGAAAGTGAACTTTTTTGTGAATTGCGAAATTGAACTTTTTTGTGAATTGCGAAATTGAACTTTTTTGTGAATTGCGAAATTGAACTTTTTTGTGAATTGCGAAATTTGAACTTTTTTGTGAATTGCGAAATTGAACTTTTTTGTGTATTGCGAAATTGAACTTTTTTGTGAATTGCGAAATTGAACTTTTTTTGTGAATTGCGAAATTGAACTTTTTTGTGAATTGCGAAATTGAACTTTTCAGACATTGTGAAATTTTTAATTTTCAGACATTGCGAAATTATTTCATTTTTTTCTTAACATTGCAGATTTATGTTTATTTACATTGCGAAATTATTTCATTTTTTATGTATTGCGGATTTATATCATTTTTGTTCAAGTTTAATTTCAAACTTATTTTTCCCGCCATTTTCTTAAGTCTTATTTTTAATTCTTTTGTTTTAACGTTATTTAAAGTTTACATTTTTATTAAATTTTAAAATTTACTTTTTGTCAAGCTTTAATTTTTCGTCATTTACTTTTAAAGTTTTTATATTTTCGTCATTTACTTAATTTCTTTTAAAGTCTTTATTTAAGTTTTAATTAATTTATCGCTTTTATTACTTTGTCATTTACTTTCAAGTTTGTATTTTTACTTAGTTACTCAACGACAAATCTCTTTCTTTTTCACCAAGAACAACTGAGTCAAAAATTCAACCGGAGATCAATTCGATTAGACCGTGAACAACGAACTTTTTAACTAGTAAAATCATAATATTACACGCCATAATCACGCGTGACATTCCATTTACCAAAATGGGGTGTTACACTATCTCAATGCCGCCTCGGGTGGTAATTTTTTGTGTAAAATGGTCGAGGAAGCATTGTTGATCATTGAGAATAGGTCCAAGGTTTATAGCCCTCGTAGCACATCGAGTGTTCACAAGGCTTCGTCTTCTCCTTCATTGTCACATACCATCGATGCTTGCCAAATTGAGGCAAATTTGGAAAACAAGCTTTTTGATAAGCTTAAGAGACTTTTGATTGAGTTGAAAGTTGGTGAAGAACCCACTCCCGCTACGGCTAAAGCGGTTGAGGTTTCTTGTATGTATTGTGGTGGAGGTCATGATTTCTCCGAGTGCATTACCAACGGTGGTAACACTTCGAGTGCCTACGCGTCCACGGGAACTTATAACCAAAACGGTCAAGTTACCCATACTAATCAAATGACTCCACTGGGTTTTCCACCAAATCAAAATGCTAACAATTATCGAAACAATCAAGTTGGTTACCAAGGAAATCAAAGGAACAATTATAAGGGTAACAACTATGAGAATCAAGGGACTAATAATCAAGTGCAAAACAAAAATCAAAACCGTGATTTTCAAAACAACAACAAGGGTTTGCAAAACTTGAAAGATCTTCCAAATGAATTTGTTAATTATGCAACGGGTAATGATGCTAGGTTTGATAATATACAAAGGGAGATAATTAGCCTAAGATCCGAGTTTAAGAATGATTTGAAAAATGAGTTGAAAAACAATCTTGCAAGTGGACTTAAGACTCATACAAATAAAATGGAAAGTAACGTGCAAAGGTTACAACAAAATCAACAAAAAATGGAGCAAGGCCAACATGAGATTAAACAAAAGATGCTTAAGGCGGATAAAAGGCAATCTAAGTTTGAGGATAGAACTTCAAGCATGTTTGAGGCTATAATGTGTAAACCGTCTTCTTCGGTTGGTCTTCCTAGTAACACTGTGTCTAATCCTAAGGGAGAGATGAAAGTGATTACCACTCGTAGTGGTAATACCTTTAAGGAACCGACTCCTCAACCAATTACTCCTACGGTGGAGGAAATTGAGGAAGAACCCGAGGTGGTGGTCGAAAAGGAGCACATTGCAATCCCACAAACTACCGCTCAAACCACACCTACGGTTGACCCTTTACCATCATTGGAACCCGATATTCCAAAGGCTATGCCTATGCCCCAACCCACACCACCCTTACCTTACCCATCAAGACTTCGTAAGGAGAAATTGCAAGAGCGTGACAATTACCAATTTGAGCTTTTCATTAAGATGTTTCATGATTTGCATTTTAACATAAGTTTTGCCGATGTTTTAATCATGATGCTTCGATTTGCCGGCAACTTTAAGAGTATGTTAAACAACAAGGAGAAATTGAAAATAATTTCTAGTTGTTCATTGGTTTATCTTAACCGCATTCCTCAAAAAGTCGGTGACCCCGGTAAATTCTTAATTCCGGTTGGTATTCAAGATATGGAAGAATGCTATGCCTTGGCCGATCTTGGTGCTAGTAATAATTTGATGCCTCTTGCAATCTTTAAGTCGCTCAATCTTCCTAATCTTACTCCTTCAAGAATGTCTATCGAAATGGCCGATCATTCTATGATTACCGCAGGTAGATTGGCCGAAGACGTTTTTGTGAAAGTGGGAAAGTTCTATTATCCTGTAGACTTTATCGTAGCCGATATTCCCACGGATCCTCAAGTTCCTCTCATTTAGTTCGTTCATTTTTAGATACGTCGAGAGTGTTGATTGATGTGCATGCAAGGAAAATCCTTACGTTTCAACGACGAGGAACTTGTTAAAAACGCAACACAAAACTCCAAACTTTCTCATGTTTATTCTATCGCGGACATAAACTATATTGATATGATCGATGTCATTTGAGAGGAATTTTCACAAGAATTTTTAGGTTTTGGTGATGAAGAAAATGGTGGCAATCCCACTATGCTCGATCATATTCTTGATAACTCGACACCATCCTTCACTCCATTTGAAGGATGTGGTTTCACTTTGGAAGAGTTTGATGTACCTCTAACTTGTAACGAAGACCTCGACAATGATGAGGAATTTTCGATTATCAAGGATTTTATTAACGATTTCCCATTTCCTCCGCCGGTGTAGGTTATGAGTATCGAACCCAAATATTCAATCGAGGAACCACCAATCCTCGAGTTTAAAGATCTTCCTCCTCATCTTGAATACGTATTCTTTGAAGGAGACGATAAGTTTCCGGTTATTATTGCGAAGGATCTTTCGGATGATGAAAAAACTGTACTTATCGATGTCTTGAAGGATCACAAAGGGGCAACTGCATGGAAATTATCCGACATTAAGGGTATCAACCAAAGGTTTTGTACCCACAAAATTTTAATGGAGGAAGACTACAAGCCCGCAATTCAATGTCAAAGGAGGGTGAACCCCAAAATTTACGACGTCATCAAAAAGGAAGTCCTTAAACTCCTTGACGCGGGAATGATTTACCCTATTTCCGATAGCCCTTGGGTGAGTCCCATTCATTGTGTCCCTAAAAAGGGAGGAATGACCGTTGTGCCAAACGATGACAAGGATTTAATTCCAACTCGACTCGTGACCGGTTGGAGGGTGTGTATCGACTATCGTAAGTTGAATGACGCCAATCGTAAAGACCATTTTCCCTTGCCCTTCATGGATCAAATGTTGGAGCGTCTTGCAGGAAACGATTTCTATTGCTTTTTAGATGGTTTTTCGGGTCACTTCCAAATCTCCATCGATCCTCGTGATCAAGAAAATACTACGTTTACATGTCCATATGGAACGTTTGCCTAACGTAGAATGCCATTCGGACTTTGCAATGCACCGGGAACTTTTCAACGGTGCATGATGGCTATTTTTCATGACATGATCGAGAAGACGATGGAAGTCTTTATGGATGACTTTTTCGTGTTTGGTAGTTCGTTCACTTCGTGCTAAGGAAATTTGAAACATATGTTGAAACGTTGTGAGGAAACCAACCTTGTGCTCAATTGGGAAAATTTTCATTTTATGATTAAAGAAGGAATCGTCTTAGGGCACAAGGTTTCGAAAGCGGGGATTGAGGTAGACAAGGCTAAGATAGACGTCATCACCAAATTACCTCATCCCAAAACCGTTAAGGGAGTTAGGAGTTTCCTAGGATACACGGGCTTTTATCGTCGATTCATTAAGTATTTTTCAAAGATATCTCGACCCATTACACACCTCCTCGAAAAAGATGCTCCTTTCGTCTTTAACGAAGATTGTGTACGAGCATTTGAAATCCTTAAGAGGAAACTTACCGAAGCTCCCATTCTTGTTGCTCCCAATTGGAACCTCCCCTTTGAACTTATGTGTGATGCAGGTGATTACGCTATTGGGGCCGTTTTGGGGCAACGTCATGAAAAGCACTTCTTGCCTATTCACTATGTTAGCAAGACGATGACCGAGGTTCAACTTAAGTATACCACAATGGAAAAGGAATTCCTTGTCGTGGTGTATGCATTTGAGAAATTCCGACCTTACCTCGTCTTGACCAAATGCATAGTGTATACGGATCATTCGGCAATCATGTACCTCTTGGCCAAACAAGATGCAAAGCCGAGATTGCTTCGTTGGATTCTCTTCCTACAAGAATTTGATGTCATAATACTTGACAAAAAAAGGAGCCGAGAATATAGCGACTGATCATCTCTCTCGATTAGAAGATCCTCACAAAGTGTGTACGAGAACAAGGAAATCACCGAAACATTTCCTCTCGAGACAGTTGGTGTAGTGAATTCTAAGAAAAACTCATCCACCCATGGTTTGCGGACATCGCAAATTACCATGCGGGCAACTTCATCATTAAGGGTATGACGACTCAACAAAAACGAAAATTTTTTCGTGACGTCAATTTCTACTTTTGGAACGACCCTTACCTATTTCGGACTTGTGCGGATCAAATTATTCGACGTTGTGTTTTTGGCACCAAAGCTTCTAATATCCTTAGAGCTTGTCACGAGGGACCAACGGGTGGTCACCATGGTGCTAATCTCACGGCGAAGAAGGTCTTTGATGTCGGATTCTTTTGACCTACTACTTACCGAGATGCACCCGCACTTGTCAAGTCGTGTGACTCATGCCAACGTTAAGGAAAAGCCTCACAAAATGATGAAATGCCACAAAATATCATCCAAGTGTGTGAGATCTTTGACGTTTGGGGAATTGATTTTATGGGACCGTTACCATCATCTCGTGGTAATAAGTACATCATTGTCTCCGTTGACTACCTATCCAAGTGGGTGGAAGCTAAGGCTTTGCCCACAAACGATGCTCGTGTGGTAGTCAAGTTTTTGAAGCAATTATTCTCTCGGTTTGGAACCCCTCGTGCTATATAAGCGATCGTGGAACCCATTTTTGTAACGACCAATTCGAAAGGGTTCTAAAGAAATATAGGGTTACACACCTTTCTACGACTTATCACCCACAAACGAGTGGGCAAGTCAAGGTTTCAAACAGAGCTTTGAAGAAGATCTTGGAGAGATCGATAGGGGAGAACCGACAATCGTGGTCGGATAAGTTAGACGATGCTTTATGGACCTTTTTTACCGCTCATAAGACGCCCATTGGGTGCACTCCTTACAAGATTGTGTATGGGAAGAATTGCCACTTGCCCATTGAACTCGAACACAAAGCTTATTGGGCCCTAAAGCATTGTAATGATGACATTGAGACCGCGGGAAAACACTGGAAAATGCAACTGAATGAATTGGATGAATTAAGGGATATTGTTTATGAAAATTAATTTATTTACAAAGAGAAAACTAAAAAGTTTCATGATTCTAAAATTAAAAACCGGCATCATAACATTGGGGATCAAGTTTTGCTTTTTAACTCAAGATTAAAAATATATTCCGGCTAGTTGAAATCCCGTTGGTCGGGTCCATTCACCATTACCCAAGTATTTCCTTATGGGACCATCGAGCTAGCTCAAAATGATTGTCCTAACTTTAAGGTGAATGGCCATAGGTTGAAGCACTACTTTGGTGGGGAAGTTCCTTCTTTGAACTACCTCGACCAAGTCACCTTCCCTAATGATAATTAGTATTGAGGGGATAGAGTCAAGCTCATGACTCAGTAATAAAAACGAGGTGCCTCGTGGGGGAGTCCCGTGCTTATCCATGTACATATTATCTCTTTCTAATGTAGCTTACGTGAGGGGATTTGTGCCCTTCCAACCTTTGTTCTGTGGTTATTTGTGCATTGTGGTTTTAAGATGATCATTATCTTCACGATTGGAGCCTCTCGTGTTCATTTTACGTGAGCACTCGGTCGTTTGCTTTGAAGAATTTCTCGATATCCATATGATATATCCTTTGATGTTTTAACCTTAGGTTTTTAGCACACTTCATAAACGGCTATTGGTTTAATGGTTACACCCTTTCCATGCTAGATTAAGCATTCGACTTCGTCTCTAGTATGGGGGTATTCTACCCTTAGACTCGAAACATTGAGGATAATGTTTAACTTTAGTATGGGGGGGTGAATAGATACTTGCCTTGCCAAACCTTCACGCTTTCCAAAGTTTATCTTTTTGTTTATCGCTTTGTTGCAAAATAAGGCTAAAAATGGCCAAATTTTAAAAAAAATTCTCATGTTTTATAAGTGTTTGAAGATAAGAATGTAGATTTTCCGATGGCGAGAATAAGAGTAATTTTTTACTCGACCGTGCGTGTTGAGCAGTTAGCTTCGATTCCTTAACTTATATTAGGCTAAGTCTCTTAAATGAGGACGAGAAATGATAGAGTTAATTATAAGTTACTATGCTAAAATAGAGTACTCGTATTCTTTCAAAAACTCATGTGTTCTAATTGTTTGCTTATTATCCCTTCGCTTGTATATATATTTTGCTAATAAGTATTGGCTTAGCGGTTTAGTCTTGATTGTTGGTTTCTAGTCTTTTCTAGTAGCTTCCATGTAATTAAATTGGGAAGACATTAAGGTATCGCCAGCATCACGGTTTTGAAGTATTGGCAACCCCGAATAATTAAAAGCTTCACCCAATAAAAAGATTTCAAGTGCTCACCTAAATCAAGCAAAAATTCGAAGCTCGCACGGCCGAAAAATCTATGCAAAATTGAAAGTGATTAAGCCTTAATCTTTGAAGCTTTAAAGATCCAAAATTCGCTTTAGCGTGAGGATATACGTCTTTTGCCATAATAAATACCTCATGGCGAGGTTAAATAAAAGGCAAGGCAAGACCAGAGTCATATTAAAAGCTCCATGGCGGAGTTGAATAAAAGATGGAGGTAAACCTATGATAATAAGGCCCATCCGTTAGGGGGCGTATAAAAGTCTTGATAATAAGTCTCATGTTCAAAACTGTGACAACCATGGTTTTAGGGTTCGTCACTTAGACTACAGCTTAGGGTGTTTTGTGCAAATATGTGCTTTTATGTGCTTATGTGTTTATTTTGTGTGTTTGGAGTGAGGTTTGGATATCGTTTATGGGTATATGGTACTCATAAGTAAATCGAGGAACGTTTATTTCATGTTCATGATCTCACAAGGTAGTGACTATGAAATGAGATGGTGTTATTTCGTGGCTTTACGTATACGTATATGTATTATTAGGAAATCGTATTTTTACGATTCATGGTTTGCATATAGGTGTCTCGGATGAGGTATTTAGTCACGAGAACAATTTACGGGATGGTTTTAAGTCATTTAGGACTTAGTTATATAGTTTATTTCATATTCTAAAAGTTCTTATAAAAATGTATATTTTTACATTTTTTACGGTATACGCGTAAAAACTGACTAGTTTTACGGTTTTGAGGTTTCCGAGGCTTTAGGAGCTAAAATAAATTAAGGTAAATTAGTTATTATTAATAATATATTAATAAGTAATAAAAAGAAAAAAAATATAAAAATACATATAATAGTCGGTTTTGGGATGCAAGAAAGAAAAAGAAAAGGGAAAAAAAGGAAAAAAAAAGGGAAGCGGGCTTTTGTAATGGGCCAAGGACTTGTTAGGAAATTATATAAAAACTTTTTATTAACCAAAAACATTCATAAAATCCCTAGAGATCAAGCTTAAGTCAAAATCCATGGAGTCTATTTAGGGTTTTCATATTTTTCTTGTCTTCCATTAATTCTAAGGTAAAAATCTTCAATCTCTTTTTAATTAAATTGTTTTTAATTCTTTCTTAATCATTATATGATGGATCAAGGTTAGTGTTTATTAGAAAATCTGTAATTTAATGTTATCACAATTATATAGACATGATTAGAATAATTAGGGTTAATGATTAAACATGATAAGGGTAATTAATTTAGTTAATTATGTTAAATTCGTTTTTAAAATTTGGGCAAACATTTTGGGTCATTGTTTTGATCATATCTAGAGTTTTACAAACTTTTAATTTTCGAATCTTATGTCCTTGGAAAGGTAATTGAGTTGGTTTTCAAATGCAAGAAACGAGAACTAAATTGGAGGTCTGGAAGTGGGTCAAAAACAGGTTACATCAGTCGAGTGTCGAAAAAGTTTTTGGATCAGCCTGTTTTCTTTTTATGTATTGAATTGTTTGGGGTACTTAGAATTATATTGTAACCTTCAAACGAACATGAGACTTAGATTATATATTAAATAAAAGATATGGAGGAGGTCTAAACAAATGGGTTAGGTTAAGACCCTCTGATCAAAACAAACTTTTCACATGTTCAAAATTAGTAAATTCTGGATAGGTAAAAGTGTATATATATATATATATATATATATATATATATATAGAGAGAGAGAGAGAGAGAGAGAGGCCTTAACAGTGTCTTCAAGTTTGCGGCCAAAGGGGAGAGTTAGCTAACACATGTAAGGGAATTGGGTTTCTTTTACAGAGGAAGTTGATTTGGTTAAGGGGGTGTTCGACCCATAGTTTAAGGTATGAAAAACGGGACTGTTTTGGGTTAAATGTTAACGGGGTGAGTTATGAACTAAACTAAGTTAAGGGCTTTATAGAGGGGTGTCATGAGATGCATATGGCATATAAATAGGGTTAAGTTGTAGGACAAGGTTAGATGTCTATCACAGATTGATGAGCCATTTTGGTATGTGGTTCATGTCTTGATTGTATACGTTTGTGTGTTTAGATTTTGCTAGAGTGCGGGTACTTGGAGAAGCTTGTTCAGGTGAGTTTCATAGTCCTATGTTTTTATGAGCTATAAATGATTTGACTTCCAGATGGGATGGAAGAGACACTGTATGGTTTTGCAAATAATGTTGTGAATGTTTTTATGGTTTGTGATGGACTTGTGTGTACACTTATGTGATTAACTCCTATGTGGTTCTTGATTGTTATTGTGGTTTGACTTGGTACCAAGGGGATGTTGACAAGGCGGGGCCTTGAGATTGGTTCATAGGTGTATGGGCGCCTATGGGACCATGGTTATTAGTAAGGCTGGGAGCCTTGGAAATTGTGGTTATTGGTAAGGCTTGGTGCCTTGGAATTGTGATTGTATGGTTAATCTTGAATGGTAGTTGTTATGCATAATTGTAACATATTGTCCATATGTTATTTTATTGATGGTTGTTATTCACAGCTTATAACTATTTTGGGGTTGGAGTCTAAACCTATGACTCTCACCAACTTTATGTTGACGTGTTTTAGTGTCTCTTTCAGGTGATAATGTGGTTAAGCGTGAGAATAGGAGTGGCTAGCTGGGAGGCTTAGGATTGCATTGGAGGAACCCCCTTTCCTCTTAGTCTTTAATTATGTTTGAATTAGTTATACTTTGTAGACACCTATATGTTTGTTATTTGTTAATTGTATGTCTTTGGTAAGAGGTAGACCTGTTACCTACTTACCTAGACGCCTGCATTATTTATGATATCTTCATGACATTGTGTCATCATTTATGATATTTCCAATTCATTTAGTTATCTCTATAGACACGCTATTGTTGTGATGATATCCATACGTCGCGCCCCATATTCCGTCATGGTGGGGTGTGACAGAATGGTATTAGAGACAATGGTTATAGAGAATTAGGTTGCCTAGTCTAGCAGCCTAGTCTATAGCTTAAGGTCCCATGCATGTAGGTGTCATAGGGGTATGTGTGCATTATAGTATATGGAGTGCTTAGGTGTTAATTTTGTTTTGGATATTTATTTACCTTCATACTTACTTATTGAGATATAATATATGTAAGTACATTCATTTATTTTCTATTGATGCGACGTATGAACCGGAAGTGTAGGAATCTATTTAGTGTTACCCATGTCGCGTAGAAGAATAGGTGTGCTAGGTAATAATAGGATAGTACCGATGTTGAGTTTGCGACTAGTAGTAGATTCGAATTTCCGCTTAAATGGTTATGATCATTTTTTTTAATGTTGGATATTTTGTTGTTATTGATTTGTTTTGGCGTTTGAGCCTCGAGTTATGAATGAAGTTAGGGTTGACGTATGAGATGTTCTTATTTTACCTATACGGTATATATATATAGTGTATTTTATGTGGTATATATGTGGTGTAGTACTAATTTCTTATAAGTGTCATCATAGGAGGGAGTACATGGGTGAAAGGGGACATCTATAATTATGGAGGCCTACGTAATTATATAGGTGCCACAATACCAATGGACTTTCAAGTATGGTTGCATGAAAAAGGGGTTAGTACATGCTTGTATATGATGAGATCTGTATTTTGGGTATTTGTACAATAGGGGTTTATGTAATGGTTGCCTATGATATGGCTATGGTTTTTTTGTGTTATATGTTTTAGGTTATAGTCGTGTTGTGTGATTATGGGGTCAAATGATATGGTTTGGTTTTGGTGATTGGTTTTATGCCTTGTTGTGGCATGGTGAGATGGTGATTACTCGTATGGGAAAAACGAGTGTATGACGCGATCGATTGACTTGACATGTATGATAACGAGTATGTTTTGAGAGATTTAATAGGTATATATATGCGGATGTATATATACTAGTAGATGTTATGTTATGATATACGGTCGTTCAATAGTTATTATAACTTGAACGTACCTAGTGTTCTCTTGTGTTTAAATAGTTTATTAGTGCTAGAGATGGAGTTCCAACGACGTTTTGACTCTTTTTGATGTGTGTCTACATTGGGTATGTATTTATATTAATGAGAACTACTAAATTTTCTTGCAAATAAGTATAGCTAATTATAGGAAAACGATTTTGAAAATAATTTGTAAGTGTATGGTAAGATATCGTGACTTACATATCTTTTTATTAAGTTTGTGGTAGTAAGTTATAAAAAAAATTGTCTTGAAAATAATTGGATTAGTTTTCTAGGTAACATGTGATAATACATTTTAAAGGGTAAAGAAATTTTACAATAATTTTCTTAAGCGGAGTTAAAATTTTAGAAGTATTTAAATGGACGGAAAGAGTAAAAAGAGAGATTTTATTTTAATAATGATAATAATAACACAACACCTTGTAAACGTGTAATAGTTAGTTATAACAAGCCTAAATGGATTATATAAAATAATTATAATATAGAATAAAATGAACAAAAACACCATATTTTATAAACACGTATTGGTTTCATAATAACAAGTGAAATGAGTTTAATGTGAGTAAACAAGATAATGGTTAGAATAACATTATACTATACTAACTAGTGAATACCTTTGATAAAATAATGAAGATAAAAGATGAGTTTATTGTTAAATGAGATGATAGATAAAGTAAGTTTTAGTACACTAACTGAGTTGTGCCCTTTGATAGTAACAGAGATGGTAAAATATGACTATGATTTCATTTATTGGTGTTAAAATATGGTCCTAATGTGAAGTAACTAATTGAGATGAAAATCTAAAATTTTCTAAGATATTGAAATTTGGTAATACAAATCGTCATGAGTCTATCTTTGTTGTTGGCACACTCCATTGATCTTTCGGATTACATTGTTTTGTTTTCAGTTGTTTTGGCTAGGGTTCGTTTTACCCTATATTTTATTTTGGGACACGATTGTTTGGAATTCTTTTGGTACACGTCATGGTTGATTTAGTTATGTGGTTGTGGGAACGTTAGGATGAGAGGATAGAGTTGGGCAGTATTACTTATGGTTAGATATTATAATGGACAGATGTATTTTGGTTTAAAGGTTGTGTTGAAGGAATGATTAAGATTTGTGGAGTTTTGAAACTTAGATTGGTTACTGGAATAAGGGAGTAAGTAAAGTTAGTTGACTGGTCGTGGGAACGAGATGTCATGCTATGAGAAGTTGGTTGAAGTACCATTAGGAGATTGATGAAAATACTAGCGGATGTGAGGGTAGAGTAGGTTTCTACTAATGGAAATATGGGGCAAATAACACGCAAGGGAATTGGTATAGTTATGGAGGCAAGGTAGTAGTAGACACGTGAAGGAAAACATGGATGTGAAAGAATGATTGGTAGGAGGATGATCCACGGTGAAGTACAACAAGTAAGGAAGAGTGAGCCATTGAGGGGTTGAAGTACCTTTAGAAATATTGTGGTTGATGAGTTGAAGATAGAAGATACTGCGTAGTGTGAAGTTCCTAGGTAACATCATAGAGACGAGAAGGAGTGCGTGAAGAGCTACATCGTGAAGCAAGGAGCCGAAAGGACTACGTGCCGGCTGCTAGAAGGATGCAAGAGATTTCGAAGGAGTCACAGAAGTTGCAAGGACTGGAAAGGTGACAAGCACTATGATGGGAATCTCCGTATGGTTCGTAACGAAGAAGGACATATCGAGTACCGGAGTGGAGCTACAAAGAGCTGAACCAATGGATCGTGATCGAGTGACTACATAACATGGGATATTAAGAACTCGTGGAATTAACAAGGGGAGTCGAGTGACTACACAAAGATAGAATTTCGTGGCAATCAATATCGAGGGATGAGTAGTGAAGCTGAGCGGAATACGTTCGTGAAGAAGTGATTATAGGGTCAGTTTAGTGAAGGTGTTTATGAAGGATCTTTGGAAGAGAGAGTTATGCATTATCCAATGTAATAACGATTTCCATAGAGTTGATGAATTGAGTGAGAAATTTTGGTTGGACATGATAGTGAAGGAATTAGGGAGAACCGTGGAAGGAGAGAACCAAGTATTCCTAGAAGATAATGATTAAAAGTACCTCTTGTTAGGTCCAAGGTCGTAATAGAAGTATGAGACTTGAGTAAGAATTTAGAATATGGCTTAGTTTAGACATATAGAAACTAATATGGGTATAAAACGAGAGTGTGATCCGCATGGAATCACATGAAACTCTAGTTTGTCCCTATTAGGATGGAGTAGGAGAACTGGTCGTGAGGAAAACAAGTAAAGCTACGTGGAAAATTTTGACGTATAGATGTCTTGAAAGACGAGAAGCATAACCTCGTGATGTATGCCATTAGCCGAGGAAGAAGAAGGAAGTGTGGATAGATGCGAATAATGAATGAAATAGGTCGAGATAGGAATCAAAGGTAAAACTTTGGTATAGCCTAATGAGTAGACTAAAGCACAAAGCATGTTGATATTGTTGTAGTGTGGAAAAGGAAATGGCACTGACGTATATTGTTTGATTGTAAGGCTTAGTATCGATAATCGAGTGGATGCGGAGTTATAGATGTGATGTGTCATGAGAGACAAAGGCTTTGGTCTAACTGAGACAAGATGAGGAGCACTATGACCTTGAAGGTAAGACATTGTGTAGGTATAAAGGAAGTGTTGGGTATAAAAAAATATAAAAAAATCTTTCATTGAGGAAAGTGAGAAAATAAGTGTATGGGTGCTACTAATGAGCTATCCAAATTTGATGGAAGTAGTTATAACATGGGTTTGATGACAGTTGAAAGGACTAACTAATGAATATGTGAAATACCGTCATATGTCACTTTTGTAAGGAAATTAGAATTTTTAAGTGGTTTGGGTTAAGGACTAAAGGGATTGATGAACATGATTGGAAATGGATGGACGAAGTGAGAAATTGCTACAAGTATAGGAGTCGTGTTGAGAGCTTGGGTGACTGATTTAGAGGAGGTGGGAAACTCGTTAGCAATGTCTGAGTTTTCATATAATGATAGTTATCATACTAGAAGTCGATGAATGCCATTTGAGGCACTATATGGAAGGATAGGGTGAGTTTCCCCTATTGTGGACTAGAATTGGTGAAACAGGCTACTAATATAATAATGGTGTTTGTGGAAAGGACGAGAGAAACAAGAGATGATATGTTAAAAAGGAGGAAACCACTACAGTTTAGTGACGAAGTTATGTATGAAGTTTCACCCATAGTAACGGGTGCCATGTTTAGGAAAAAGGGAAAAGTTGATGTCGAGTTTTGTAGGTCTATTTATGATCTTTTGAAATATTGGACCAATAGTTTATGTGTATATAATTACCTAGGGAATTGAGTGGTGTACATGATATATTTCATGTATTTAGATTTGGGAAATGTGGTTTGAGAATTCATATTTGCATGTGCAGTTATTAGGGATTTGTGTTAAAAAGAGTTATTTGTGAGATTTATTGGCTGTGAGGTCAAGAGTTTAGGAATGAATTTAAATATTGTTGCTTTGTATATGTGGTATTTTGAGACTTGAACTAAAGTACACATGGAAATGAGAGGAGTTCATTTAGAACAAGTATCCTCATGTGATTTGTTGTTTGTGTGTTTGATCCTAAGAGTAAATATCGGGACGAGATTTCTATTACGAGGGAGTGATGTGACAACCATGGTTTTAGGGTTCGTCACGTAGACTACAGTTTAGGGTGTTTTGTGCAAATATGTGCTTTTATGTGCTTATGTGTTTATTTTGTGTGTTTGGAGTGAGGTTTGGATATCGTTTATGGGTATATGGTACTCATAAGTAAATCGAGGAACGTTTATTTCATGTTCATGATCTCACAAGGTAGTGACTATGAAATGAGATGGTGTTATTTCGTGGCTTTACGTATACGTATATGTATTATTAGAAAATCGTATTTTTACGATTCAGGGTTTGCATTTAGGTGTCTCGGATGAGGTATTTAGTCACGAGAATAATCTACGGGATGGTTTTAAGTCATTTAGGACTTAGTTATATAGTTTATTTCATATTCAAAGAGTTTTTATAAAAATGTATATTTTTACGTTTTTTTACGGTATACGCGTAAAAACTGACTAGTTTTACGGTTTTGAGGTTTCCGAGGCTTTAGGAGCTAAAATAAATTAAGGTAAATTAGGGTATTATTAATAATATATTAATAAGTAATAAAAAGAAAAAAAAATATAAATACATATAATAGTCGGTTTTGGGATGCAAGAAAGAAAAAGAAAAGGGAAAAAAAGGAAAAAGGGGAAGCGGGTTTTTGTAATGGGCCAAGGACTTGTTAGGAAATTATATAAAAACTTTTTATTAACCAAAAACATTCATAAAATCCCTTGAGATCAAGATTAAGTCGAAATCCATGGAGTCTATTTAGGGTTTTCATATTTTTCTTGTCTTCCATTAATTCTAAGGTAAAAATCTTCAATCTCTTTTTAATTAAATTGTTTTTAATTCTTTCTTAATCATTATATGATGGATCTAGGTTAGTGTTTATTATAAAATCTGTAATTTAATGTTATCACAATGATATAGACATGATTAAAATAATTAGGGTTAATGATTAAACATGATGAGGGTAATTAATTTTGTTAATCATGTTAAATTCGTTTTTAAAAATTGGGCAAAATTTTTGGGTCATTGTTTTGATCATATCTAGAGTTTTACAAACTTTTAATTTTCGAATCTTATGTCCTTGGAAAGTTAATTGAGTTGGCTTTCATATGCAAGAAACGAGAACTAAATTGGAGGTCTGGAAGTGGGTCAAAAACAGGTTACATCAGTCGGGTGTCAAAACAGTTTTTGGATCAGCCTGTTTTCTTTTTATGTATTGAATTGTTTGGGGTACTTAGGGTTATATTGGAACCTTCAAACGAACATGAGATTTAGATTATATATTAAATAAAAGATATGGAGGAGGTCTAAACAAATGGGTTAGGTTAAGACCCTCTGATCATAACAAACTTTTTATATGTTCAAAATCAGTAAATTCTGGATTGGTAAAAGTATGTATATATATATATATATATATATATATATATATATATATATATATATATATATATATATATATATATATATATATATATATATATATATATATATATATATATATATATATATATATATATATATATATATATATATATATATATATATATATATATATATATATATATATATATATGGAGGCCTTAATAGTGTCTTCAAGGTTGCGGCCAAATGGGAGAGTTAGCTAACACATGTAAGGGAATAGGGTTTCTTTTAGAAAGGAAGTTGATTTGGTTAAGGGGATGTTCGACCCATAGTTTAAGGTATGAAAAACGGGACTGTTTTGGGTTAAATGTTAACGGGGCGAGTTATGAACTAAACTAAGTTAAGGGCTTTATAGAGGGGTGTCATGAGATGCATATGGCATATAAATGGGGTTAAGTTGTAGGACAAGGAATCGATCCCAAATTTTGTACCCACAAAATCTTAATGGAGGAGGATTACAAGCCCGCAATCCAATGTCAAAGGAGGGTGAACCCCAAAATTCATGACGTCATCAAAAAGGAAGTCCTTAAACTCCTTGACGCGGGAATGATTTACCCTATTTCCGATAGCCCTTGGGTGAGTCCTATTCATTGTGTCCCTAAGAAGGGAGGAATGACTGTTGTTCCAAACGATGCCAACGAGTTAATTCCTACTAGACTCGTGACCAGATGGAGAGTGTGCATTGACAATCGTAAGTTGAATGAAGCCACTCGAAAAGACCATTTTCCCTTGCCCTTCATGGACCAAATGTTGGAGCGTCTTGCGGGAAACGATTTCTATTGCTTTTTAGATGGTTTTTCCGGTTACTTCCAAATCCCCATCGATCCTCGTGATCAAGAAAAAACTACGTTTACGTGTCCATATGGAACGTTTGCCTATCGTAGGATGTCATTCGGACTTTGTAATGCACCGGGAACCATTCAAAGGTGCATGATGGCTATTTTTCATGATATGATCGAGAAGACGATGGAAGTCTTCATGGATGACTTTTCCGTGTTTGGTAATTCGTTCACTTCGTGTTTGTCGAATCTTGAGAGAATGTTGAAACGTTGTGAGGAAACCAACCTTGTGCTCAATTGGGAAAAGTGTCATTTTATGGTTAAAGTGGAATCGTCTTAGGGCACAAGGTCTTGAAAGCGGGGATTGAGGTAGATCAAGCTAAGGTAGACGTCATCGCCAAATTACCTCATCCCAAAACCATTAAGGGAGTTAGGAGTTTCCTAGGCAACGCGGGCTTTTATCGTCGATTCATCAAGGATTTTTCAAAGATCTCTCGACCCATTACACATCTTCTTGAAAAAGAGGCACGTTTTGTCTTTGACGAAGATTGTGTACGAGCCTTTGAAATCCTTAAGAGGAAACTTACCAAAACTCTCATTCTTGTTGCTCCCAATTGGAACCTCCCCTTTGAGCTCATGTGTGATGCTAGTGATTACGCTATTGGGGCCGTATTGGGGCAACGTCATGAAAAGCACTTCTTGCCTATTCACTATGCTAGCAAGGCGATGACCGAGGCTCAACTAAAATACACTACAACGGAGTAGGAGTTCCTTGCCGTGGTGTATGCATTTGAGAAATTTCGACCTTATCTCGTCTTGACGAAATGCATAGTGTATATGGATCATTCGGCTATCAAGTATCTTATGGCTAAACAAGATGCAAAGCCGAGATTACTTCGTTGGATTCTCCTCCTTCAAGAATTTGATCACAAAATTGTTGACAAAAAAGGAGCCGAGAATCTAGCGGCCGATCATTTTTCTCGTTTGGAAGATCCTCACCAAAGTGTTTACGAGCCCAAGGAAATCACCCGCTCGAGACACTTGGTGTAGTGAATTCTAATCTTGATTCTTCCACCCCATGGTTTGCGGACTTTGCAAATTACCATGCGGGTAACTTCATCATCAAGGGTATGACGACTCAAGAAAAACGAAAATTCTTTCGTGACGTCAAGTTCTACTTTTGGAACGACCCTTACTTGTTTCGAACTTGTGCGGATCAAATCATCTGACGTTGTGTATTTGGCACCGAAGCTTCTAATATCCTTAGAGCTTGTCATGAGGGACCCACGGGTGGTCACCATGGTGCTAATCTCACGGCTAAGAAGGTGTTTGATGTCGGCTTCTTTTGGCCTACTATTTACCGAGATGCACAAGATCTTGTGAAGTCGTGTGACTCATGCCAACGACAAGGAAAAGCCTCACAAAAATATGAAATGCCAGAAAATATCATCCAAGTGTGTGAGATCTTTGACGTTTGGGGCATAGACTTTATGGGGCCGTTCCCATCATCTCGTGGTAATAAGTACATCCTTGTTGCGGTTGACTACCTATCTAAGTGGGTGGAAGCTAAGGCTTTGCCCACCAATGATGCTCGTGTGGTAGTCAAGTTTTTGAAAAGCTTGTTTTCTCGGTTTGGAATCCCTCGTGCGATCATAAGTGATCGTGGAACCCATTTTTGTAACGACCAATTCGAAAGGGTCCTAAGGAAATAAGGGGTTACACATCGGCTTTCTACGGCTTATCACCCACAAACGAGTGGGCAAGTCGAGGTTTCAAACCGAGCGTTGAAGAGGATCTTGGAGAGATCCGTTGGGGAAAACCGACAATCTTGGTCGGATAAGTTGGACGATGCTTTATGGGCCTTTAGGACCGCTCATAAGACGCCCATTGGGTGCACTCCCTATAAGCTTGTATATGGAAAAAATTGCCACTTGCCTATTGAATTAGAACACAAGGCTTATTGGGCCCTAAAGCATTGTAATGATGGCATGGAGACCGCGGGAAAACACCGGAAAATGCAATTAAATGAATTGGATGAATTGAGGGACATTTCTTATGAAAATTCATTGATTTATAAAGAAAAAACTAAAAAGTTGCATGATTCTAAAATTAAAAACCGGGTTTTTAACATTGGGGATCAGGTTTTGCTTTTTAATTCTCGTTTGAAAATCTTTTCCGGTAAGTTGAAATCCCGTTGGTCCGGTCCATTCATCGTGACTCAAGTATTTCCATATGGGACCATCGAGCTAGCTTAAAATGATGGCCCCAATTTCAAGGTGAATGGACATAGGTTGAAGCACTACTTTGGCGGGGAAGTTCCATCCTTGAACTACCTCGACCAAGTCACTTTCCCCAATGATAATTAGTATTGAGGGGATTGAGTCGAGCTCATGACTCGGTAATCAAAAACGAGGTGCCTCGTGGGGGAGTCCCATGCTTATCCTATGTATATATTATCGCTTTCTAATGTAGTAACGTGAGGGATTTGTGCCCTTCCAACCTTTGTTCTGTGGTTGTTTGTGAATTGTGGATTTTAGATGATCATGATCTTCACGATTGGAGCCTCTCGTATTTCGTTTTACGGGAGCACTCGATCGTTTGCTTTGAAGACTTTCTCAATATCCATGATATATCCTTTGATGTTCTAACCTTAGGTTTATAGCACACTTCATAAACGGCTTTAAATTTAACGGTTACACCTTTTCCATGCTAGATTAGGCATTCGACTACGTCTCTAGTATGGGGGTGTTTGCACCCCTAGACTCGAAACATTGAGGACAATGTTTAACTTTAGTATGGGGGGGTGAATAGATACTTGCCTTGCCAAACCTTCACGCGTTCCAAAGTTTATCTTTTTGGTTATCGTTTTGTTGCAAAATAAGGCTAAAATGGCCAAATTTTAAAAAATTTCTCATGTTTTATAAGTGTTTGAAGACACGAATGTAGGTTTTCCGATTGCGAGAATAAGAGTAATTTTGACTCGACCGTGCGTGTTGAGCACTTAGCTTTGATTACTTAACTTCTAATTAGGCTAAGTCTCTTAAATGAGGACGAGAAATGATAGGGTTAATTATAAGTTACTATGCTAAACGTAGAGTACTCGTATTCTTTCAAAAACTCATGTGTTCTCGTTGTTTGCTTATTCTCCCTTCGCATGTAAATATTTTTTGCTTAATAAATATTGACTTAGCGGTTTAGTTGGGATTGTTGGGTTTCTAGTCTTTTCTAGTAGCTTCCGTGTAATTAAATTGGGAAGACATTAAGGTATCGCCAGCGTCACGGTTTTGAAGTATTGGCACCCGAATAATCAAAAGCTTCACCCAATAATAAGATTTCAAGTGCTCACCTAAATCAAGCAAACAATTTGAAGCCCCACAAGGCCGAAAAATCTATGCAAAAATTGAAAGTGAATCAACCCTTAATCTTTGAATCTTTAAAGATCCAAAATTCGCCTTAGCGTGAGGATATACGTCTTTGGCTAATAAAACTACCGATGAGGTGGATAATAAAAGGCAAGGCAAGACCGAAGTTATAATAAAAGCTTCATAGCGAAGTTGAATAAAAGATGGAGGTAAACCAAAGATAATAAGGCCCTTCCGTTAGGGGGCGTATAAAAGTCTTGGTAATAAGTCTCATGTTCAAAACCGTTATAAAACCGTGTTTATCGATCCTTCTTGTTGACTTAATTTTTTGACATCGTTGTCTATTAGGAGGGGTTATTGATTTGATGGTTTTGGTTACACCGTTAGGACTCTATTTTTAGACCTAAATCTCTATTATCGCATAAGTCAAACAATGTATCCTCGTGAAACATTCAAGAGAAAATAAAATATAAGAGATACAACTTAGGAAAATGGGAGGATAAGTACGTGATTAGGGCATATGAGTAGTGTTAGCATTACAACTTATAATGACAATGATCTCGTTGCACGCTTGGCTTGGAATTGGGGTGAAAATCGATGACGATGAAATTATTTCTAACGAAGCATGCACGTGTTCTTATTCTATGAACCTAAACGTCTCATTTGTGATGAAAATCATACATTATGTCTAAAACGCAAGTAGTGGTAGCAATAGTAGTAGTATATCTAGTTTATCATTCAATAAAGTGAATAAAAATGAATTTTGGAGGTGCTACGATACTTTATTCTAGCATTGCGTGAGGGTACGACAATGGTTTAGTATGGGGGAGTGATGAGACTGCTTTTATACATAGTCTCATCGTCCAAATAGGGCTTAAAATACATTAAATATCATCAAAATACCCATATATATGCTTGTGTTTGTTGCTTGTGTATTTTAGGTACGGATATTGAGAAAATGACAAAAGATCACAAGAATCATGCAAAAACGAACATGGGAAACAAAGCCGCACAATGAACCAAGCCCTAATGAAGATTTTTCCCAAGAAAACCCTTGAAGACTTGAAGAATTATGAAGAAGGGTCCTCCAATATGGAAGAATTGACACTTTATACCCTTGTATCCTCATAATTATAAGATTGGTCCCTAAAGTTTGTCAAAAATTGCAAAAAGGGCCCTCCACTTTAAAGAATTGGCAATTTTAGTCCTTCAACAAAGCTAAAATGTCAATATTAGTCCTTCTCAAAGTCAAACATACCAAGAAGAACTCCAAGTTACAAGAATGACAAGTTTGGTCCTTTGAAAATATCAAAATTACCAAAAGGACCCTTGACTTTGAAGATTTGGCAAAAATGGTCCCTCATCAAACATGATTTGACAATTTCAGTCCTCCAAAATGTCAATCATACAAGTTTAGACCATTATCCTTGAAGAAAATACCAAACCAGCCCTTCAAGAATCAAGAATTGGCAAACATTACCCCTGAATTCACTTTATAAAACATTTTGAGGCAAAAGTGTAAAAAGGTAAAAGTTGTTCTGAAGGAAATGGGCGTTGACAGCTTTTTAAAGTGAAAAGACAAGGAAAAGAAAGAGAGGTGGCTAAACCTGGCAGACACAATTCTTACCTAGACCTACCAGCATCCAACACGTGTCCCACTCAATCTTCACAACCAATCAAAACCCACCATTTCTCCACATCAGCTTCCCACTCGCCGTTTATATTAACTAACTTTTCAAAATAAGTTAATTAATATTAAATCACGCGCTAAACACCCCTTTTAAACCTCAAAACAGATCAAACAACTTGTTCTTCATGTTCTTGAGAAAATTAGGCATTCCTTAATTACTTGTAATTAAACCCTAATTGTTTCCAGATTTATGATTAATGGTGTATTAATCAAAACCCAACCTTAATATTAACCACCTCATCACCCCACATGCTACATGGGACCTCCCCTGCTGCGTCTAAGAGGAAGAAGACAAGAATGGGACAGCCATCCAACGTCCAAGAATTGTGCTTACATCGTAAGCATGTTACAAGCCCTTTGATCACTTTTTCACTTGCGAAATCATGCTACACAACAAAATGCAGTCACATGATTCACAAGAGTTCAAAAAGCTACAAGGGAAAATTGGGGACTTCCTTAGTTAGGGTTTACGTTTTTTCCAGCTTTACTAGATAACTTGTAGCCTATATAAAGGCCTTAGTGTGCAACATTTTCACTTTGCTTTTGGTTTTTCCTTGTTCAACAACTTGTAAATCCTCTTTTTAGTTTAATGAAATTGTGTTAAGTTTGTTGAAGAAAGACCAAGTGCCACTTAATTTTAAGCTTGTTTATGATATTTGTTAACTGAAATTGAACCTCAAAACGTTTTTTAAACCTTGTGTAAGAAATTACACATTGGACTAAAACTTGATATTTTGCTAAGTTTTCTTGGTACATCTTGGAATTTTTGGGATATAAGCTGATCATAGCACCCTAATTATGATATTAAGGTGTTGTGAGGCTCATATCTTGGGGATAATCAAGAGTGGGTACAAGAAGTTGCATCAATCAAGTTTATTTTCCAACAAAGTCACCTTTCTGTTTTGATATTGTGCTTCTAACCTTGTTGAATCTTAGCAGGGTTGCTGTTGGAAGCTTGTGCTTGTTCTTGCTAGCACATAAGCTCTAACATTCGTGGGTGTGGATGTACATCCATGAGGTTTGTCTTAAAAACTTGAAAATCTGATAAATATTGGATTTTTGTGGATTTGTGCTCTACTTGTGTTCTTGTTCTTTTCTTGGCTTAAATCTGCTTAATCTTGCATGTTAATGTTGTTGGTATGCTAGATTAATCATTTGGTAAACTGAATCACACTTATACTTGTTTAATTTTTGGATTGAAAAGTTAAAAGGGTGTTTGGGATTACCTGTTTGACTTTAAATCTTGTTATTGTGTGAAGGAAAGTTTGTGTTTGTGCTTTATATCTGATATATGCTTGGTTGAGAGTATTTTGCTGCAAGTTTTGGAGTTTGAAACCTTGAATCACATAATCTGCTATAACTTGTTGATTTTAACTGTTTTTTACCTAAGATTTTGGTGAAATCTATAATTTGTGCATGCTTAGGGTTAAAACTTGTTTAAACATCATTATTATAACATATTTGATAGATTTGGAGGTTTGAATCTGGCTTGTTGGTCAAATACATCAGCAAAGTGAAAACTGCTTGTTCTTGTGTTCATCAGTAACTTTAAGTGCTTGAATCTTGCTTAAAACTTTGAATCATTGCATGAAACCTGTTTAGACTTGTTCATTTGAGTTTATAATAGATTATAATAGCTTGTGTATGCATTTGGTTAAGTTTGGCTGGCTGAATATTGCTCTAAGTGCTTATTGTACCTAAACTGCTTATTGTTCTAAGTCTGTGACAGATCTGGTGCTTAATTGAATTAACTGTACAAATTGGCTTGTTGGATTGTTGATTTCTTTGTTTGTACTGACTCCTTATGATCCAATGATCATTTGGGTGCCTTGTTGAAACTTGAATCTCCAAAAAAGTCACTAAAGACAAAAAATTCTACAAGTCAAGCAGTGGGAAAAGTTCCCACTGCTCAACACCCAAAACTAGCCCCTGCTAGTGTTAATTTTTACTCAGCTTATCAATAAGCTATTTTAGCTTATCCAGAACTGCAACAACTTATTTTTGTGATAGATCTTCATTATCTGGCCCATTTGATTATACTGGAGCTTATTGGACTTTGACTTTGACTTTTTGCTAGAAAACCAACTTAATTGACTTTTCCATAAGTGCTTATTTGCTTTTCCCAGCTTATTGAGTCAGCTTATTTGAAAACTTTTTGTTGAAATAGCTTATTTAAGTCATTTAAAAGCTTTAGAAACTTGAATCAGCTCTTGGGTGGCCTAGAACTCAAAAACGACTATTTTGTCGTTTTTTGTAGATTGCTTATTGCATTTTCAGGCTTATTCCTTTGGCTTATTTCAAATTTCTTTTTACAGATTTCTTATTTAGGACAAAAGAAGCTTGTGTGTCTAATTTGAGCTTATGGCATTAGCTTATAGCTTAATGGGCCAAAAAGCCCATTAAGAATAAGCTGTGTGGTATAAGCTTGCTTATTTCACACTTTCAGGTTTTGGGTCTTTGGAAAAAGTTGTTTAAAATCAAATTTTGAGTCAAGTAGTGCTTTTTTGGGCTTATTTGGGCCACTTTTTCATTTTGGGCTGAATTTAGCCCAATAAGGTGACTGTTTTGGGTTTAGCCCATTTTCTAGGCCCATTAAGGGTATTTCGTAATTTCAAGTTCATTTCTGAGTTACTTAAGTTAAAATTAGCTAGTTTGCAACTTTTTTTAATTTTTTAAGATTTTTGGATTTTTATTAATATTTTAATATTATTTTATTATTAAAAATTAAAAGTCTGAGTTTCTAAGTTTTATATTTTTCCTAGATTCTTGACACTTAATTAGGAATTTTACAACTTTCTAGATATTTTTAGGGTCTTTTAATTATTTTTCTAGAATTATTTTAAGTTTTTATAGTTTTTAATTGTTTAAAAATAGTTTTTAGTGGTTTTAAAATTTTGAAAAATACTTTTTAGCTTAATTAGGTTATTTTAATGGTTTAGAAACTTTAAGATCTTGATTGGGACTTTTATTAGTTAATATTGATTTTTAGGGCTTTAATTAGCATTAAAAAATTAATATTTAATTAATTCAAAGGTTTTAGCAAGTTTGGATTTTTTGTAAACCCTTAGAATATTTTAGTGGATTTTTATTAATTTTTAGGAATTTTTAGAGTAAAATTTTAATTTTTGTGCTTTTTACGGTTTTACGTGTACGACTCTTTCGTCTTAGTGTAATCCGTCATCGTAACCGTCATTCTCTTCTTATCCCATTTCTATCTTCTTTCTCAATATAATCACATCACTAATCAGTTCATTACACACACACCAAGCCTCCTTGAGAACGAACTTATTTTAGGGTCATAACTTGTGGTTTTCCTAAATCACTTGTTAACGCTTACCCTAATTACGCTCTTTTTCCTAAAAGACATAAAAACTCAACTATCACTCAACTTGTCAAGGATTGTGTGATGACTTTGCCAAAATCATGCATGATGAGTTCGAAATGAGTATGATGGGAGAACTTAACTTCTTTTTAGGACTTCAAATTAAACAAATGGACGATGGTATTTTCTTTAGTCAATCTAAGTACGCTAAAGAAATGCTAAAGAAATTTGGATTAGAAGAATCTAGACCAATGAAGACCCCAATGGCCTCGGATACTAAACTCACCGTAGATGATGATTGTGAGTCGGTAGACAACACCAAATATAGAGGTATGATTGGTAGTTTGTTGTACCTAACGGCAAGTAGACCGGATATCATGTTTAGTGTTTGCCTTTGTGCTCGCTTCCAAGAGGCTCCCAAAACCTCTCACCTTGAAGCGGTTAAGTGTATCTTCCGATACATTAAGGGCACTATACATTTAGGACTATGGTATCCTAAAGGGACTGGCGTAAAATCATTGTCTACGCGGACTCGGATCATGCGGGAGACTATGTGGACCGGAAAAGCACTAGTGGTGTTTTTACCTTCATGGGTTGTTGTTTAACTTCTTGGCTCTCCAAGAAACAAACCGCTCTTGCGATATCCACCACGGAAGCCGAGTATGTAAGTGCCGAAAAAGCATGCTAACAAGCTCTATGGATGAAGCAAGCGCTTGTTGATTACGGGATTCATCTTGATGATGTTCCCATCATGTGCGACAATAAAAGTGCTATAGACCTTAGCAAGAATCCGTGCAACATTCACGAACCAAGCACATAGAAATTTGTCACCATTTTCTTAGGGATAATGTTCAAAAGGGGAACATTTCAATTGAAAAGGTACCCTCCAAGGATAACTTAGCCGACATCTTCAATAAGCCACTTAAGAGGGAACCTTTTAATTACTTGCGTCTAGGTCTAGGATTAATGGAACATATTCCTTAATTGCTTTCCCTTTATTGAGTCTTTTACTTTCCTTTGAGTATTTTATCACTTTGAGTCTTTGAGTCTCCAAAACTCTTTTTGAAAATCTTCGCTTCTCCTTTTCAAAATCCTCAAAGTCTCTTTCGAAAATGGTCAAGAAATGTTTTGACATTGTTAATTCAATCTAAAAACGTTTTTTCATAGATTCTTTCTATTAATCTCGAGCTTACATAATTCATATGTATGATTCTCTCAAACATAGCAAGAACAAGATAGAATCATGGAGGATCATTGTGTCATGACTTAAGGTCTTGTCTTACACACATCCTACATCGATTTTTAAAATCCATGTATTTTGGTCAATCCCTATTTGGTGAGTTAGTATGTGTTCTCTTTGTCTATCTTTCTTAAGCATATCCCTATGATAAGTTAGACTAGAAAAATAAGATTTGCTGAAAAATCTTCCTTCACCACCAAAACTCAGCCACTGTAGGCGGTTCCATATATGAACTGCGGTCCCTTATCAGTAAGGAACCGCCGGAAGCAATAAGGAACCGCGTACAGTGCCTCCTCTTTTTCGGGTATTTCTGATATTCCAAATTTGTTCCAACATTTTTGAGAATCTTTGCTTCAACCCTTTGACCACCCAGAAAATACCTTGAGCCTTTCCTATTAAACCATAAGCATTTTGCCTTACTTCACATGCCAAAATGTCTTACTCTCCTAATGAAAGCCTTGATTCTCCTCCATTCTCCCCAATTGCCTTCAATCCAAATTCACCCAAGAACACTCTTAATCACATCTCTCCTACCAAGAATGTTGATTGTGGAACATCTTTTCTTCCACCACCACCCTTTAGTTTTCTTCCTCCTTCTCATAATAATGTCATGCACCATGGGACATATTGTCATTGTTGTCAATATCAACATCTTGCTATGGCACACATCTATGAGGAGTTGAGCTACATCAAGAGTCTCTTAATCAAGCCTCCTCTTCACTTTGATTATGAGATCTCCACCAAGCCACCACCACCACATTCCGCCACTACCTTGTCTTTCATATAAGCATTGGTTGCTTATCCACAAGACACCTTATTCAAGCAAATATTAGAATTCTAGATTAACTAGGATTAGATTTATGCTTTTGGCTTGTTTCCTCTTTCATACATCTTTGTATGACTCTTTTTTTATATGACTTCACTTGGATCTTAGTCTTTGTGTTTTCTTCTCTTTTTTTGTGACCTATAGCTATCTCTTATTGGTTGTATCTTTTGTTCAACTAACCCTTCTATGTAGCTTGTCACCATATCTCGATTCGTCGGTGCCCCAAGCAAGGGGGAGTAAGAACCAAAGGGGAGTCTTTGCAAAGTCCGTCTCTTCAACACCGACTTGTGCAACCTTTTTGCTTCGAAAAAGGGGGAGAAATGAATAAACTCGTCTTCGAAAAATCTTGTTTTTGTGTGATTGAGTTTATGTATTGTCGGAATTAAAAAGGGGGAGATTGTTAATGCAATAATGCCTAAAAACGTTACTTGCATTTTTCGGTCTCGCTTAGTTTTGATTACGACAATATGTAAAAACAAGCATTTACGAAAACAACGAAAAACGAATGCTTGAGTTCAAGTATTTTTCATTTTACCCATTTTCACTTAAGGTATGAATAAACAAGTACTAACCTTAATCAAGTGATCAAGTGATTTAATCTTTTCTTAAAACTCACTTTTTATTAAGTGTGACAAGTTTTTAATTAAACTTTCTTTTTAAGAAAATGTTTTATTAAATTAAATATTTGAAAATTTGAAAATGGCATATTCCCTTTTGATTTGGAATATCCTTTCTGGATATTTTTATAATCAGATATGACCTCCACCACTAAAGGACAAAAAGGGAGCGGAGTCTAGTCCGGTGGTTCCTTAGCGCCTAGGCGGTTCCTTATCGATAATGTACCGCTGGATAAGATAAGGAACCGCGGGCAGATATAGCCGTTGGCCCTTTGTCCTATTAATAGTGGACCTTTCTCAGATTTTCAATCCACCTCTTTTGCACACAAATTTCCAGATTCAAACATACTTCTTAAATTACTCAAATCCTTGATCATTTGATTGATTACTACTTGTTTAGAAGTGAATCTATCTCATCCATCCCTTCATCTTCAAGTGCAAAGAGAAGAACACTATCATTGTGAAGTGTTGAGTCCACCACCAAAGATCCTTCGAAGATCAAATTTTATACATTTGTTGTTGTGTAATAGTTGTGAAGATCCAAGTAGTTGTGTCTATTTGGAAGTTATGTATGTACTAAGTATAGTTGTGTAGATTGGTCCTAGCTACGATTAGGGCTCGACTTTTAGCTTAGAGTCGGAAATTGGTTAAGCGACGTGTACGGTTTTCTCCACCATAAGGAGCTTGTTGTGTAGTGAACTCTCGAGTAAGGAGTACTCGAGGAGTGGAGTAGGAACGAGGAGTGAGCTTCGTTGGCGAACCACTATAAATCCTTGGTGTTTGGTTTGATCTTTCTTTACCCTTAACTCTTTACATTCTTTATTCTTTGTGCATATATATTAGTTAGTATTAGTTTTAAATTATACTATCATTATTCATATTGTGCATAAGAAGATTTCACTTATTTCTTTAAGTCTAAGTTTTTTTTGAGAAAAATGATTTTTTGAAAACCATCATTTAACAAGTAAATATAAGAAACTATTCAACCCCCCCCCCCCCCCTTCTAGTTTCTACAAGTTATAGTCTAGAATTATTTTCTCAAAACTAAATAACGTTTATAAAAATCATTTTATAAAATAACCTAGTTCTCTATAACTACATCTCTAATACCAATCTATCACACCCCCAATTTATCATAGTAAGGAAACGCAATGGGGTGCGACGGTCATGACTATCACAAGATATAGATACAAAGAACGACTATTTTAAAGTCGTTTTCATTTAGTTAAAATCATAAACTTGTTCGAAAGTAAATGACATAGGATCATAAATAAACATTGTTTCAAAATACTTCAACATTGTTCCAAATATCCAAATACTAGTCACATCCATTTTATTTAAAAATCTCCTAAGCATAACCACGTCACTCCTCCGTCTTGATACCTGAGAAAAACATTATGAAAGCGTCAACACAAAGGTTGGCGGGTTCATATGTTTAAGTTTAAATAGTGTGATGAACCATAATATTTTTAAGGCAACCGACATATAATCTTATAACAAATACAAGATATAATAAGAGCCCGAGCAAATTCCTATCCCAAAGCAAATGCCTAGCCCGGGCAAATGAAATAATAACGTACAATGCACTTGGTTAATATCTTATACTTGCTATCGATTTATAAAATGTTTTTATACATTTTTCATGTTCAACCTTTTTAGTCCCGGGGTTAACTTTAGGTCTCGATATCTTGTTATTTAATAGCCGGAAAAATAAACGGGTTCCCATTATAAAACTAGACTGCAAGGTCTTCGATATTTGATAAATATCGCCATTTTTATGAAGTCTCTAAGTATAGCTAACAATTATGCAAAGTGGTGCACTCACAAGTAAAATAAATAAGTAATGTAGAATTATTACATAAGTGTTGATCAACTATTTTTGGAATTTAATTGCGGCTTCGTTACTCAAAATTAAGACAAACGGAAATTTGTTTTGAAAACTAGGCCGCGTCAAGTTAAATAAGTTATTTTCATATTTTCGGGGCATGATCATTTAGTTGGTTAATAACATATGTAAAGTAGTGTAGTCGGGTCGAACTTACGATAAAAATTGTGGAATATAATGGGGGTTTTGCCTACGTCTTATTTGCATACACTTTTATTCATATTACACTTTATTGTATCATATTTACGCTCTTCCCCACTTGACACACTCATATATATAAAAATCTTATCTTTCCATTTCCTATTTACGCTAGTATCAAAAATACGATTTGACACACTTGTTTTTACATTCTTGGTCCTACTAAAAACACACACATTAACACACAAGGAAAGTTTTCTCTTGTTTAGCTTTAGTCACTATCACCCCTACTGCGAATGGGAAAAGAAAGAAAAGAAAGAATGCTTATGTATAGTAAAAGGACATAGTAGTTCTGGCTGAAAAGGGAAGTCTTTTATGGCTTTACATTGCATCCATACATACAAGTAATACATACACGCATACTTACCTACACGCACACGTCAAGCACTTCTTTCTGAAAGTTGATGGACTTATATTTAATAGTTGTGTGACTGGATCGAACTCGAGATTACGGGATTGCTCACAATACGTAAAGAGTTAATTTCATTAATAAATGTATTTATTATATTTATTAATTTATTTAATAAATATATTTATATTCATTAAATTAAACCGAGCTATGACTTTAACGATCGTTAAATAATTAAGAGTTAAGTATTAACGAGCATTATGGAATAAATGGTAAGTAGAATAAATAGAAAGAAGAACGGAAGGTTTCGGAACACCCCAAGGGGGTGTTTGGGCCGTCGGTAATGGAGGCAAAGGGGAAGGGGAAAACTTCCCTTATATTTGTTTTGGACTACAAGAATTAGGTCTATATAAACAACCATCCACCCTCATAATTTAATACACCAATCTCTCCCTTCTCTTCTCTCTTGCGATCGCAACTCACAACCCACAAAGGGTTTCGGTTGGTTTTTGTGTTCTTTCGGTTTTACTTATAATGTAGTCCTAGCCCCTCTCTAGGGTTGTTGGGTAGATTTTTCCACTAGCGTAGAAGCTCGGTTTCACGTGCTAGAATCACGGTTAGCTCGTTGTATTACGTGTGTACAAGAACGTAATATAGTCTTACTTTAGACTATATCTTGGTGGTATTCATTATAAACCCGAATTGGTGATTCGTTCTTCATCTTGTGGATTTGCTTTAGCGTAAAGGTATGTAACCCTAATTTGATTAATTATAATTGTGTTATTATTATGATCTTCTTAAATCGCTTCCGCTATGTGTGCTATGATCTCGTTTAGGGTTTTATTTAATTGTTATGAACTATATGAACCTTCAGTGGCATCGAGAGCCGCTTTAACATGTTATAATTATCGAAAATCTAAAGTTTTTTAACTAATAGTTGTTTTGAGTTAAAACTACACGTTTTTTAGGTTTCTTAAAAATTAGGGTTTTGTGTTTTAAAGTTAGGGTTTTTTTTGGCCGAATTTTATAAAAAAAAATTGTTTTAGAAACCCTAAATTCCATGTTGGATAATTTTAGATTAAATTGCATGATTAATTATTATGTCATGTAAATTAAAGGTTATGGTCCGAAGAGATTTAATTGTTAAGATTTGAGGGTGGATCATGATGAACGTGCATGTTTTCATGGATCGTAAAATCGTATGTTTATATGATTTTATGTGCTACTTGCTTTATTTGATTCAATAAATCTTGAGTTAGGGAAGACTTTTATATGAATATAAAAACCTAGATTTGATGATTATTGAATAAATCGTATGCATGTGGCTATATGATTTATTTATTTCTCATATAAATTGTTATTATGTGTTTATGATTTAGTTTTGTTTAATTGTTTAGGTTAAAATTGTTCGAATTGTTGTAAACAAGGGTCTTTTTAAAAGAAATAATAGGACTAAATCATATTAAAATTATAATTTGTTTGAGATCTAAATACATAAGATTACGTTGATTGGTGAATTGCAATAATAATCTAACGGCTTACTCCTTTTGACAAACTATAAAGTGGGTATAACGCACCGCTGGTCATGTACCTGGTTAAGGAAGGAGATGTTAAGCCAATAGTCGCTGACCAAATTCCCGGCTCGCCTGTGTGTCAAATTGAAATTACCTATGATTATTATTTGCATTATACCTTAAGGTTGATTTACCACAAATTCACATCCGAATTCACAATGAATAAGGTTATTGCTTTGTGATTTAGCCATAAGTACGTTGTGAATAGTTGTGGGTAAATTATTTGATTAGTTGAACCAATACCTCAACATAATTTATGTAGAAATTTAGTCTCGTGAAGAAGTTTACTAAACGTTTTATTAAACTTATGCTATGGATTTGTATGCATGCTTCTCCATACATTGATTTTGACATCAAATTTATACCCTTAAAATTTAAGCCGAATGCTCCTAATTGACGAACACTTGAAATTGTTGCATCATCAAATGAGATTTTTGGATGATGTTGTGATGGAGAGAAAAATTTCATAGAATAAGAATTCACGTGATAGTTTTACGTTACTCAGATTAGACGACTTAATTAAGTTACTCAGTGAGATCTGGAAACTTAAGGCATTCAGAAGGGATGAAACATGTTTACAATACAAAACATTTTTTTGGCAACGTAAATCCCTTAAAATATCTATAAATTGAAAATTGTTTGTCAATTGAATTGTTCGACAAGTCGATATGTTGAGTACATTCAATACTAGCAGATCAACTAATGTAATGGGTCTATGTCAATATAGTTCTAGGATTCAAGGAAAATACCAGGGTTTATATACCGGGGTAATTTTATTTTCTTGAAAGTATTTTATTATCAAAAATACTAATATTTGAACTTATTTCTGTAGAAATGGCTCAACCCGACAATAACACTATAAGTTCTGCGTTTAAAACATTTTTTGATCATCATGAACTTACTGGCCCAAACTTCATTGATTGGTACCGCTCACTAAGAAATGTCTTAAGAGTAGTAGGTACTATTGATATCTTGACTACTCCTTTTCCAGAGGATCTTGCTGAAGGAGATTCTGAAGCGCAAAGGCTTGAACACGTTGCTAATGTTAAGAAGCACTCCTCCACTTCAAAAGAAGTATGAGCTATTCTCACCTAAGTGAATTCTTGATGAGCTCAAGGCTATGTTCGAAAAGCCACAAGTTGTGGAGATCTACGACTTAGTAGATGCTTTGCATAGCTGCAAGCAAACTTATGGAAAGTCTGTTAGCGCCCATTACATGGAGATGAGGGGGTTATATGGAACAGCTCATTGCACTAGGACAACCCTATGATCATAATATGGCTATCAACTTGATCAATAGGTCCCTTAACAAGGACTTCAATGATTTTGTTTGAAACTATAATATGCATTGCACGACGAAGACAGTTAATGATTTGCATGCAATGCTCATTGACTACGAAAAGGGGTTAAAAGACAAGGCATCTACTTCTACTCCTCATGTACTAACCATACAAAAGGGTAGAGTAAGTAAGCCAAAACTACAAGCGAACGAGAAGAAAGGCAAAGGCAAGGGTGATAAGGGCAAGCAGGTTGCGACTTATTCGAAACCTAAGCAGAAATTGGTCAAGAAGAATCAATCTCAGAAGGATGAGACTTGTCACCATTCCAAGGCAAGTGGTCACTGGAAGAGGAATTGCCTTCTTTACCTCGAAGAGTTGCGAGAAATAAAGAAGAAGTCTGAGCAAAGCGATGCAGCTTCAGGTACTTTATTTATGATTGAATTACTCAATTTGACATACAAATTAATTTCCTGGGTATATGATACGGGATGCGGTATTAACATTTGTAATACGCTGCAGGGATTTAATCTGGAAAGGAAGCTTTTCTATGGGGAACAATTTCTGCAAGTGGGCAATGACGCAAGCAGCGGTTGAAGCTAAAGAAACATTTAATTTAGTTTTACCTTCGGGTTTAGTATTGATTTTAAATGATTGTCATTATGCACCTACAATTGTTAGGGGTGTTATTTACTTTCTTGTTTGTTGAATAATGGATTCGTTCACACTATTGTTAATAATGGAAATTCTGTTTGGAAAGATGGTATTTTCTATTTTAATGCAATTTATGTGAATGGTGTGTTTGAAATAGACATGCATGAAAATGAATCCAAGAATAATAATAATTCTGTTTTTAGCATGAATAAGAAGAGAAAGTTTGACAAGAACTCTTCTTATCTTTGGCATTGTAGACTTGCCCGTATTGGGAAGACTCGTATACAAAAGCTTCCACGTGAAAGTCTTTTGGAAAATATCAATGATGAATCTTTGATAAATGTGAGTATTGTGTTGGGAATTATTGTTAAGTATCAAGTATCGTCAATGTAATTTAAGTATTGTTAGTATTATCAAAGTACCGTTAGTGTTAACGCGGTACATAGTAAGTACTGCTACTTATAAAGTAAGTACTACTATATTGATTAGGGCGAATATATCTTTGCATTAGATATGTTATAGTTTATAGTTAGAGTATATCTTATGTGATATACTTAATAGTTAGAATATTGATAATATATCGTCTATGATATAGTTATCTTTATAGAATATTCTAAGGTTTCTAGGGTTCCTTACTCTAGAATATTGATAAACTGCACATAGAGTACTCCAAGGTATTTGCCCAAGCATTGAAGGCTGAATTAGATACTAGGACAGACATAGATGAGGCTGAAGAGAAAATCAAGAATGATGATTATTAAAATTTTCACAGCTGAACTTTTACTATCATATTTTGTTTACTCATGTATTGTACTTGTAATTTTGTTTTCAGTATTAATGAAGTATGATGTTGTTTGTTAGATCTGTTATGTGTAAGAAGAAGTTGTCATCTCACTTACTATAACTTATTTAGATCTAGCTGTATTTATGTTTAAATAAGGGGAGATTGTTGGGAATCTAAGTCTGTTAGAATTCCCTTAGTCATAGATTTAAACTTAAATAAGTTGTTTGTTATTAACTTGCATGTGCCTAGGAGACAAGCAAGTAACCCAAGACTCACAGAGCTCTAAGTCTCTGTGAGCAACCACAGAGGAGTCCATGTCAGAGACATTGTCAAGGAAGTCAAAGATTACTTGAAGACATACTCATTGGCTGTGTTGGATAACAACCAAGATGTATCAGGGACTCTGAGTGGTTGAGTGTTAACAGGGGTGGCAATACCCTGTTAACACTCAGTACACTTTGGACATACCTAAGTGTTTAGGCGGGAAGTTTCACAGCCTAAAGTACAAGGAATGAAAAAAAGGGAAACTATGTCAGCTCTGTTTCCCTAAAGCGTCGTGGTAGACTACCAAGAATAGAAGAGCATCTTGTGACAGATGTCTAACATTGTCTGTTTTGTGTAGTCACCATCAACCAGTACATATAGTCAACCTTGTACCACTATAAATAGGATATGTAGGCTAGAGTTAATGTCGTTCACTTTGTTAGATTTCACACATTAACTCTTTACAACTCATAAGAACAGTTGTGCCTGTGTTCTTGAGTTTGCTTTATTTTGTCCAAAGTGTACACAACACATTGTTCTCAAACTGTGTTATCCATAACACATGTAATACTTGTTATACAATAATAAAGTACTACGTTTGAAAAGTATTTACTTGTGTTGATTATCCTTATTGCTCGTTTCAAGCTAGTATTAGGGACTTTCAGTCTTCATTGACGACATCTTGATTTTCTCTGAGTCCAAGGAGGAACACGAAGACCATCATCGTACAGTATTACAGATTCTTCGCCAGAAGCATCTGTATGCTAAATTCTCCAAGTGTGAGTTCTGGTTAGACAAGGTGGCGTTCTTAGGTCACATTGTATCAGCATAAGGAATCACCATGGATCCAGCAAAGGTTGAGGCTATTACCAAGTGGCCAAGACCGACATTAGCGACTGAAGTTCGCAGTTTCCTAGGCTTAGCTGGGTACTACCGTAGGTTCATAGAGAACTTTTCCCGTTTAGCACTACCATTAACCAAACTGATGCGGAAAGGGAGAAATTCGTCTGGACTGAAGAAAGAGAGAAGAGCTTTGAAGACCTAAAGCAGAAGTTAGTATTTGCACCGATTCTTACTCTCCCATCTGGTACGGGTGGATTTTAAATCTACATTGATGCTTCAGGGAAGGGACTTGGCTGTGTTTCATGCAACATGGGAAAGTGATTGCGTACGCTTCACGGCAGCTTAAGCCATATGAGGAAAATTACCCTACGCATGACTTGGAACTTGCAGCAGTCGTGTTTGCATTGAAGATATGGAGGCACTACTTGTATGGAGAATCATGTGACATCTTCACATACCACAAGAGCTTGAAGTACATCTTCACTCAACGTGAACTAAACATGAGACAGAGGAGATGGTTAGAGCTGTTGAAGGATTATGACATTAATCTGCAGTATCATCCCGGCAAGGCGAATGTAGTGGCAGATGCACTTAGTAGAAAGTCCGGTATGATAAATGGCATTAGAATTGAGGAGGAAATTATACGAGACTTAGAGCGACTAGACATCGAGATCATGGTACTTGGACAACACGGTTACTGGGCTAATCTTAGAGTAGAACCTGAGTTACTCTCTAGGATCAAAGAAGCTCAGAAGGATGATGGTTAAATCTGGGCGATAGTTCAGAACTTGGAGAAGCAGACAGAATTTCATGTAGACGAAGACGGTATCTTATGGCAGGGCATGAGACTTTGTGTTCTTGTTGATTAAGAACTCCAGGAAGCATTGTTAGCTGAAGCTCATAGCTCCACATTCTCCATTCACCCTGGTTCGACCAAGATGTACCATGACGTCAAGCAATAATTTTGGTGGAGTGGTATGAAACATGATGTTGCGACTTACGTCTCCAAATGTCTTACCTGCCAGCAGGTTAAGATCGAGCATCAGCGGTCTAGTGGTTTACTACAATCGTTAGACATTCCAGAGTGGGAGTGGGACAAAATTACCATGGATTTTGTTATCGGTCTTCCGCGGACAAAGAGGAGGCATGATGCGATTTGGGTTATCGTTGATCGACTTACTAAGTCAGCTCATTTCTTACCGATCCGCAAGGATGATCCAGTCAGTAAACTCGCCGATACTTACAAGAAAGACATTAGAAGACATGTTGAGGTCATGTGCGTTGGAATGGACAGGAGATTGGGACGATTACATCTGTTTGGTAGAGTTTTCATACAACAACAGTTGGCACGCTAGCATTAAGTGTGCTCCATTCGAGATGTTGTATGGCAGAAAGTGTCGCGCCCCAATTTGCTGGGATCAGGTTGGTAGAGTTGACCAACGAGAAGGTTGTTGTAGCTAAGCAGAAATTGCAAGAGGCACGTTCACGTCAGAAGAGTTATGCCGACAAGCATCGTAGGGACTTACATTTTAACGTAGGAGATCACGTCTTTCTTAAGGTATCGCCGGCACGTGGCGTTAAGCGTTTTGGGATCAAAGGGAAGCTCAGTCCTCGATTCATTAGACCGTTTGATGTCATTGAGCGAGTCGGTGAAGTATCTTATCGTTTAGCGTTACCTCTACAGCTTTCTCACGTTCATGACATTTTCCATGTGTCCTTACTCCGAGGGTACAAGTATCATCCCCTTCACATGGTTCAGTATCCACTAGAATAGATTCGTGAAGATCTTACCTTCATAGGTAACCCAAACGAGTTCTTGACAGGCAAGAACGAGTCATGAGGAAGAAGACTATTCCATCCGTCAAAATCCTTTGGAGGGACCATACCGAGCGGGAAGCCACTTGGGAGACCGAGGAGTCTATCAGGACTTCTTACCCTTATTTCAAGTTTTGAATTCGGGTATGTTCCTCTTTTTAGTTTACTTTATCTATAATTCGGGGACGAATTATTCTTTTTAGGGGGAAGAGTTGTAAAACCCGCATGCTTTTACCATGAATAGTACCCTTAGTATCGTACGTACAAGATTAGAACTTTCCTTTTATAACATGAATACGTTTCACGGATATAAATTACAAGAACTACGTACGTGTTATTACACGATAAGTATTAAGTACATGTTAATACACGATAATTATTATCAATAATAATTATAATCAAGAACATGAAATCATGAACGTAAGAATCACGAATATATAATTATGTACTTACGTATATTATTATTATTACGTATAAGTATTTATAATAACACGAATATTTAATAATAACGTAACGTAAATACGAACACACGAACACGTAAATAATTAGAACACGTAAAAGCTACGGGTTTCCCTTGGTGGGCCCTACAAGCCGCGGCAACAAGAGAGGAGGGGGCCCAGCGCATTTGTTTTTACTAAATAAACAAATAAGGAAAAACATTATTCATTCACAGAAGAATTTTACAAAAAGCAAAAACCCTAAAATCTTTCTCTCTCTCTCTTATTCGCCGGCAGCTACATCGAACAAGGGGTGATTGGTTGATTCCGATTAAACAAATCATAAGAACGCGTTCATGTATTCATCCTCCATTTATTCCAAGTGTTTTGGTAATTCGAAAACCTTTCTTTTTACGTTTTTTTATGCACGTATGATCATGGGGGTTTAAAAACAAGATTAATAACATGCTAATAATCATGGTGGGGAAATTAATTAGGGTGTTTTCGGGTTTGCTTGTCTCGGCCGCCACACAAACCGAGATTCCCATGACTCTCAGTGTCGTTTGGTCCGCACCACCACACGAGACATATGTCTCGGTGTGGTATAGGTTCGGTCGGCAGCAGGTACAAGGCACCCCGACATGCGTCGGGGGTGTCCATGTAGTTTTGGGTGGTCTCGACAGCCACATCCTCACCACCGGCTTAAGCCGGTGGCTATTTTTGGTAAGCAGGAGGAACACGCAGCAGGCAGGGGAAACCACCGGCAACTACCGGTGGGAACCTTTTGGTCAGCGGCTAGCCGAGAAGGACAAGACCACCGGCAGCAGCCGGTGGCAGTGTTGCCGAGAAAAGGGGCAACCGGCTTAGGCCGGTTTGCCATTGTTTTCGGATGGGATTGGTTCGGCCGGTTCACGGGTTCACGGGCCGGTTCATGATATGTTTTAAAAAAATAATACATTGGTTCGGTTTATTAATTTACAAGTATATTTATTTTACAAGTTAATTGAATTAATTTAACATGGCATATAATTAATTTAATTAAAACATGGACTTAGGTTTATTATTATTATTATTTAATAATACATGATTTTAACCTTAGTATTTATTTATGTAATTTAGACTATAGTAATTATTTAATTATTAAAACATGACATATAATTAATTAATTTTCATGACTTAGGTTATATTAATATAAATTTTAATAAATGTTTTTAACCTAAGTATTTTATACACTTAAATTTATTTAAATCATGATTATATTTAATTAAATCGTATAACATATAGTTTATTTAATTAACATGTTATAATTAATAAACTATACTATTAATCACATGACTTAGTATATTTAATCAGTAAAACTTAAGCTTATCTTTTTAGCTTATTAATCCATCTTATTTCTAATTATGGAAACTTTTTATTTCAGGAAACTTACTATTTTTAGAAACTTTCTATTTTTAGAAAATTAACTATTTTAAGCAATTAATCTATTTTTGGAAACTTTCTATTTTTGGAAACTTTCTATTTTTGAAAACTTTCTATTTTTGGAAACTTTCTATTTTTAGAAACTTTAAATTTTAGGAAACCTGCTATTTTTAGAAAGTTACTTATTATTACACAACAAGTATAATAATACAAGTAATACTTAATCAGAATATACATAATACATGATAAACACAGTATGACGTTAAATCAGTAAAATAAGACATGAACATATAAACAAGCTAAGACATGATATAAAACCAGTTACGTACTCAGTAAGCAGAATACTTATACACGTATACTATTTATGTAGCATTAGTGAGATCGAAGTAGGACTCTCTTCCGTTCGTCTTCTTCGTTCACTGGACACAAGGTACGGATTCTCTGTCCTTCAGTATGGACATTCTTTCCTTATTTAGGATTTCCACGTATGCAGCCAACTGTTTTCCCAGTATAAGTTTTATATGTTTTGATTTGCTTATGTTTAATTTAAATTCCTAAGCCATATATATTCATGACCAGTTTCACCTAGTTATGGAGGAACCATAACCATAACACTGGAGGCACCAGTGTTATGACTTCACCACGGCAGAGTAATAGCTCCTGGCGTCCCTTTCAGCTTTTGGCCATATTATTATATTATCATGTGGGGCGTATGGGTGCATCCTAGGTTACATGTTTTAGCATATTATTCAGGTGAATATGGTGTGTGCCTTGCATCCTTCACAAGGAGTTGATCCCTCATAACCAAACTTATATTAATTAGAAGCAACCCCTCTAATTGCATGATGAGGTCACCCCTCCAATTATTCATGCACGTTGATATTTCATGACCTATATTGGCTTAATGGTTAACATGTTAAACAGTTTTTATAAGATAAACATAAGGCTTTTCAAACTATAAAACCAGTTTTACTAAGTTACACCAGGTTTTCCAGGACTTAATCAATTTCGCTGCTATATGTCGTATATGCTTATGTTATTAATTCTATGCTTGTATATCCGTGCACTGAGCGTTATGCTCAGCCGTTTTCCTTTCATGTTCCCAAACAACATGTACTCAGGAACGATCGTAAACTTTAAGCGTACGCGCATATGGATTGGAAGCTTTCTAACCTTCATTACTTTATGCATTTCATCATACATTTTGATACTTATTTCCATGCACATTGTTTAGTCCTTTTTCCTTTACAGTACTTATGTATGTGTGTGATGAGCATATACTTTGGGGTACTGATGTTTGTTTCAGGTATTTCCTTTATGGTCATGTAATGTTTAAGACATTTTTCCTTGTATGCTTTGATGACACGCTGATAGGTGTGAAAACATCCATCCTTTTACCACTTAATTACAATAATAACCAAGCCAAAACGTGTATTTTATGTCGTAAATGTCGGAATTATGCGTGGTTTGTGTTTTTATTATGTTTTAGGACCAAAATATGAAAAAGGAAGAAAACACAGGCTTTCACGGGCTTTTATCGTAGAAAAGGACAAAAGACGAAGTCAAAAGATCAAGAATGCAAAAAGAACGGAAGTCAAAGGCATATTCTGAATATTTATCGAAGAAAAATTCTAAATACGGAAGTTTAAAGAAGTCGAAGAACCAAGTCTAATTAATGAAGAAATTAGAAGACGAGTTCAAATCATTTATCGACAAATCCTAACACAAAATCGAGAATGACGAGTTTAATGTCAAATACGTGAAGACTAAAAAAAGAAAGAAAGAAGGAAGCTTCCAACCACCTACCAACATCTCCTCTCCCTATAAATAGAGACCTCCCACTTCAATGGGAGGTGTTAGCTAATTTGACAAATTAGTTCTCCACTTTATTTTGTGCACTTTAAATATTGTCTTTTCATATTGTCTTTATTTTCAAGTTAATTCATGTAAGGTTTTAATTTGTGTCAAATCTATATCTTTAATTTTAAGCTTCTTAATCATCTCATTCTACCTTTCATCTTTTTTTTATCTTAATCTTTTTAATCATCTTTGTTCGTGTTGATTTCGTGATCTTTATTCAATCTTTTTCATCATCTTTTTACATAAAGTTCATAGCTTTTTACATTTCTTGGTTCGTGGTTAAAAGTTTTTCAAGTTTTATCATTCATCTAGTATTCTTGTTTAGCTTATTGGTGTTTTTGTTAGCTTATTGTCCCTAAAAAGTTGCGAAAATAGTGCTTAAATTCGTCCTTTTACGAGTTCCCCTTTTTTAGGAAAATCTGATTCAATTTAGAAATTTTTGTGTATTGCTAAATTGAACTTTTTTGTGTATTGCGAAATTGAACTTTTTTGTGAATTGCGAAATTAAACTTTTTTGTTAATTGAGAAATTGAACTTTTTTGTGAATTGCGAAATTGAAATTTTTTGTGAATTGCGAAATTGAACTTTTTTGTGAATTGCGAAATTGAACTTTATTGTGAATTGCGAAATTGAACTTTTTTGTGAATTGCGAAATTGAACTTTTTTGTGAATTGCGAAATTGAACTTTTTTGTGAATTGCGAAATTGAACTTTTTTGTGAATTGCGAAATTGAACTTTTTTGTGTATTGCGAAATTGAACTTTTTTATGAATTGTGAAATTGAACTTTTTTGTGAATTGCGAAATTGAACTTTTCAAACATTACGAAAACTTTACTTTTCAGACATTGCGAAATTATTTCATTTTTTTCTTAACATTGCGGATTTATGTTTTTTTACATTGCGAAATTATTTCATTTTTTATGTATTGCGGATTTATATCATTTTTGTTCAAGTTTAATTTCAAACTTATTTTTTCCCGCCATTTTCTTAAGTCTTATTTTTAATTGTTTTGTCTTAAAGTTATTTAAAGTTTATATTTTTATTAAATTTTCAAATTTACTTTTGTCAAGCTTTAATTTTTCGTCATTTTCTTTTAAAGTTTTTATATTTTCGTCATTTACTTAATTTCTTTTAAAGTCTTTATTTAAGTTTTAATTAATTTATCGCTTTTATTACTTTGTCATTTACTTTCAAGTTTGTATTTTTACTTAGTTACTCAACGACAAATCTCTTTCTTTCTCACCAAGAACAACTGAGTCGTACATTCAACTGGAGATCAATTCGATTAGACCGTGAACAACGAACTTTTTAACTAGTAAAATCATAATATTAAATGGCGCCGCTACCGGCTCTTTTCGTGAAGATTAACGGTTTTTGTGAGAGACGCGTTGGATTTTGGGATCCGTTCACTCGTGAACGTTATTTTTCTTACATTTTTCAAAAAAAAATTAAAAAAATCCATAAAAATCAAAAATTCCAAAAATACAAAAACATTTAAAAAATCATAAAAAAACATTTCTTTTTCAAAAGTTTTGCACCAAAAATATTCCTATAATCCTCTATTGTGTTTAATTCTTTTTCTCAACCCCTCTTATTTTTAATTCTTCATGGATTCGTATGTCTATTGCGTAGGGTGTGGGAGACCATTGTATGGTTTTCAAACTTGTCAATGGTGTACATGTGAGCGGTGCGGAAATGATATTGACAATACACAATTTGGATTTTGTCCCTCGTGCAATTCGATTAACTCATCCTTTGCTTCTAATGCACTTACTTCCCCCTCTTGCATATATTGTAGAAGCAATTCTCATTGGCATGTTTCGTGTCCGATTCGATACCCGTCTCATGACGTGCAAGAACTGGGTTACAATTATGACAATGGTAATAGTTATCCACAAGACGCACCGGGTTTTTCTCATTACCCGTGTTGCAATCATATTGGGGGCCCTCACGATACTTCTTATTGTCAACCGATGAATTATTATGAGCCACATCCGTGTTATAATTTCGGTTTTCAAAATTTTGAGCCCCCACAATACTCCGTCGTTCATCAACCTTCTTTTGGAATGAGTGAGGAACTACTCACTAATTTGGCTGGAATTCTAGATCGCCTCCCAGCTATCTTGGAGAAGGCAAGCCGACAAGAGCAAATTTCGAATATCGAGGCTTATACTCCTCCTCCTGTGCATCCATACTATTATGATGATGATGACGATGAGAATACTATTTCTTGGAATGATCTTGTTGCTCAATGTCCTAGTGCAATTGCACCTCCTTCTCTCGATATCCCAAATGCGTCTAAGGATAGTGATTCATCGAGTGAAATTAGTGAATTTGGTCTCGACAACTTATTTGAGGAGGTTTGTGTTGTACCGACTTTTGTTGAGCTTACAGACGAGGCCGCTCTTAATGATGATGATTTTTCTCCATGCTATGAGAATTTCACTTTTGAAATTTCTCATCTTTCCCCATTTCCTCCGGGAGATGAGGATGAGGTTGATTTATTCTCTCCAACTTACGAGAAGTTCACCACTGAACTTGGTCTTGTAGATGAGGTGGAAGACGTTATTCTTCGCGAAAAATTACTGAAATTTCATCTTCTTATTGCTCAAATTGAAGCGTTGAATTCTCCTCCTATTTCTGAGTCTTTACCTCCATCTATTACTCCCGTTGAGAATAATGACACATTTATGAAAGAAATCGACATTCACTCAATACCTCCGGGTATTGATGATGATGACATGGAGGAGGATATTCTTTTTGATACTTTAATGCCTGAAGATATTGTCTCAAGTCCCCCTCCCGAGCACCTCTTATCCCATAGTTTGGAGACCATTACTGAGGATGAGTGCTTTGACCCGGGAGGTGACATTGACCATTCCATGATTGACACCTTTACGGCTTTGCCGCTCAGTGATAATCATATGTCTTTTGGGGATGACATTTTGATTCCTTTACCCATCCCACCTCCCATGGATCATGCTTTCACATACTTTTCGTATATTGAGATGACTTTTCTGCCGTTCAAGACTTATCCTCCGGCCTCTCTTGTTTTATTTTCCTCTGGGAACGAAGACAAGGTCTTTGATCCCGGTATTACATTTGAGGCTTCCCCATGGACCATTTAATTCGGGGTCGAGTCAGGCTCCTGACTCGGTTAACAAAAACAAGCGCTTCTCGGTAGGCAACCTGATTATCTATCTTTCTTTATCCGTTTTTATAATAAGTGTAGGGGGAGACCCTCGTAAGTGTTTGTTGTTTTCTTTCTTATGATGTGCAGGGATTGGAGCTTTCAAGATCCACTTTTGATGACTTTTGACGACCCGTGTACCCGTCTTCCCGGTTCTATCCTAAAACTCTTTTGATTCACTATTTTATATTCTTCAATATTACAATAGGAATCACTTTAATTGTCTCTTCCTTAGCAAGATTTAAACAACGTGCACAATGTCCTAAGTGTAGGGGAGTTTACTCCCACATGCTTAAACATTAAGGACAATGTTTATATTAAGTGTAGGGGGGACTTCTATCGAAGTTAAGTAATTTTGATCTATTTTGGCCTATTAGTATTTTCCTTTGTTATCGTAATTTTCTTTCACTAGAATAAATTTTAATAAAATGGTTTTAATAAGTTTAGATGTCTTTCATATATTAGGCCCGTCATGAATCTTTTGACTCAACCCGAGTTTACTTATTTGAGTCTGCTCTAGCTAATATCCTTAACGTGTTTAAATCAAGTTTTGCTAGGCTTTTATATAGGGAACTTTAAAACGCGAAAGTCTTAACTCTTACGGTTTAAGAACAAGAACTTTTCGCAAGTTCCTATAATTGATCATAGAATTCGTTTATCAAGGGAACTTTAAAATGCGAATTCTAAACTTGAAAAAGTCTAAGAAGTTGCAAGATCCTATAGATGACTTGAAAGCCCAAAACTTTGATTTAATAGGCTAAGCATCCACGAGTCTCATTCCTTGAGATTTTAAATTGTGGAGAACGAGAGATGATAGAGTCAATTATAAGTTTGGTATTCTTTCATGAATTTATGTGAGTTAATTATGAGCTTTTTCTCTCATCGCTTGTTAATAAATATAATTGCAATAAATAAGGTCGTACGATTTGAAAAGTTACTTAGCTTCTAGCACAATATCTCTTAAAAGTTGCTCGGTATTAATTAGAGTTCATAGCCAAGGCATAACTTATTGAAGCGGGATGCGAAGATTGGCGAGTCCGAAAAGGCCCTAACAAGGCCTGAGGGCTACATTTTGTTGCTAAAGATCCAAAGTGATGTGAAGAATCATTTATCAAAAATCAATATGAAGGATCAAGACACACGACGAAAAGCAAATACTCCCCTAAAGATCATGGAGAAGTCTATCCGAAAAGACCCTAGCAAGGTATGAGGATAAATAGATCTAAGTTCTAAAAGGAGGCAGATCGTTGTATATCAAAATCCCAAATAAAGATTGGAGAAAAATGAAGAAGTCGTGGTACAATTATGAAGAGAAGACCATTATTTCAAGAACGTCTCTCAAGATTTGAAGTATGAAGTCAATGCCAAATATTGGTCCGAGAAAGGTCTCAAATCGTGAAGCGAGTTATGCCAAGATATGAACTTTATAAGGTCCCGAGAAGCAGTTTTAAAAGATTTTGTCCTTTAGCTAACTATTAATTAAATTTTCCTACTTTATTTTCAGTCTAAACAACTATCAAAATAAGTCAACAATGCATCCTCGTGATCATCAACACAACAATAAAATATAAGAGATACACCTAGGAATAAGGGAGTCTAAGTGAATAATTGGGCCACATGAGTTTGTGTTAGTTTGCTAACTTATAATAAGAATGATCTCGTTTTTAAGCTTGGTTTGAGGAACGTGAAACTTGAGGGTGATAAACATTCATGACAACCAAAGCCCTAATGTAAGTCTTCGATCTCTTTACTTGTTTTCTTCCTTCAAATATTTTGTTATATTCTATCTTTTTAAGTTTCCTTAATGTCTTGTGTTTAATAAAGGCCAAGGTGGGTTAACTATAATGGAAAATGGAATCTTGCTTTGTAACTAATGCATTGCATGAGGGCATCGTAATGGTCAAGTGTAGGGGATTTGATAGGTGTGAAAACACCCATCCTTTTACCACTTAAGTACAATAATAACCAAACCAAAACATGTATTTTATGTCGTAAATGTCGGAATTATGCGTGGTTTGTATTTTTATTGTGTTTTAGGACCAAACTATGAAAAAGGAAGAAAACACGGGCTTTCACGGGCTTTTATCGTAGAAAAAGACAAAAGACGAAGTCAAAAGTTCAAGAGTGCAAAAAGAACGGAAGTCAAAGGCCTATTCTGAAGATTTATCGAAGAAAAAGTCTAAAGACGGAAGTTTAACGAAGTCGAAGAATCAAGTCTAATTAATGAAGAAATTAGAAGACGAGTTCAAATCATTTATCGACAAATCCCGAGACAAAGTCGAGAATGACGAGTTTAATGTCAAAGACGTGAAGACTAAAGAAAGAAAGAAAGAAGGAAGCTTCCAACCACCTACCAACATCTCCTCTCCCTATAAATAGAGACCTCCCACTTCAATGGGAGGTGTTAGTGTTAGCAGTATTTAAAGTGATGGTCATATAATATACCGTTGCGAAGCTCGTGAAAAATACTATTCAACGGTGTCGAGAGTTCTTAGTTATTAATGTTTATGTAACGGGAATTAGTCCCGAACACACAAATGAGGAAGGCCTCCTAAACACTTAGTACTTAGTATAAAAGGCCTCCTAAGCCTCATTTGTGTGTGTGTTTTCCATTTCATTTTTGTTTTAGAGAGAGAAACGTATGTGTTTCTCTCACTAGGAATTCACATCTTCTTTGTTTTTCTTTTTTCCTTCATCTAATCTAATCTTTCTTTTTTGGTTTAACCTTCATCTTTATTTCTTGTTCTTATAAGTCGTGTGCTACAATACAACAAGTGGTATCATTCGCCAAGGGATTCGTATTTGAGCATTTCGTGTGATTTTGATTGTTTTTCGTCAAAACATCAAACAAATTTCGTGTTTGTTTGTGTTTATAAGAAGTATACCTTCTTTAAATCGTGTAGTAGTGATTTGGGCATCTTGGTTTTGGCTTAAAAACAAGTATTTTGGATCAAAAGTTGACAAATTTCGTGTTTGTTCATCTTTCCGAAATTCTTGCAAGTTTCACCATCGGAAAGTACAAAGCACGTGAGGCCAGATCGCAATAACCTTAGGTTCCACTTTGCGATCTAAACATTTCGATACCTTATTCCGATCTGGACATTCCGATCGTTCTTTGCGATCTGGGATTCCGACGGCTCTTAAGGAACTTTGAGTCGTTACTCTGCCTAAATTTTGTCAGCATTCCGATCTGAAGTATTCCGATCTGAAGTATTCCGATCTGAACATATTCCGATCTGAACATATTCCGATCTGAAGTCATTCCGATACAAGCAACATTCCGACAGATCATCATTGCGATCTAAGATTCCGATAGAAGGACTTTCCGATCGTAGGACATTCCGATAGAAGGACATTCCGATAGAACATTCCGATAGAATATTCCGATGGGCATTCCGATGGAAATTTTGTTTGAGTAATTTTTAGTTTTAGCCACCATCTAGACTAGTCTCAGAACATAGTTTACACGAAGATCAAAAAAAAAAAAATAAAAAAAAAAAAAAATAAAAAAAAATAAAGTCTTCCAAGGCGCTTCCAATGCTGAGGATGTCTTTTAATTCTTCTGGTCTTCATAAATTGTACCTCAGCTTGAATCCTCTTTGTCTTTGCTTGTTGTGGAACAATTGTAATATGCATGATTTGGATTAACTTCCCCCCAATTCATGCAGCATGTATTTAAAAAACTTTCTTCATAGACTTCTTTTTGACGAAGTTTCTGAATCAGCTTCCCCCCAAACCAATATCTGTATCTTAAGCAGATTCTGACACTTTGATGTAGTTTGAACCATCTTCTAGCTCATCGGTTTAAGTGCACAGCGGAAATTTGTAGAAGAACCACACCAAATAATACTGCTTCTATATTGTTTCTTGTCGTTTAGGTTTTGGTGATAATCCGTTTGGGGTAACATGCAAGAAAACAGCAACAATTCTTCTCACGCCTGCTGAATACTTCATAAAAATCATATAAAGTAAGTAGTACTTCCCCCTGGAAGTTGATCCGATTACTTCAAAGTACACGATTATCGTATAACGGTCTTCACCGACCGGAGGTAAAACGCTACCGATTTAGGACGAATGTCAAAGCCATTCAGTCCGTGTCTATGTTTTGTCTCGAGAAGGTGGCGTCACGGTGTACTCAGCAAACCGGATATTTGCTATGTTTCGATCGAGAGTGCTTCAACGACAAAGGAAATCATAGGTTTTAAACCTAATATTTTCGAAAAATTTTCGACGACCTCACCGCGGAGGTCGATCCGCGCATCAGTAGGGCATATGACTGACGTTGGGGCTTAAACGACAAGTTATCTAGACAAATTTTGTTCTTTAATGACAATTCATTCAAAATTTGTTCTAGTTAACGACATTCACCACACAACACCAAAGCAAACAAAACACTTAACGCTAAAACGATCCGATATAAGATTCACTTTAACGACAAGGCTAGTTTTGATTCTACAAAGACAAGTGATCACGAAGTGGATTTAATATTCTTTATTTGAAGTTGAAGTGGGATTTCATGAAGGCGTCTACTTATTTCATCATCGAGCCTTCCTTCTATTTTTCTACCCCTTTTCTTCAAACCCAGTCTATCGATTGATGACTTGCTTGGGCGATAAAATTTATGATTGAGACTTGAATTATCTAGTTTCCACTGTCAAGGGGTGGATGGTCGACGACATGGATTACTATCATTTGTGGGTGTCACACGCAGTTGCTCGTGTGGATAACTTCAAGAGATGTTAGAGACTTGTTTCTGCACCGCTCTTCAATCGACATAAGTGCAAGCTTAAGTAACAAATTTGGGGGATTGTACTTCAGTTTCAAGTTTAGAATATCGGGTTTACTTCACATGTGGTCACAACAAATAGCCGAATGAATTCGAGGTTGGTAAGTTAGACAGAGAGAGATGGAATCAGCAATCAATTCTCTCAGGATATTTATGATCTTCACAACGACAATGGTACTTCATAGTCTAAGCAAAATTTTTCAAAGTTTCTCAATGACTTTCAAACCTTTTCAAGACATTTGCTTAAGACTAAGAACTTCTCGAGTATATGGACGTCCACGATAATGATGCTTCCGAGAGTTCGAAATCATCATGGGGGAAGATCGTGTACTTTGAAGTAATCGGATCAACTTCCAGGGGGAAGTACTACTTACTTTATATGATTTTTATGAAGTATTCAGCAGGCGTGAGAAGAATTGTTGCTGTTTTCTTGCATGTTACCCCAAACGGATTATCACCAAAACCTAAACGTCAGGAAACAATATAGAAGCAGTATTATTTGGTGTGGTTCTTCTACAAATTTCCGCTGTGCACTTAAACCGATGAGCTAGAAGATGGTTCAAACTACATCAAAGTGTCAGAATCTGCTTAAGATACAGATATTGGTTTGGGGGGAAGCTGATTCAGAAACTTCGTCAAAAAGAAGTCTATGAAGAAAGTTTTTTAAATACATGCTGCATGAATTGGGGGGAAGTTAATCCAAATCATGCATATTACAATTGTTCCACAACAAGCAAAGACAAAGAGGATTCAAGCTGAGGTACAAGTTATGAAGACCAGAAGAATTAAAAGACATCCTCAGCATTGGAAGCTGAGGTACAAGTTATGATTTGCAATTACCTCAGATTGTGACTCGTGCATCAAATAAAGGAAAGTTGATCACGGATGATAACTTATCCTTAACAACGAGAAATTCATTTTTCTCGGTCATGAGCTTATATCGAAACATTCAAAGTTTTAAGCTCATGAACACAATTTTTCTCAGACTTTTGAGCACAATTTTTCAAAGTATTTCAAAACAATGTGCTCATATACTCCCCTATTTAAATACAATCTCTTTTCGAGGGGGAGTATAATGTTTTTATAAACATTTGTTCCAAAGTTTCATGACACATTATTCTCTCCATGTTTCATCACTAGTTTCACAAAAATTTCAATTTCATGCAATTTTTGAGGGGGAGAATAGTGATTAAAATGTGTTATCTTGAATAAGATCTTTGATATAAGTGCTTTCTCTTCCTAATATGTGCAAAAATCTCTCCTTTTTATGATGCACATATGTAGGGGGAGCGTTTTTGATATAGAAAACTTTCAAGGTGTAAACATTGATTTCATCAACACCTTGACTGCATTTTCAAATGATTTTTCTGGTTACGATATCTATACCCTTCAACACATAAATTCACGATGGTATTGGTGTCAAAAGGTGGTTAGGTATTCGTCCTATGATCCAACCAGAACCGGAGGGATCTTCCCAGGGACAATCCATTAGAACTTAGAAGTCCTTAGGAAAGATGGAGTAGTTGAGTGTACGGGAATAATGCCGACTAATGACTTAAGCTAGCACTGGAACAATCACAACAAGGTGCTAGTTATGACGTCTTGGTAAGCATTGAAGGGGTTGAAGAATGAAAAAGAAATGTAAGGATAAAGGGTGTAAAGAAAGAAGCCCTCCATACAACTTAGGCAGAAACCGGGTCAATACATCTACTATCAGAATCATGTTGATGATTTCTGGTATTGAAGACAAAGCATCATGGACCCAGTGATGCAATGCACAACCCTTCCCAGCCTACTCAAGCTTCTCTCAAAAGAAGTTTGTTTTATTGTCACGGAGTTCAACTCATTTCTATCAACTTTCTCACTCCGAGATAGTAGATATTGAATAGGTGGCAGTCTGCTCCAGCCTCCGATCACCAAATAAACGTGCACTTATAGAGTCTAGAGCCAACGAGATTCATCAAAAATCTCATTAGGACACTTATTCCATAGATCAATTGTTGTTCATCATTAGAACACAAGCGATGATTTACAGAGTCCTACGCTCTATCCTTGTGGTATTGCTAGAACATTCAGAGTGATACTCTTTAGTATTCACAGTGATGAATAGAAATCCTTCCAGTGTTAACATCAAACAGCACTGCGGTAGGTCATATGTAAGATTCACTTGAATTAAACATATGTTAACTGGAAAGCAACAGTGGTTTGATTCTTAATTGATTCAAACTCGTTCCAGGTCTCGACGCAATATCTTTATGATCTTGCCAGAACATTCAGAGTAATACTTTTCAGTATTTACAGTGACGAATGGAAATCCTTCCAGTGTCATCATCAAACAGCACTGCGGTAGGTAACTTGTGCGATTCTATATGAATCAAACTTGTGTCAACTGGAAAGCAACAATGGTTTGATTCTTAATTGATTCAGACTTGTTCCAGGAAAGTGAATTGACGACCTAATCAGCAGAATGGAACTGCATGATTCACTCCTTACGTTGAATTATCTTTCGATATATTCAAGTATTGAGAACGGCTACCACAGCTGGAAATCCTGTCAAGGAAGTTCTTTGAACTTACCTGATCACAGGTACAGTATTCGTACTGTATAACGGGAAACCGGTGGAATGCAAACGGTGGCGTTATCTCAAGAGTCACAATTCAAGGCCACATATTCAGGATTATTGAAGAAAGCTCAAGAACATCTAAAGACAAAGACTTCCGCTACTCTGATGATCAAGGGAGATTGTTAACAAGCTTTCATGTCAACTCAAAACATGAGTATGTGGGTAAAGACACAAGAACACAAGCTGGAAAAGTTACAAGATCAAGTCAAGGCAAAGATCAAAGATCCAATATCACAAGTCATGAAAGGAACTATGAAGGAACTCTCAAGACAACGAGCTTCAAAGTCTGCAACACCAACGAAGTGAAGTCACATATTACATGACCACCCCTTAGGGGGAGATTGTTAGCAGTATTTAAAGTGATGGTCATATAATATACCGTTGCGAAGCTCGTGAAAAATACTATTCAACGGTGTCGAGAGTTCTTAGTTATTAATGTTTATGTAACGGGAATTAGTCCCGAACACACAAATGAGGAAGGCCTCCTAAACACTTAGTACTTAGTATAAAAGGCCTCCTAAGCCTCATTTGTGTGTGTGTTTTCCATTTCATTTTTGTTTTAGAGAGAGAAACGTATGTGTTTCTCTCACTAGGAATTCACATCTTCTTTGTTTTTCTTTTTTCCTTCATCTAATCTAATCTTTCTTTTTTGGTTTAACCTTCATCTTTATTTCTTGTTCTTATAAGTCGTGTGCTACAATACAACAGTTAGCTAATTTGACAAATTAGTTCTCCACTTTATTTTATGCACTTTAAATATTGTCTTTATTTTCAAGTTAATTCATGTAAGTTTTTAATTTGTGTCAAATCTTTATCTTTAATTTTAAGCTTTTTAATCATCTCATTCTACCTTTCATCTTTTTTTGATCTTAATCTTTTTAATCATCTTTCTTCGTGTTGATTTCGTGATCTTTATTAAATCTTTTCATCATCTTTTTACATAAAGTTCATAGCTTTTTACATTTCTTGGTTCGTGGTTAAAAGTTTTTCAAGTTTTATCATTCATCTAGTATTCTTGTTAAGCATATTGGTGTTTTTGTTAGCTTATTGTCCCTAAAAAGTTGCGAAAATAATGCTTAAATTCGTCCTTTTACGAGTTCCCCTTTTTTAGGAGAATCAGATTCAATTTAGCAATTTTGTGTATTGCGAAATTGAACTTTTTTGTGTGTTGCGAAATTGAACTTTTTTGTGAATTGCGAAATTGAACTTTTTTGTGAATTACGAAATTGAACTTTTTTGTGAATTGCGAAATTGAACTTTTTTGTGAATTGCGAAATTGAACTTTTTTGTGAATTGCGAAATTGAACTTTTTTGTGAATTGCGAAATTGAACTTTTTTGTGAATTGCGAAATTTGAACTTTTTTGTGAATTGCGAAATTGAACTTTTTTGTGTATTGCGAAATTGAACTTTTTTGTGAATTGCGAAATTGAACTTTTTTTGTGAATTGCGAAATTGAACTTTTTTGTGAATTGCGAAATTGAACTTTTCAGACATTGTGAAATCTTTACTTTTCAGACATTGCGAAATTATTTCATTTTTTTCTTAACATTGCGGATTTATGTTTATTTACATTGCGAAATTATTTCATTTTTTATGTATTGCGGATTTATATCATTTTTGTTCAAGTTTAATTTCAAACTTATTTTTCCCGCCATTTTCTTAAGTCTTATTTTTAATTGTTTTGTCTTAAAGTTATTTAAAGTTTACATTTTTATTAAATTTTAAAATTTACTTTTTGTCAAGCTTTAATTTTTCGTCATTTACTTTTAAAGTTTTTATATTTTCGTCATTTACTTAATTTCTTTTAAAGTCTATATTTAAGTTTGAATTAATTTATCGCTTTTATTACTTTGTCATTTACTTTCAAGTTTGTATTTTTACTTAGTTACTCAACGACAAATCTCTTTCTTTTTCACCAAGAACAACTGAGTCGCACATTCAACCGGAGATCAATTCGATTAGACCGTGAACAACGAACTTTTTAACTAGTAAAATCATAATATTACACGCCATAATCATGCGTGACATTCTATTTACCAAAATGGGGTGTTACACTATCTCAATGCCGCCTCGGGTGGTAATTTTTTGTGTAAAATGGTCGAGGAAGCATTGTTGATCATTGAGAATAGGTCCAAGGTTTATAGCCCTCGTAGCACATCGAGTGTTCACAAGGCTTCGTCTTCTCCTTCATTGTCACATACCATCGATGCTTGCCAAATTGAGGCAAATTTGGAAAACAAGATTTTTGATAAGCTTAAGAGACTTTTGATTGAGTTGAAAGTTGGTGAAGAACCCACTCCCGCTACGGCTAAAGCGGTTGAGGTTTCTTGTATGTATTGTGGTGGAGGTCATGATTTCTCCGAGTGCATTACCAACGGTGGTAACACTTCGAGTGCCTACGCGGCCACGGGAACTTATAACCAAAACGGTCAAGTTACCCACACTAATCAAATGACTCCACCGGGTTTTCCACCAAATCAAAATGCTAACAATTATCGAAACAATCAAGTTGGTTACCAAGGAAACCAAAGGAACAATTATAAGGGTAACAACTATGAGAATCAAGGGACTAATAATCAAGTGCAAAACAAAAATCAAAACCGTGATTTTCAAAACAACAACAAGGGTTTGCAAAACTTGAAAGATCTTCCAAATGAATTTGTTGATTATGCAACGGGTAATGATGCTAGGTTTGATAATATACAAAGGGAGATAATTAGCCTAAGATCCGAGTTTAAGAATGATTTGAAAAATGAGTTAAAAAACGATCTTGCAAATGGACTTAAGACTTATACAAATAAAATGGAAAGTAACGTGCAAAGGTTACAACAAAATCAACAAAAAATGGAGCAAGGCCAACATGAGATTAAAAAAAAGATGCTTAAGGCGGATAAAAGGCAATCTAAGTTTGAGGATAGAACTTCAAGCATGTTTGAGGCTATAATGTGTAAACTGTCTTCTTCGGTTGGTCTTCCTAGTAACACTGTGTCTAATCCTAAGGGAGAGATGAAAGTGATTACCACTCGTAGTGGTAAGACCTTTAAGGAACCGACTCCTCAACCAATTACTCCTACGGTGGAGGAAATTGAGGAAGAACCCGAGGTGGTGGTCGAAAAGGAGCACATTGCAATCCCACAAATTACCGCTCAAACCACACCTACGGTTGACCCTTTACCATCATTGGAACCCGATATTCCAAAGGCTATGCCTATGCCCCAACCCACACCACCCTTACCTTACCCATCAAGACTTCGTAAGGAGAAATTGCAAGAGCGTGACAATTACCAATTTGAGCTTTTCATTAAGATGTTTCGTGATTTGCATTTTAACATAAGTTTTGCCGACGTTTTAATCATGATGCTTCGATTTGCCGGCAACTTTAAGAGTATGTTAAACAACAAGGAGAAATTGAAAAAATTTTCTAGTTGTTCATTGGTTTATCTTAACCGCATTCCTCAAAAAGTCGGTGACCCCGGTAAATTCTTAATTCCGGTTGGTATTCAAGATATGGAAGAATGCTATGCCTTGGCCGATCTTGGTGCTAGTAATAATTTGATGCCTCTTGCAATCTTTAAGTCGCTCAATCTTCCTAATCTTACTCCTTCAAGAATTTCTATCGAAATGGCCGATCATTCTATGATTACCGCATGTGGATTGGCCGAAGACTTTTTTGTGAAAGTGGGAAAGTTCTATTATCTGGTAGACTTTATCGTAGCCGATATTCCCACGGATCCTCAAGTTCCTCTCATTTAGTTCGTTCGTTTTTAGATACGTCGAGAGTGTTGATTGATGTGCATGCAAGGAAAATCCTTACGTTTCAACGACGAGGAACTTGTTAAAAACGCAACACAAAACTCCAAACTTTCTCATGTTTATTCTATCGCGGACATAAACTATATTGATATGATCGATGTCGTTTGAGAGGAATTTTCACAAGAATTTTTAGGTTTTGGTGATGAAGAAAATGGTGGCAATCCCACTATGCTCGATCATATTCTTGATAACTCGACACCATCCTTAACTCCATTTGAAGGAGGTGGTTTCACTTTGGAAGAGTTTGATGTACCTCTAACTTGTAACGAAGACCTCGACAATGATGAGGAATTTTCGATTATCAAGGATTTTATTAACGATTTCCCATTTCCTCCGCTGGTGTAGGTTATGAGTATCGAACCCAAATATTCAATCGAGGAACCACCAATCCTCGAGTTGAAAGATCTTCCTCCTTATCTTGAATACGTATTCTTGGAAGGAGACGATAAGTTGCCGGTTATTATTGCGAAGGATCTTTCGGATGATGAAAAAACCGTACTTATCGATGTCTTGAAGGATCACAAAGGGGCAACTGCATGGAAATTATCCGACATTAAGGGTATCAACCAAAAGTTTTGTACCCACAAAATTTAAATGGAGGAAGACTACAAGCCCGCAATTCAATGTCAAAGGAGGGTGAACCCCAAAATTCACGACGTCATCAAAAAGGAAGTCCTTAAACTCCTTGACGCGGGAATGATTTACCCTATTTCCGATAGCCCTTGGGTGAGTCCCATTCATTGTGTCCCTAAAAAGGGAGGAATGACCGTTGTGCCAAACGATGACAAGGAGTTAATTCCAACTCGACTCGTGACCGGTTGGAGGGTGTGTATCAACTATCGTAAGTTGAATGACGCCAATCGTAAAGACCATTTTCCCTTGCCCTTCATGGATCAAATGTTGGAGCGTCTTGCAGGAAACGATTTCTATTGCTTTTTAGATGGTTTTTCCGGTCACTTCCAAATCTCCATCGATCCTCGTGATCAAAAAAATACTACGTTTACATGTCCATATGGAACGTTTGCCTAACGTAGAATGCTATTCGGACTTTGCAATGCACCGGGAACTTTTCAACGGTGCATGATGGCTATTTTTTATGACATGATCGAGAAGACGATGGAAGTCTTTATGGATGACTTTTTCGTGTTTGGTAGTTCGTTCACTTCGTGCTTAGGAAATTTGAAACATATGTTGAAACGTTGTGAGGAAACCAACCTTGTGCTCAATTGGGAAAATTTTCATTTTATGGTTAAAGAAGGAATCGTCTTAGGGCATAAAGTTTCGAAAGCGGAGATTGAGGTAGACAAAGCTAAGATAGACGTCATCGCCAAATTACCTCATCCCAAAACCGTTAAGGGAGTTAGGAGTTTCCTAGGATACGCGGGCTTTTATCGTCGATCCATTAAGGATTTTTCAAAGATATCTCGACCCATTACACACCTCCTCGAAAAAGATGCTCCTTTCGTCTTTAACGAAGATTGTGTACGAGCATTTGAAATCCTTAAGAGGAAACTTACCGAAGCTCCCATTCTTGTTGCTCCCAATTGGAACCTCCCTTTTGAACTTATGTGTGATGCTGGTGATTACGCTATTGGGGCCGTTTTGGGGCAACGTCATGAAAAGCACTTCTTGCCTATTCACTATGTTAGCAAGACGATGACCGAGGCTCAACTTAAGTATACCACAACGGAAAAGGAATTCCTTGCCGTGGTGTATGCATTTGATAAATTCCGACCTTACCTCGTCTTGACCAAATGCATAGTGTATACGGATCATTCGGCAATCATGTACCTCTTGGCCAAACAAGATGCAAAGCCGAGATTGCTTTTTTGGATTCTCCTCCTACAAGAATTTGATGTCATAATACTTGACAAAAAAGGAGCCGAGAATATAGCGACCGATCATCTCTCTCGATTAGAAGATCCTCACAAAGTGTGTACGAGAACAAGGAAATCACCGAAACATTTCCTCTCGAGACAGTTGGTGTAGTGAATTCTAAGAAAGAATCATCCACCCATGGTTTGCGGACATCGCAAATTACCATGCGGGCAACTTCATCATTAAGGGTATGACGACTCAACAAAAACGGAAATTATTTCGTGACGTCAAGTTCTACTTTTGGAACGACCCTTACTTATTTCGGACTTGTGCGGATCAAATTATTCGACGTTGTGTTTTTGGCACCGAAGCTTCTAATATCCTTAGAGCTTGTCACGAGGGACCAACGGGTGGTCACCATGGTGCTAATCTCACGACGAAGAAGGTCTTTGATGTCGGATTCTTTTGACCTACTACTTACCGAGATGCACACGCACTTGTCAAGTCGTGTGACTCATGCCAACGTTAAGGAAAAGCCTCACAAAATGATGAAATGCCACAAAATATCATCCAAGTGTGTGAGATCTTTGACGTTTGGGGAATTGATTTTATGGGACCGTTACCATCATCTCGTGGTAATAAGTACATCATTGTCTCCGTTGACTACCTATCCAAGTGGGTGGAAGCTAAGGCTTTGCCCACAAACGATGCTCGTGTGGTAGTCAAGTTTTTGAAGCAATTATTCTCTCGGTTTGGAACCCCTCGTGCTATATAAGCGATCGTGGAACCCATTTTTGTAACGACCAATTCGAAAGGGTTCTAAAGAAATATAGGGTTACACATCCGCTTTCTACGGCTTATCACCCACAAACGAGTGGGCAAGTCGAGGTTTCAAACAGAGCTTTGAAGAAGATCTTGGAGAGATCGATAGGGGAGAACCGACAATCATGGTCGGATAAGTTAGACGATGCTTTATGGACCTTTTGTACCGCTCATAAGACACCCATTGGGTGCACTCCTTACAAGCTTGTGTATGGGAAGAATTGCCACTTGCCCATTGAACTCGAACACAAAGCTTATTGGGCCCTAAAGCATTGTAATGATGACATTGAGACCGCGGGAAAACACTGGAAAATGCAACTGAATGAATTGGATGAATTAAGGGATATTGTTTATGAAAATTCATTTATTTACAAAGAGAAAACTAAAAAGTTTCATGATTCTAAAATTAAAAACCGGGATCATAACATTGGGGATCAAGTTTTGCTTTTTAACTCAAGATTGAAAATATATTCCGGCTAGTTGAAATCCCGTTGGTCGGGTCCATTCACCATTACCCAAGTATTTCCTTATGGGACCATCGAGCTAGCTCAAAATGATTGTCCTAACTTTAAGGTGAATGGCCATAGGTTGAAGCACTACTTTGGTGGGGAAGTTCCTTCTTTGAACTACCTCGACCAAGTCACCTTCCCTAATGATAATTAGTATTGAGGGGATAGAGTCAAGCTCATGACTCAGTAATAAAAAACGAGGTGCCTCGTGGGGGAGTCCCGTGCTTATCCATGTACATATTATCTCTTTCTAATGTAGCTTACGTGAGGGGATTTGTGCCCTTCCAACCTTTGTTCTGTGGTTATTTGTGCATTGTGGTTTTTAGATGATCATTATCTTCACGATTGGAGCCTCTCGTGTTCATTTTACGTGAGCACTCGGTCGTTTGCTTTGAAGAATTTCTCGATATCCATATGATATATCCTTTGATGTTCTAACCTTAGGTTTTTAGCACACTTCATAAACGGATATTGGTTTAATGGTTACACCCTTTCCATGCTAGATTAAGCATTCGACTTCGTCTCTAGTATGGGGGTATTCTACCCTTAGACTCGAAACATTGAGGATAATGTTTAACTTTAGTATGGGGGGTGAATAGATACTTGCCTTGCCAAACCTTCACGCTTTCCAAAGTTTATCTTTTTGTTTATCGCTTTGTTGCAAAATAAGGCTAAAAATAGCCAAATTTTAAAAAAATTTCTCATGTTTTATAAGTGTTTGAAGATACGAATGTAGATTTTCCGATGGCGAGAATAAGAGTAATTTTTTACTCGATCGTGCGTGTTGAGCACTTAGCTTCGATTCCTTAACTTATATTAGGCTAAGTCTCTTAAATGAGGACGAGAAATGATAGAGTTAATTATAAGTTACTATGCTAAAATAGAGTACTCGTATTCTTTCAAAAACTCATGTGTTCTAATTGTTTGCTTATTATCCCTTCGCTTGTATATATATTTTGCTAATAAGTATTGGCTTAGCGGTTTAGTCTTGATTGTTGGTTTCTAGTCTTTTCTAGTAGCTTCCATGTAATTAAATTGGGAAGACATTAAGGTATCGCCAGCGTCACGGTTTTGAAGTATTGGCAACCCGAATAATTAAAAGCTTCACCCAATAATAAGATTTCAAGTGCTCACCTAAATCAAGCAAAAATTCGAAGCTCGCACGGCCGAAAAATCTATGCAAAATTGAAAGTGATTAAGCCTTAATCTTTGAAGCTAAAAAGATCCAAAATTCGCTTTAGCGTGAGGATATACGTCTTTGGCCATAATAAACACCTCATGGCGAGGTTAAATAAAAGGCAAGGCAAGACCAGAGTCATATTAAAAGCTCCATGGCGGAGTTGAATAAAAGATGGAGGTAAACCTATGGTAATAAGGCCTATCCGTTAGGGGGCGTATAAAAGTCTTGATAATAAGTCTCATGTTCAAAACTGTGACAACCATGGTTTTAGGGTTCGTCACTTAGACTACAGCTTAGGGTGTTTTGTGCAAATATGTGCTTTTATGTGCTTATGTGTTTATTTTGTGTGTTTGGAGTGAGGTTTGGATATCGTTTATGGGTATATGGTACTCATAAGTAAATCGAGGAACGTTTATTTCATGTTCATGATCTCACAAGGTAGTGACTATGAAATGAGATGGTGTTATTTCGTGGCTTTACGTATACGTATATGTATTATTAGGAAATCATATTTTTACGATTCAGGGTTTGCATTTAGGTGTCTCGGATGAGGTATTTAGTCACGAGAACAATTTACGGGATGGTTTTAAGTCCTTTAGGACTTAGTTATATAGTTTATTTCAGATTCTAAAAGTTCTTATAAAAATGTATATTTTTACATTTTTTTACGGTATACGCGTAAAAACTGACTAGTTTTACGGTTTTGAGGTTTCCGAGGCTTTAGGAGCTAAAATAAATTAAGGTAAATTAGTTATTATTAATAATATATTAATAAGTAATAAAAAGAAAAAAAATATAAAAATACATATAATAGTCGGTTTTGGGATGCAAGAAAGAAAAAGAAAAGGGAAAAAAAGGAAAAAAAGGGGAAGCTGGCTTTTGTAATGGGCCAAGGACTTGTTAGGAAATTATATAAAAACTTTTTATTAACCAAAAACATTCATAAAATCCCTAGAGATCAAGCTTAAGTCAAAATCCATGGAGTCTATTTAGGGTTTTCATATTTTTCTTGTCTTCCATTAATTCTAAGGTAAAAATCTTCAATCTCTTTTTAATTAAATTGTTTTTAATTCTTTCTTAATCATTATATGATGGATCAAGGTTAGTGTTTATTAGAAAATCTGTAATTTAATGTTATCACAATGATATAGACATGATTAGAATAATTAGGGTTAATGATTAAACATGATAAGGGTAATTAATTTGGTTAATTATGTTAAATTCGTTTTTAAAATTTGGGCAAAATTTTTGGGTCATTGTTTTGATCATATCTAGAGTTTTACAAACTTTTAATTTTCGAATTTTATGTCCTTCGAAAGGTAATTGAGTTGGTTTTCAAATGCAAGAAACGAGAACTAAATTGGAGGTCTGGAAGTGGGTCAAAAACAGGTTACATCAGTCGGGTGTCAAAACAGTTTTTGGATCAGCCTGTTTTCTTTTTATGTATTGAATTGTTTGGGGTACTTAGGATTATATTGGAACCTTCAAACGAACATGAGACTTAGATTATATATTAAATAAAAGATATGGAGGAGGTCTAAACAAATGGGTTAGGTTAAGACCCTCTGATCAAAACAAACTTTTCATATGTTCAAAATCAGTAAATTCTGGATAGGTAAAAGTGTATATATATATATATATATATATATATATATATATATATATAGAGGCGTTAACAGTGTCTTAAAGTTTGTGGCCAAAGGGGAGAGTTAGCTAACACATGTAAGGGAATAGGGTTTCTTTTACAGAGGAAGTTGATTTGGTTAAGGGGGTGTTCGACTCATAGTTTAAGGTATGAAAAACGGGACTGTTTTGGGTTAAATGTTAACGGGGCGAGTTATGAACTAAACTAAGTTAAGGGATTTATAGAGGGGTGTCATGAGATGCATATGGCATATCAATGGGGTTAAGTTGTAGGACAAGGTTAGATATCTATCACAGATTGTTGAGCCATTTTGGTATGTGGTTCATGTCTTGGTTGTATACGTTTGTGTGTTTAGATTTTGCTAGAGTGCGGGTACTTGGAGAAGCTTGTTCAGGTGAGTTTCATAGTCCCATGTTTTTATGAGCTATAAATGATTTGACTTCCAGATGGGATGGAAGAGACACTGTATGGTTTTGCAAATAATGTTGTGAATGTTTTTATGGTTTGTGATGGACTTGTGTGTACACTTATGTGATTAACTCCTATGTGGTTCTTGATTGTTATTGTGGTTTGACTTGGTACCAAGGGGATGTTGACAAGGCGGGGCCTTGAGATTGGTTCATAGGTGTATGGGCGCCTATGGGACCATGGTTATTAGTAAGGCTGGGAGCCTTGGAAATTGTGGTTATTGGTAAGGCTTGGTGCCTTGGAATTGTGATTGTATGGTTAATCTTGAATGGTAGTTGTTATGAATAATTGTAACATATTGTCCATATGTTATTTTATTAATGGTTGTTATTCACAGCTTATAACTATTTTGGGGTTGGAGTCTAAACCTATGACTCTCACCAACTTTATGTTGACGTGTTTTAGTGTCTCTTTCAGGTGATAATGTGGTTAAGCGTGAGAATAGGAGTGGCTAGCTGGGAGGCTTAGGATTGCATTGGAGGAACCCCCTTTCCTCTTAGTCTTTAATTATGTTTGAATAAGTGATACTTTGTAGACACCTATATGTTTGTTATTTGTTAATTGTATGTCTTTGGTAAGAGGTAGACCTGTTACCTACTTACCTAGACGCCTGCATTATTTGTGATATCTTCATGATATTGTGTCATCATTTATGATATTTCCAATTCATTTAGTTATCTCTATAGACACGCTATTGTTGTGATGATATCCATACGTCGCGCCCCATATTCCGTCATGGTGGGGTGTGACAGAATGGTATTAGAGACAATGGTTATAGAGAATTAGGTTACCTAGTCTAGTAGCCTAGTCTATAGCTTAAGGTCCCATGCATGTAGGTGTCATAGGGGTATGTGTGCATTATAGTATATGGAGTGCTTAAGTGTTAATTTTGTTTTGGATATTTATTTACCTTCATACTTACTTATTGAGATATAATATATGTAAGTACATTCATTTATTTTCTATTGATGCGACGTATGAACCGGAAGTGTAGGAATCTATTTAGTGTTACCCATGTCGCGTAGAAGAATAGGTGTGCTAGGTAATAATAGGATAGTACCGATGTTGAGTCTGCGACTAGTAGTAGATTCGAATTTCCGCTTAAATGGTTATGATCATTTTTTTAATGTTGGATATTTTGTTGTTATTGATTTGTTTTGGCGTTTGAGCCTCGAGTTATGAATGAAGTTAGGGTTGACGTATGAGATGTTCTTGTTTTACCTATACAGTATATATATAGAGTGTATTTTATGTGGTATATATGTGGTAGACTTATGTGTTCCGTGTAGTACTAATTTCTTATAAGTGTCATCATAGGAGGGAGTACATGGGTGAAAGGGGACATCTATAATTATGGAGGCCTACGTAATTATATAGGTGCCACAACACCAATGGACTTTCAAGTATGGTTGCATGAAAAAGAGGTTAGTACATGCTTGTATATGATGAGATCTGTATTTTGGGTATTTGTACAATAGGGGTTTATGTAATGGTTGCCTATGATATGGCTATGGTTTTTTTGTGTTATATGTTTTGGGTTATAGTCGTGTTGTGTGATTATAGGGTCAAATGATATGGTTTGGTTTTGGTGATTGGTTTTATGCCTTGTTGTGGCATGGTGAGATGGTGATTACTCGTATGGGAAAAACGAGTGTATGACGCGATCGATTGACTTGACATGTATGATAACGAGTATGTTTTGAGAGATTTAATAGGTATATATATGCGGATGTATATATACTAGTAGATGTTATGTTATGATATACGGTCGTTCAATAGTTATTATAACTTGAACGTACCTAGTGTTCTCTCGTGTTTAAATAGTTTATTAGTGCTGGAGTTTGATGGAGTTCCAACGACGTTTTGACTCTTTTTGATGTGTGTCTACATTCGGGTATGTATTTTAATTAATGAGAACTACTAAATTTTCTTGCAAATAAGTATAGCTAATTATAGGAAAACGATTTTGAAAATAATTTGTAAGTGTATGGTAAGATATCGTGACTTACATATCTTTTTATTAAGTTTGTGGTAGTAAGTTATAAAAAATACTGTCTTGAAAATAATTGGATTAGTTTTCTAGGTAACATGTCATAATACATTTTAAAGGGTAAAGAAATTTTACAATAATTTTCTTAAGTGGAGTTAAAATTTTAGAAGTATTTAAATGGACGGAAAGAGTAAAAAGAGAGATTTTATTTTAATAATGATAATAATAACACAACACCTTGTAAACGTGTAATAGTTAGTTATAACAAGCCTAAATGGATTATATAAAATAATTATAATATAGAATAAAATGAACAAAAACACCATATTTTATAAACACGTATTGGTTTCATAATAACAAGTGAAATGAGTTTAATGTGAGTAAACAAGATAATGGTTAGAATAACATTATACTATACTAACTATTGAATACCTTTGATAAAATAATGAAGATAAAAGATGAGTTTATTGTTAAATGAGATGATAGATAAAGTAAGTTTTAGTACACTAACTGAGTTGTGCCCTTTGATAGTAACAGAGATGGTAAAATATGACTATGATTTCATTTATTGGTGTTAAAATATGGTCCTAATGTGAAGTAACTAATTGAGATGAAAATTTAAAATTTTCTCAGATATTGAAATTTGGTAATACAAATCGTCATGAGTCTATCTTTGTTGTTGGCACACTCCATTGATCTTTCGGATTACATTGTTTTGTTTTCAGTTGTTTTGGCTAGGGTTCGTTTTACCCTATATTTTATTTTGGGACACAATTGTTTGGAATTCTTTTGGTACACGTCATGGTTGATTTAGTTATGCGGTTGTGGGAACGTTAGGATGAGAGGATAGAGTTGGGTAGTATTACTTATGGTTAGATATTATAATGGACAGATGTATTTTGGTTTAAAGGTTGTGTTGAAGGAATGATTAAGATTTGTGGAGTTTTGAAACTTAGATTGGTTACTGGAATAAGGGAGTAAGTAAAGTTAGTTGACTGGTCGTGGGAACGAGATGTCATGCTATGAGAAGTTGGTTGAAGTACCATTAGGAGATTGATGAAAATACTAGCGGATGTGAGGGTAGAGTAGGTTTCTACTAATGGAAATATGGGGCAAATAACACGCAAGGGAATTGGTATAGTTATGGAGGCAAGGTAGTAGTAGACACGTGAAGGAAAACATGGATGTGAAAGAATGATTGGTAAGAGGATGATCCATGGTGAAGTACAACAAGTAAGGAAGAGTGAGCCATTGAGGGGTTGAAGTACCTTTAGAAATATTGTGGTTGATGAGTTGAAGTTAGAAGATACTGCGTAGTGTGAAGTTCCTAGGTAACATCATAGAGACGAGAAGGAGTGCGTGAAGAGCTACATCGTGAAGCAAGGAGCCGAAAGGACTACGTGCCGGCTGCTAGAAGGATGCAAGAGATTTCGAAGGAGTCACAAAAGTTGCAAGGACTGGAAAGGTGACAAGCACTATGATGGGAATCTCCGTATGGTTCGTAACGAAGAAGGACATATCGAGTACCGGAGTGGAGCTACAAAGAGCTGAACCAATGGATCGTGATCGAGTGACTACATAACATGGGATATTAAGAACTCGTGGAATTAACAAGGGGAGTCGAGTGACTACACAAAGATAGAATTTCGTGGCAATCAATATCGAGGGATGAGTAGTGAAGCTGAGCGGAATACGTTCGTGGAGAAGTGATTATAGGGTCAGTCTAGTGAAGGTGTTTATGAAGGATCTTTGGAAGAGAGAGTTATGCATTATCCAATGTAATAACGATTTCCATAGAGTTGATGAATTGAGTGAGAAATTTTGGTTGGACATGATAGTGAAGGAATTAGGGAGAACCGTGGAAGGAGAGAACCAAGTATTCCTAGAAGATAATGATTAAAAGTACCTCATGTTAGGTCCAAGGTCGTAATAGAAGTATGAGACTTGAGTAAGAATTTAGAATATGGCTTAGTTTAGACATATAGAAACTAATATGGGTATAAGACGAGAGTGTGATCCGCATGGAATCACATGAAACTCTAGTTTGTCCCTATTAGGAGGGAGTAGGAGAACTGGTCGTGAGGAAAACAAGTAAAGCTACGTGGAAAATTTTGACGTATAGATGTCTTGAAAGACGAGAAGCATAACCTCGTGATGTATGCCATTAGCCGAGGAAGAAGAAGGAAGTGTGGATAGATGCGAATAATGAATGAAATAGGTCGAGATAGGAATCAAAGGTAAAACTTTGGTATAGCCTAATGAGTAGACTAAAGCACAAAGCATGTTGATATTGTTGTAGTGTGGAAAAGGAAATGGCACTGACGTATATTGTTTGATTGTAAGGCTTAGTATCGATAATCGAGTGGATGAGGAGTTATAGATGTGATGTGTCATGAGAGACAAAGGGTTTGGTCTAACTGAGACAAGATGAGGAGCACTATGACCTTGAAGGTAAGACATTGTGTAGGTATAAAGGAAGTGTTGGGTATAAAAAAATATAAAAAAATCTTTCATTGAGGAAAGTGAGAAAATAAGTGTATGGGTGCTACTAATGAGCTATCCAAATTTGATGGAAGTAGTTATAACATGGGTTTGATGACAGTTGAAAGGACTAACTAATGAATATGTGAAATACCGTCATATGTCACTTTTGTAAGGAAATTAGAATTTTTAAGTGGTTTGGGTTAAGGACTAAAGGGATTGATGAACATGATTGGAAATGGATGGATGAAGTGAGAAATTGCTACAAGTATAGGAGTCGTGTTGAGAGCTTGGGTGACTGATTTAGAGGAGGTGGGAAACTCGTTAGCAATGTCTGAGTTTTCATATAATGATAGTTATCATACTAGAAGTCGATGAATGCCATTTGAGGCACTATATGGAAGGATAGGGTGAGTTTCCCCTATTGTGGACTAGAATTGGTGAAACAGGCTACTAATATAATAATGGTGTTTGTGGAAAGGACGAGAGAAACAAGAGATGATATGTTAAAAAGGAGGAAACCACTACAGTTTAGTGACGAAGTTATGTATGAAGTTTCACCCATAGTAACGGGTGCCATGTTTAGGAAAAAGGGAAAAGTTGATGTCGAGTTTTGTAGGTCTATTTATGATCTTTTGAAAGATTGGACCAATAGTTTATGGGTATATAATTACCTAGGGAATTGAGTGGTGTACATGATATATTTCATGTATTTAGATTTGGGAAATGTGGTTTGAGAATGCATATTTGCATGTGCAGTTATTAGGGATTTGTGTTAAAAAGAGTTATTTGTGAGATTTATTAGTTGTGAGGTCAAGAGTTTAGGAATGAATTTAAATATTGTTGCTTTGTATATGTGGTATTTTGAGACTTGAACTAAAGTACACATGAAAATGAGAGGAGTTCATTTAGAACAAGTATCCTCATGTGATTTGTTGTTTGTGTGTTTGATCCTAAGGAGTAAATATCGGGACGAGATTTTTATTAGGAGGGAGTGATGTGACAACCATGGTTTTAGGGTTCGTCACGTAGACTACAGTTTAGGGTGTTTTGTGCAAATATGTGCTTTTATGTGCTTATGTGTTTATTTTGTGTGTTTGGAGTGAGGTTTGGATATCGTTTATGGGTATATGGTACTCATAAGTAAATCGAGGAACGTTTATTTCATTTTCATGATCTCACAAGTTAGTGACTATGAAATGAGATGGTGTTATTTCGTGGCTTTACGTATACGTATATGTATTATTAGAAAATCGTATTTTTACGATTCAGGGTTTGCATTTAGGTGTCTCGGATGAGGTATTTAGTCACGAGAATAATCTACGGGATGGTTTTAAGTCATTTAGGACTTAGTTATATAGTTTATTTCATATTCAAAGAGTTTTTATAAAAATGTATATTTTTACGTTTTTTACGGTATACGCGTAAAAACTGACTAGTTTTACGGTTTTGAGGTTTCCGAGGCTTTAGGAGCTAAAATAAATTAAGGTAAATTAGGGTATTATTAATAATATATTAATAAGTAATAAAAAGAAAAAAAAAAATATAAATACATATAATAGTCGGTTTTGGGATGCAAGAAAGAAAAAGAAAAGGGAAAAAAGGAAAAAGGGGAAGCGGGCTTTTGTAATGGGCCAAGGACTTGTTAGGAAATTATATAAAAACTTTTTATTAACCAAAAACATTCATAAAATCCCTTGAGATCAAGATTAAGTCGGAATCCATGGAGTCTATTTAGGGTTTTCATATTTTTCTTGTCTTCCATTAATTCTAAGGTAAAAATCTTCAATCACTTTTTAATTAAATTGTTTTTAATTCTTTCTTAATCATTATATGATGGATCTAGGTTAGTGTTTATTAGAAAATCTGTAATTTAATGTTATCAGAATGATATAGACATGATTAAAATAATTAGGGTTAATGATTAAACATGATGAGGGTAATTAATTTGGTTAATCATGTTAAATTCGTTTTTAAGAATTGGGCAAAAATTTTGGGTCATTGTTTTGATCATATCTAGAGTTTTACAAACTTTTAATTTTCGAATCTTATGTCCTTGGAAAGTTAATTGAGTTGGCTTTCATATGCAAGAAACGAGAACTAAATTAGAGGTCTGGAAGTGGGTCAAAAACAGGTTACATCAGTCGGGTGTCAAAACAGTCTTTGGATCAGCCTGTTTTCTTTTTATGTATTGAATTGTTTGGGGTACTTAGGGTTATATTGGAACCTTCAAACGAACATGAGATTTAGATTATATATTAAATAAAAGATATGGAGTAGGTCTAAACAAATGGGTTAGGTTAAGACCCTCTGATCATAACAAACTTTTCATATGTTCAAAATCAGTAAATTCTGGATAGGTAAAAGTATATATATATATATATATATATATATATATATATATATATATATATATATATATATATATATATATATATATATATATATATATATATATATATATATATATATATATATATATATATATATATATATATATATATATATGGAGGCCTTAATAGTGTCTTCAAGGTTGCGGCCCATAGTTTAAGGGAATAGGGTTTCTTTTACAAAGGAAGTTGATTTGGTTAAGGGGATGTTCGACCCATAGTTTAAGGTATGAAAAACGGGACTGTTTTGGGTTAAATGTTAACGGGGCGAGTTATGAACTAAACTAAGTTAAGGGCTTTATAGAGGGGTGTCATGAGATGCATATGGCATATAAATGGGGTTAAGTTGTAGGACAAGGTTAGATATCCATCACATATTGATGAGCCATTTTGGTATGTGGTTCATGTCTTGATTGTATACGGTTGTGTGTTTAGATTTTGCTAGAGTGCAGGTACTTGGAGAAGCTTGTTCAGGTGAGTTTCATAGTCCCATGTTTTTATGAGCTATAAATGATTTGACTTCCAGATGGGATGGAAGAGACACTGTATGGTTTTGCAAATAATGTTGTGAATGTTTTTATGGTTTGTGATAGACTTGTGTGTACACTTATGTGATTAACTGCTATGTGGTTCTTGATTGTTATTGTGGTTTGAATTGGTACCAAGGGGATGTTGACAAGGCGGGGATTTGAGATTGGTTCATAGGTGTATGGGCGCCTATGGGACCATGGTTATTGGTAAGGCTGGGAGCCTTGGAAATTGTGGTTATTGGTAAGGCTTGGTGCCTTAGAATTGTGATTGTATGGTTAATCTTGAATGGTAGTTGTTATGCATAATTGTAACACATTGTCCATATGTTATTTTATTGATGGTTGTTATTCAAAGCTTATAACTATTTTGGGGTTGGAGTCTAAACCTATGACTCTCACCAACTTTATGTTGACGTGTTTTAGTGTCTCTTTCAGGTGATAATGTGGTTAAGCGTGAGAATAGGAGTGGCTAGCTGGGAGGCTTAGGATTGCATTGGAGGAACCCCCTTTCCTCTTAGTCTTTAATTATGTTTGAATAAGTGATACTTTGTAGACACCTATATGTTTGTTATTTGTTAATTGTATGTCTTTGGTAAGAGGTAGACATGTTACCTACTTACCTAGACGTCTGCATTGTTTGTGATATCTTCATGACATTGTGTCATCATTTATGATATTTCCAATTCATTTAGTTATCTCTATAGACACGCTATTGTTGTGATGATATCCATACATCGCGCCCCATATTCCGTCATGGTGGGGTGTGACAAAAACCGTTATAAAACCATGTTTATCGATCCTTCTTGTTGACTTAATTTTTTGACATCGTTGTCTATTAGGGGGGGTTATTAATTCGATGGTCTTGGTTACACCGTTATGACTCTATTTTTGGACCTTAATCTCTATCATCACATAAGTAAAAAATGTATCATCATGATCATTCAAGACAAAAATAAAATATAAGAGATACCAATTAGGATTAAGGGAAGTCTAAGTACGTAATTAGGGCATATGAGTAGTGTTAGCATTACTAACTTTTAATGACAATGATCTCGTTACACGCTTGGCATGGAATTGAGTGAAAATTGAGGACGAAGAAATTATTTCTAACGAAGCATTCACATGTTCTTGTTGTATGAACCTAAACGTCCCATATTGCGATGAAAATCATACATTATGTCTAAAACACAAGTAGTAGCAAGTAGTAGTAGTGTAGTAAGTTTATGATTCAATGACAGTCGATAAAAATGAATTTTGGAGGTGCTACGATACTTTATTCTAGCATTGCGTGAGGTCACGACAATGGTTTAGTATGGGGGAGTGATGAGACTGCTTTTATACATAGTCTCATCGTCCAAATCGGGCTTAAAATTGTTAAAATATCATAAAAAGTGCCAAACATATGCTTGTGTTTGTTCAATGTGTATTTTAGGTAAGGATATCGAGAAAATGACAAAAGATCATAAGAATCAATAAAAAAACGAACACGGGAAACGAAGCCGCACAATGAACTGGGCCCTAGAGTTGATTTTCCAAGAAAAGTCCTTGAAGAATTGAAGATTGTACAAGAAAGGTCCTTCATTATTGAAGAATTGACACTTTAAACCCTTGTATATTCATAATTACAAGTTTGGTCCCTAAAGTTTGTCAAATTTACAAAAAGGACCCTCAACTTTGAAGAATTGGTAAGAATGGTCCCTCAAATTTTAAGACTTGTCACTTTAGTCCTCCATGAAGACAAGAATACAATTGAAGACCTCAAAGTACGAAGACATGCTAAAAACAACCCTTCAAATATCAAGATATTACAAAATAAGTCCTTGATAAACCTTTGCAAAAGTTTTGGTGGCCAAAGTATGAAGTTTCAAACTTCATTTACAAAGGAATTCGGATTATGCATGTTTAAACTTGAAATGAAACACAAGGAAGAATAGAGGGGTTAAAGCTGTGAGACATGAAACATACCTAGACCAATACCAAGCTGCCACGTGCCCCACTTAATCTTTTCAACCAATCACAACTCACCAAGTTGCCAACTCACCATCCCACTCACTGTTTATATTAATTAACTTTTCATACGGTTAATTAATATATGAATTTGGCGCAAAACACAAATCTCAACTGATAAGTGTGAAAACACTCATAAATTATGACCTAAAAACCACTTAAAACACGCATAAATATCTTATGTTGACTTTAAATTGTCAGAATTACGCGGGTAATTGTTATTTATGTGTTTTCAAGCAAAACAGGTACATATGAAACAAACACGTGCTTTTACGAGTTTTATTTGAAGAAAAGACGAAGAAAAAGACAAAGGAGCCTGAAAGGACTTATTTTGCCAAGTTCATGATGAATCAAGGACTGATGATGATTATATATTAAGTTTCAAGGCTGATTTTGTAATTCATTTTAAAGATACAAAGCTGAGGGACCAGTTATGCCAAAAGTGGAAGATCTATTTTATGAAGGCCAGCTGGACCAATAAAGGAAGATTAATACATATCACTTGGATCACCAAATCCTGACCAATAGGAAATCAGCCAAAAGATGCTGATCCGTGTGTTTCTTTCTACTCCAATAACAAGAGTCCACGTCAACAAGTTCTTTATCAGCAGATTGGAGATGAATGAAGGTGTTTCAAGACTCGGAATGAAGAGCAAAAATATTCACGCATATCACCTGAATATAACCCAAGGCTTTAATTCATCTTAAATCCACTCAACTGATTTTCCCCAATTCCCTTTCTCATATAAACCCTGATTACCCACGTGTCAATATTTGATTCGCCCAGCCACGTCAGAGCGCTTCCTCACTCTCTCATCTGTTCTATAAATACACCCACCTCACCCTCATTTGGAATGTAATCAGTAGGTGTGGAAACTGAAAGTTTATGGACTTTAAAATCGATAGTCGTGTGATAGGATCGAACTCGAGATCACGGGATTGCACACATTACGTGAAGAGTTAATTTATTTATTAAATATATTTATTATATTTATTAAATCAAACTGCAGCTAACGACCGTTAAGTAATTAAAGGTTAAGTTTTAAACGATCATTATAGAATATTAAAGAAGCTAAAAGAAGGTGTCAGAAAGTTCTGGAAACCCCCTTTTAGCACATGTTATATCCGGCCTAAATAGAGGAGACAAGAGAGAAGGGAAAAGATTTTGTTGCTTTATCTTGTTTAACCTTGGAAGAGAAGTTTTCCAAGGTGTATATAAACAAACCTAAAGCCTCATAATTTTTCACTCCATTCTCTCTTTTCTTTGCTCTAACCGCCGGCCAAACACACCCTTATTAGGGTTTACGTTTGATTTTCTATAAGCTATTTTAGATCTAGTCCTAGCCCCTCTCTAGGGTTGTTGGGTAGATCTTCCATAGGCTTGGAAGGCTCGGTTCTGTTCGTGCTAGACTCACGATTAGCTCATCGTATCACGTGTGTACAAGATCGTGGTGTGATCTTATTTTAGATTACATCCTGGTGGTGTTCTTGATCTATTTTTACCGGTGATCATTCTGCTAAGGAAAAGGTATGTAACCCTAGCCTTGATTAATTATAATTGTGTTATTTAAAGATCTTGTTAATCTGCTTCCGCTGTATGCTCTTTGATCTATGTTAGGGTTTTTATAATTGTTATGATAATCATAAACCTTTAGTGGCATCGAGAGCCGTTTTAACATGATTATAATTATCACAGATCTAAAGTTCTTTTTTAACTAATATTGATTTGTGTTAAAATTACATGTTGTTTTTAGGTTTTATAAAAATTAGGGGTTTTGTTTTTATTGTTTAAAAATGGCTTTGCCGTTTTTTTTTATATAAAAAAAAATTTTGTAAACCCTAAAATTACATGGTAATTAACTTTAGATTTATGCATGAATTAATTGTTATGTCATGTGTGGTTACGATCCGTAGTAGTTTTTAATTGTTAAGAGAATATGGAAGATCCGTAATAAACATGCATGTCTTTACGGATCATATAATTTTGATTGCTATTTGCTTTATTTGATTCAAAGTTTTAAAATTAGGGAAGATTTTTTATGTTAATAAAAACCCTAGATTTGATGTTCTTTGAATAAATTGTTATGCATGTGGCTATTTGATTTAGTTTTTTTTGTACTACTTGTTTTCATGCGTTTTTAACATTGTATGTTGTAAACAAGGGTAATTTTTTTTTAAGAAAAAATAATATGGACTAAATCCTATCAAAATTAATGAATTGTTTTGAGATCTAAATTACATATGATTTGTGTTGATTAGAATTGCAATAGCAACTTAACGGCCTACTCAATTTTGACAAACTATAAAGTGGGTATAACGCACCGCTGGTCAAGTACCCGGTTAAGGAAGGAGGTGCTATGCTTTTACGCTGACCAAATTCCCGGCTCGCCTATGCGTCAAAATTGGAATTACCTACGGTTGTTATTGGTATAATTCTTTAAGGTTGTTTGGTTTAACCAATACCTCAACTTGCAAATATATGATGAACTTTTAGTCTCACCAAAAAGTTTACTAAACATTTTATTAAACTTATGCTATGGAGATGTATGCATGCTTCTCCATACATGATTTTGACACCAAAATCTATACCCTAAAAATTTAAGTCATATGCCCTCTAATTGACGAACACTTGAAGTTACAATTGTCGTCATATAAGATATCGGACGATGTTGTAATGGAGAGAAAACTTCATGACTGAATAAGATTGCACATGAAGGTTTTACGTTCTTTAGATTAGTCGACTTAATTGAGTTACTCAGTGAGAACTGGAAACTTAAGGCATAAAGAAGGGATAAAACATGTTTACAATGCAAAAGGTTTTGGCAATGTAAATCCCTGACATATCTAGAAATTGCAATATGATTTGGCAATTATTGTTCGACAAGTTACTATGTTGAATACATTTGTCACTAGCAGATCAACTGATGTGATAAATCTATGTCAATATGGATTCTAGTTTTTCAAGGAAATACTATGGTTTTATTACCGGGGTAATTTTATTTTCTTGAATTTTATTATCGAAAATACTAATGTTTGAACTTATTTCTGTAGAAATGGCTCAACCCGAAAACAATCTGACAATAAGCTCGACGTTCAAAGCATTTTTTGAACGGCCTGAACTTACTGGCCCTAATTTTAATGATTGGTACCGCTCACTAAGAATTGTTCTGAGAGCAGCGGGTACCATCAATATCTTGGAAACTCCTTTTCCGGAGGATCTTGCTGAAGGAGCAACTGATGCGGAAAGGCTTCAACACGCTGCTAACGTTAAGAAGCACCATGAGGTGGCTGCTGTAATGTTAGGGAGAATGGCTCCATCACTTCAAAGGAAGTATGAGCTATTTCATCCTAAGCAGATGCTTGATGAACTCAAGGCAGTGTATGAAACGCCACAAGCTGTAGAGATCTATGATCTGGTTGATGCTCTACATAGCTGCAAGCAAGCTCCTGGAAAGTCCGTAAGTGCACATTACATGGAGATGAGGGGTTATATGGAACAACTCATCGCACTAGGACAACCCTTCGATCATAATATGGCTATTAACTTGATCAATAGGTCCCTTAATAAGGACTTCGGTGATTTCGTTCGTAACTATAATATGCATTGCACGGGGAAGACAGTGAATGATTTGCATGCAATGCTCATTGACTTCGAAAAGGGTTTGAAAGATAAGGCACCCACTGCTACTCCTCAAGTACTTTATGTACAAAAGGGTAGAGTGTCGAAACCAAAACCGCAAGGGAATAAGAAGCAGAAAGGCAAAGGCAAGGTTGATAAGAGCAAGCAAGTTGCGACTACATCAAAACCGAAGCATAACTTTGCTAAGAAATCTCTGAAAGATGAGACTTGTCACCACTGCAAGATGACTGGACACTGGAAGAGGAATTGATCTCTCTATCTCCATGAAATGGCAGAACATAAGAAGAAGGCTGAGCAAGTTGCTGCAGCACCATCTTCAGGTAACTTATTTATGATAGAGTTATTTAATCTTTCATACAAATCAAACTCCTGGGTATATGATACGGGATGTGGTATTAATATTTGTAATACCCTGCAGGGATTTGAGTTGAAGAGGAGACTTACCTATGGGGAACAATTTCTGCAAGTGGGCAATGGCGCACAAGCAGCAGTTGAAGCTATAGGAATATTTAAATTAGTTTTACCTTCGGGTTTAGTACTGTCTTTAAATAATTGTCATTATGCACCTACAATTGTTAGGGGTGTTATTTCCTTTTCTAGTATGTTGGATCTTGGATTTACTCACACGATTGATAATAATAGAAATTCTGTTTTCAAAGATGGTTTATTCTATTTTGATGCAATTTCTGTGAATGGTGTTTTTGAAATTAACATGCATGATATAAATCCCAAAAGGAAAAATAATTCTGTTTTTAGCATAAATAAGAGGAGTAAGTTAGACAAGAACTCTTCTTATCTTTGGCATTGTAGACTTGCCCACATTGGGAAGACTCACATACAAAAGCTTCAACGTGATGGGCTTTTGGAAAGTATCAATGATGAATCATTTGATAAATGTGAATCTTGTATCTCTGGAAAGATGACCAAGAAACCTTTTAATAGCAATATTGAAAGGGCTACTAAGCTACTTGGTTTAATACACACGGATGTGTGTGGACCACTTAGACATGTGTCAAGGAAAGGTGCTAGCTACTTCCTGACGTTTACGGATGATTATAGCCGTTATGGTTATGTTTATTTACTTAGACATAAACATGAGGTATTTGAAACATTCAAAACGTTTAAAGCCGAAGTAGAGTTACAACTAGGAAAGAAGATTAAAGCTCTTCGTTCTGATCGTGGTGGTGAATATTTAAGTCAAGAGTTTAAAGATTATTTAAGTAAGAATGGAATTGTTCAGAAACTTACTTCTCCATATACTCCACAACAAAATGGTGTATCTGAAAGGAGAAATCGTACATTATTGGATATGGTACGATCTATGTTTAATCTTACAACTTTACCATTATCTTTTTGGGATTATGCTCTTGAAACTGCTGTTCGTATTCTGAATATGGTTCCCACAAAGAAGGTTGATAAGACACCATATGAACTATGGCATGGCAAGAAGCCATATTTGTCTTATTTGAAAGTCTGGGGTTGTGAGGCGTATGTGAAACGTGACTCTGGAGATAAACTCCAACAACGCTCAGTAAAATGTATCTTTGTAGGTTACCCTAAGGAAACTATGGGTTACTACTTTTATTATCCGGCTGAGAACAAGATAGTTGTGGCTCGGTATGGAGACTTCCTTGAAAATGATCTTGTAAATCAAGAATTCAGTGGGAGAAATTATGATCTTGAAGAAATTCAAGAAGATACATTGCCTTCTGAAAATACTAGCGATGAAATTCCTGTAGAACCAGAAAGTCTGAGTGTTCCACCGGAATTAATTCCTCCACGTAGGTCACAAAGGACTATACGTGCGCCAGACAAACTATGTCTATACATAGAGGATGATGAGGAGGAAGTAGGGGATCTTGGTGAACCTGCTAACTATCGATCCGCAATGTCTGATCCAGAAAAGTCAAAATGGATGGTTGCGATGAATGAGGAAATGAAATCCATGGAAATCAATGATGTTTGGATTCTTGTAGACGCACCTAAAAATGCTAAAGTAGTGAAAAATAGGTTGATCTATAAGAAGAAAACTGACATGGATGGTGATGTACAATCCTATAAAGCACGTTTAGTGGCTAAAGGTTTTACTCAAACTTTTGGCATAGACTACGAGGAGACATTCTCTCCTGTAGCAGACTTGCGAGCTATTAGGATTCTCATAGCTATAGCAGCATACTATGACTATGAGATATGGCAAATGGATGTTAAAACTGCCTTCTTGAACGGTCGCTTAGATGAAGACATCTATATGCAACAACCGGAAGGGTATGTTGATCCTAAATTTCCAAAACGCGTGTGCAAACTTCAAAGGTCTATTTATGGTTTGAAGCAAGCATCACGTCAATGGAATAAGCGATTTGATGAAGAAATCAAAAAGTTTGGATTTATTCAAAATCGTGATGAGCCATGTGTATACCGCAAAGCTAGTGGGAGTAATGTAGTGTTCCTAATTCTATATGTCGATGACATATTGATCATGGGAAGTAACATTCCAAGACTTAAGGAAGTTAAGGATTATCTTGGTAAATGCTTCTCTATGAAAGATTTGGGAGATGCTGCATATATTCTGGGAATTAAGATCTATCGAGATAGGAGTAGACGGTTAATTGGTCTTAGCCAAGATGCTTATATTGATAAGATATTGAATAAATATAACATGCATAACTCTAAGAAAGGTTTCTTACCGATGGAGGTTAAGCATGAGTTAAGTCATGAGAAAGATGCATCATCACCTGAAGAGGTGGCTTACATGAAGAAGGTGCCTTATGCTTCGGCTGTAGGATCTATTATGTATGCTGTAAGATGCACAAGGCCCGATGTGGCGTTTGCTCAGAACTTGGTCAGTAGATACCAACAGAATCCAGGGAAGTCCCACTGGACTGCTGTTAAGCATATTTTGAAGTATTTGAGAAGTACGAAAGATATGTTTTTGGTATTCGGGGGTAAACCAGACACAGAATTGAATGTAACAGGATTCTGTGATGCGTCCTGGCAATGTGATAAAGACGATACGAAGTCTCAGACGGGTTACGTGTTTGTCATCAATGGAGGAGCAGTTGACTGGAAGAGCAGTAAGCAGAAAACCATTGCTATGCATGCGACTCAATCTGAGTACATGGCCGCTTCAGAAGCTGCAATGGAAGCTGTTTGGATTAGGAAGTTTATTGGAGATCTTGGAGTGATGCCTTCAATTAAAGAACCTATTGATATATATTGCGACAACTCTGCGGCAATAATATTCGCCAATGACCCTGGAGTCATGAAGGGCGCCAGACACTTTAAACGTAGATATCACTACGTTCGAGAACAAGTGGAAGCTCGAGAAATAAAATTGATAAAAGTTCACACAGATGATAACGTAGCTGATCCTTTTACTAAGGCTTTATCTAGGCCAAAGGTAGTTAAGCATGCCAAGGCAATTGGGCTGCAACGAGCTAGCGAATTCATGCAATAAATCTGTTGATTAGTATTTGGATAAAGGATGTAAGACATTATTGAATTGATGAAATAAAGATTGGATTTCGTTTATTTGTCTGTTATTTGATTTTGTATCCTATTTTACATGTTTTAATCCATGAGCATTTTGATGTTTCTAAATGTCCGTTGTCGATTAATAATATGGGAGTATTATTAAATTAAGACAATTCAAATAGTGACAGAGTATACTTGAAAGTATATTGGTCAATTTTGGATGATATTTGATGGATCAAATATTGGACTTATCCCAACTATGTGATTTTACTTTATGGATCTTTGTCATTAAGTAAATCATAAACAGTTATTCTTAGACCTGAGATGCCAGAAAACTGCATTGAATATAGTGCATTTCTGTAAGGTAACCTAACGCTAAACGTAACTGGTAGTCATAAGGGTTATTTTCAGAAGTGTTGCGAAGTTCATGTGTTTTGCTTGTAGTCGAAATGGGATTCGTTTCCTTCAAATTATTATTTGAAGTATAAATACAACTGGGCCCCTCGGGGGAATAGTAAGATGTTTGTGTGGCCACACCCAAATGTGTTTTGGTAATCTTGCTATATCCGTAAACGAGAAACAGAATAGTTAATGAAGGAATGACTAAGATCCATATCCTTATTAACAATGTATTTGAAATGAGAGGATAATAATAATGATTATATATCATTAAAAAGTTTTGTCCAGGAAGCCTTACTCGAGTTGTACTAGTGACATTGTTAGTGTAACTAGACGCTAATCAATGTGATCACGACATTCGAATTTTGTCCAAGTGGGAGCTGAAAGTTTATGGACTTTAAAATCGATAGTCGTGTGATAGGATCGAACTCGAGATCACGGGATTGCACACATTACGTGAAGAGTTAATTTATTTATTAAATATATTTATTATATTTATTAAATCAAACTACAGCTAACGACCCTTAAGTAATTAAAGGTTAAGTTTTAAACGATCGTTATAGAATATTAAAGAAGCTAAAAGAAGGTGTCAGAAAGTTCTGGAAACCCCCTTTTAGCACATGTTATATCCGGCCTAAATAGAGGAGACAAGAGAGAAGGGAAAAGATTTTGTTGCTTTATCTTGTTTAACCTTGGAAGAGAAGTTTTCCAAGGTGTATATAAACAAACCTAAAGCCTCATAATTTTTCACTCCATTCTCTCTTTTCTTTGCTCTAACCGCCGGCCAAACACACCCTTATTAGGGTTTACCTTTGATTTTCTATAAGATATTTTAGATCTAGTCCTAGCCCCTCTCTAGGGTTGTTGGGTAGATCTTCCATAGGCTTGGAAGGCTCGGTTCTGTTCGTGCTAGACTCACGATTAGCTCATCGTATCACGTGTGTACAAGATCGTGGTGTGATCTTATTTTAGATTACATCCTGGTGGTGTTCTTGATCTATTTTTACCGGTGATCATTCTGCTAAGGAAAAGGTATGTAACCCTAGCCTTGATTAATTATAATTGTGTTATTTAAAGATCTTGTTAATCTGCTTCCGCTGTATGCTCTTTGATCTATGTTAGGGTTTTTATAATTGTTATGATAATCATAAACCTTCAGAAACACACAGTAGTTAGATTTAGTTTTACATTATCCAACTCAATTCCATTCCTAGCTAGTTTGTTACTCTGTTACGATTCTGTTATAACAGATTCAGTTTGTATCTTCATTCAATATCATTCAATAAACAACAACTTTACCGATTCAATTGATTCTCAAGTCTTCATGTTATCTGTTAGTTTCATCATGATGATTCTGAAATTTTGGGAATCGATTCAATAGTTGTTAGTAAAGCTTTACATTACCGTGAATTTACTGCCCTGTTCTTTCCAAATCAGATTTCTAGAAATGTTACTGTATTTGTGACATTTGGAGAACGATTTGCTGAAGCTTTCGAGTTCGAGGTTTTGTCGAGTTGAATTTTTTGAAGAAGAACTGTAGTTAAGAATCGTGTTTTGATGCTAACTTTGGTGTCCAGTAGCTACACGACGTGTTCTAGTCTCGTAGTGGAATTTATTTTCTCAAGAGGAGGATTTTGGATCTTGCTGATCTTGGTTAAAGTGTAGTAGTGTACAAGTTCTGATTGCGTAGATCATCCATCGTTTAGGCGCAATTATAGTCGTTAGTATTACTGTTATGGTGGATTAATGGAGCTGAGTTGGAATTTTATTTTGCTGTATTCATTCTGCTGATCTTAACACTCTGAATATGTTGGTGTTACGGTCCCGGGTCTGTGATCAAGTTATGGGATAAATAGGGCTCGTTAGAGAGAACCCGGCGATCTCTGAGATTAACTCAATTTACTTTAATTTTATGATTGATTTCTTAAATGAAACAGAGGTTACATTTATAGGAAAGAAACCTAACAAACCCCTAAGTAAATAAACCTAAACATTTGCACTTATCCTAACATTTGCACTTATCCTAAATAAAACATTCAAATAAAAGATAAACATCTGTTATATCTTGTTGGTCATAACAGTTGGTATGAGTTCACTCTTCATTGATGAAAGTAGATAATGGAGTTGCTTCGATTCATTACAAGCGAGTGATTGGTTTTGCTGGTGTAACGAGGTGTTCAACTGTTAGAGGTTTAACAAGTCGTTTGTTGAGTTCAAGTTCACTTTTCGGTCCTTGATATCAAGTAGTAGCAAGATCAAGTTTTCAGAGAGTTGGATAGATTAGTGGATACATATGGTTTTTGTTTGATCATAGCTGCACCTATATCAGCGAAGGACATGATTTCAATTAAGCTCGCGATTGGTTGATGTTCTGATGAGTTTATTCGAAGTAAAAGTAGCAGACATGATCTATTGGCAGTAGGATGAATAACGGGTTCCTGGTGTAAGAAGTGTCTAAAGGTTGACGATGTTAGGAGTTCTGAGTTCTATTGTTTAGGAGCAGTTCTGGTTCTTGGTGGTCCGATTAGTGCAAGAGCTTTGTGTGATCATTAATAGTGTCTTTCGTTTGGTGGAGTTCTGTTCAAGTGAGCTTCGGTATTGTTCCGTTTAGCTAGCAACTACATCAACGGACTAGGCATGGATGTCGAGGTCACGTTCTTGTTTTAATTTTTGCAATCTATAGGTTAATCTGCTACTGATTTGTTTGTAGTGTAACTCTCAAGTATTCTGCTTGTTTTGCTAGGTGATTACATGTTTACATTCTCCATAGTTCAGTGCCTTGATTCATGTTGGTAGTTTTGCTTTATTTCTGTGTATTCAGTAACTAATGTTTGGGATTGCACTGTTCTTAATGATCTATTGCATAATAGTTTGTTGTTAGAGTTAGTATAGTTTTATTATCAGTTGGAAAGTATATCAATAGTTAGATTCTAGTTTTAACTCAATTAGTAAAGATTTTACACAAAAATATCATAACAGTTAGTAAGGTGATGGAGTTTTAATTTGTTTGAGCAGATTTTCTAAGGTTCGGTTTGTTTTAGGAACTGCAAGTTAGATTATCTGTTTTCACTATTAAGATTTGTTTGCGTATCTGTTGTAGTTAAAAGCAAAATGGATAAATTTGAGGTCATCATTGGTGAATAATAGGAATATATAGATCACCTTTAGTTTAAATTTCACAATAGGAGAAAAAATAAATAAGAATAAGAAGAGACGGCACTAGACTCGAACTTTGGTGTTTAGACTAACAAACAATAGTTCTTACCATTAGGCTAAGAGTATTCATTTGCTATTTTCTTTACATGTAATTATTTTATCCACGTTTTTCCTAGATAAGCTGTTATAGCTTATTAGTAGTTTTCTAGCTTATCTCAAGAGCTTATTCACTCGAATAAAATTCAAAATCGTTTTTACTAGCTAAACATTTCCACTTATCTTGAACCGAATTGGTTGAATGGTTTTGGAGTTATAAACTTTTATCACGTTTTAGGATAGTACTAGCTCACTTTTGTTTGCTTCATTTTAAACTTGTTTTTGTTAATAGGCTTTTATTGGCAGCTAAATTTCTTAGTAAAGAGTAGTATTAGTGTAGAATTGGCCCAATTAATATTTTAGAAATATAGTAAAAGATTTACCTCGTTTTCCCGTCCATTCATATTTTACGTTTTATAAAAATTTCGTCCATTAAATTGTGGTATTTGCAATTTGTTTTAGTGTAGTACGTATATTTAGTATAGATATTATCTTTACCTTTTTGATTGCTTTTTGCCAAGTAAAAATAGTTACCAATCAACCTTTTATCACCAAAAACAATTATGTCAAACTTGAAAAGTTAAATCAATTCGATTAGATACCGAGAAAAACGAACTACAAAAAGACAAATATTAAATGGCGCCGCTGCCGGTTCTTTTCGTGAAGATTAACGGTCGAGTGAGAGTATTGGATTTTGGGATCCGTTCACGTTGTGAACGTTATTTTTACGTATTATAAATCAATAATATAAAAAAATCAAAAAGATAAAAATATAAAAATTAAAAAACCACAAAATCAATCCTTTTCCTAAAGAATTGAACCAAAAAAAATTATTAAAAAATCCAAAAGTAATCTTTTTCCTAAAAGATTACACCAAAAATATATTGTATATATTGGATTCAATCGTTTTTACGTACATACTATATTTTCTTTAAAAAATTAAATAAATACAAAAATATTTTTGATATATTATTAAATGTAAATACATATACGTAGATAAGAACAACCAATACATCTACTTCCATAAGTATTGCATTGCAATACACCGTTTGTGGCGGCGTTCCGGTGCCACTTACGTGTATCGATCAAATTTAATTAAGGCACAATAGATAATTACTACAATCTACTTAAACTTGAGAAAGAGGCCACTGTGTGGGGGTATAAGGCGAGTGTATTTCATATTTTTTAAAAGCAGGCTCTTAAGTGCTACGCACCGTCTCGTTTCTCCGCTTCCTTGTGGGTCTTTTAAAGGTGATAGTAGTGAGTGGTGTGCCACCAAAGTAGTACTACGTAGTAATATATTATTTTCTTGTGGATATTAATTATCGAACCTCGAGGGAGATAATCTCTTCTCTCTCAAAAGTCGACCGAGAGCTCCTCTCTCACTCCTCGAGTTTATTTACACGTGTACTCGCACACGTGTAACCATACCACATTTGGTGTATCACTTCCTTCCCCGAGGAAGCGTTAAAACGTCGTTCACTTGTATATACATTCGGTCACCTTGATACACATGGATACTCGTTCTATGTGGGAGATTTTGCAACAACAAACCGCCAACGCTAATTATTCGCCTTGTTGGAATTATGAGATTCCCCATGTTGAGACCATATCCTCCATTACTTCCTCATTGAATGTTTTTGAAACTCAAGAGTTTAACATTGATGATTTTGTGATCCATTCGAACCCTATTTTTCAAACATCACTTGATAATCCATTTTTCAATGATAATGAGGAAGTTAATGATGATTATAGTGATGAGCTTTCTATACCCTTAAGGTCTATGACTCATATTATCTCTACGAGTGATCCTCCTATACTTGAGCCTCATATTGACTTTTATTGTCATACCTATCCGACGGTGGATTTGGTAATTCTTGAGGAGGATCCTCCACTAGATTGATACTACTTTAAAGGATATTACTTTTGACGAGGATTTACAAAAAGTTTCTAGATACCTACTTTCCTATTGAGGTGAGTTTTCCCATGATTCCAATGCTTCATTTGTCTCTTCATTGAGTTTGGATGAGGATGACTCTCCTACCTTGGACTTAGATGATGAATTTTACCCTCATTTGGACCTTAATGAGAAATTTTCAAAAGGAAAAGACAAGGAAAACCCGAAGGTTTATACTACTTGTGATTTAACACCTCTTTTTCAACCTTCGGTCTAATGATATGGATTTTTATAAGGGGGAATTTTCTAAGGGAAACACTTCTTTAACTTGTCATTTTTCCCAAAATGAAAAGGTTTTTGATCCTGGTATAAACATTTTTGAGCTATCTGCTATAAAAGGAAAATTGTTTAAGAAAATGGGATCCTTACCTTCTTATCAAACCTTTCATTTTGACCATCGTTTGCTTAAGGGAACCTCGACTATTTTACCCTGGTGTGTGATTCCCACCTTGGGTTTGTGCTATTATTGAGATGAAAATCATGTATTTGACCCTGGTGGACTTTCTTCGAGGTTTCCCTTAATGGGCATGACTTTTCACCATTAGCATTGAATAACTAGGTTTAGATTCCTTAGATTTCTTTTCCATTAAAAAGAGGGTGTTATAGTAGAGTTGGAGTGGAGGGGTGGCTTTTCTTCGTCTGTTGGTGTTTGTTTCAAGGGTTGCTCTCTCTCATTTCATTCATGGAGATTATGGAGGAGGCCCGTGTATCCGGTTCACTTTGATTAGTTTTTGCTATCGTGATATTCAAAACATTGTGCTTAAAATGACTATACTTTAGTTTTCTCTTCCTTAGCTCGAGTTTAACTAAGTTATCAATGTCATAAGTGTAGGGGAGTTTACTCCAATATTCTTAAACATTGAGGACAATGTTTATCTTAAGTGTAGGGGGTCTTCTATCGAAGTGACCTTACCTAGACCATTGCCTTAACTTCATGATAACTTGGAAATTAATTTTACAAATATTTTTCAAATTTTTGATCTACTTTGGCCACCAAAAATATGCATTCATAATTTTTGCATTAATCATTTTTCATTTGCATAACACATTTGCATTGTATATATTTCTTCTTTTATTTTTCATCAAAAATATATAAAAAGGAAAAAATATAATAAAGGATATGGTTTAACAAATTTAGAATTCTTTGACATATTAGGCCCGCCATGGATACTTTGACTTAACCCGAGTTTGCTTATCTAAGCAGTCCCTAGCTAGTATCCTTAACCATGTAGTCCTTCATTGGTCTATTAGGCTAAGCATCCACTAGTCTCATTAGTTGAGATTTTAAATTTGTGGAGAATGGGAGATGATATATTTGAAGCAAGTATAAAAGGGCTAGATAAATTCATGAGAATTACTTGTGGCTAAACCTTTCTCTTTCTTTGCCTCTAATTTCTTCGCATGTATATAAGTTAATAAATAATCAAGAACGGTTTTAATCGGTTTGTAGTCTCTTGTGCATTTTTGACTAATCATTCGTGGTTGGTATAAGTACGTCTTAAGATTCTAAGTTAGAACGTTTTATGTGTACTAGACTTATGTCATGCTTAATACTTAGCGGGTGTTTTTCCTGTTATTCTTTTCAATTTTCTTTGTGAGGAATGAAGAAAAATAAGAGCGGCTTATGAAAAAAATATGAGTGGCTAGAAAAAAAAGAAAAGAAAAAAAAGAAAAAAATAATTATACAAGACTCCCAAGATGTAACACCCCAAAATGTGATATGCGGAAGCGGTGAAGATCGGGGGCTGTTACGTCATTGTATCATAGTTCAAGGTACAAGAGAACGACTCTAAATGAGACGTTTTATAAAAATACCTCGTTGAATTTAAATTAAAAGCATCACAGTACAAAAGGTCTCAGTTTCAAAAGATAGTGCAGCGGAATGTAAAAGTTTTAAACATCAACGAGATAATAGTTCAAAAGCATAAGTAAATAAATGTTCGAAGATAGCCAAGAAATGCATGCGGACTCCAAGTACTTCACACAGCAGATACAACTCATCATCAATTACCTGAGATAAATGCTAAATTGGGTCAACGTAAAGTTGGTGAGAATATAGGTTTCAAGTAAAGGTTCATAGTAATTCAATTTCAGATTTCATCTCAGGTACACGTGCAACTATAGGAGATATAGTGCCAAGTGTAGGATAAATTGGGTGTTCACAATATTTATGATAGCTAAGCTCGTGACATCGAAACTAGTGATCCAGTACATACAATAGATTGCATACATAAATTTTGCCCCAATGGAGTACCTAGCCAAGATAACTCCGTTCATACAAATGGTACACACTCGTCCGGCGTCAGAATGCCCGAGTGGAGGTTGTCAACCCTCAATAGATCTATCCGTAACATAAGAGCTTACTCCAGCAGAGTAACTAACGATTCACGATAGTGGGGACTATGGCTAAAGCAACTTAAGCTATCTCATAAATAGTGTTCACAAAGCGTTCACAGAAATCAAGTTTTACTTGCGTCCAGAAGCAAGTCATCAAAGCATTTATCACATCCCAAAACATTAAACATAGAAAACAGTTTAATAGGGAATCTATAAACTCACCTCAAGCAACGATTCAAACCGCACAAGTAAGATCAAATAGTGGCGATCAACTCTAGCAACAACCTAAATATAATACTATAGTTTAGGCGCTAGCAAATAAGTCACAATAGTTCATCACGTACGTTACTCATCAATCAAGTATATATTTTGTTGTTAAAATCGTGACTTGTAAATGTTATATCGTTATAAACATTATAGTATATATATACTTAGGCAAAAATATTTATTTTTGACTCGACGAAATTTCGACAGCCTTTCGGCGTAAATTTTAATTTACCAAAATTTATCTTAACAAATTTTCCTACACGATTTCTAATGAAAATTCGGCAGCCTTTCGGCGTCACATAAAAATTTGCCATTTTTAGTAAATACTCAAATCTCGTCCTAAAACCCCTATTTTCAACAATTTCTCAATCGCCAACAATTCAACAAGTCTTTTTTTTCACAATCGTAACAATTTCCACTTCTAACGTTCAACTTTCAATAGTACAACAAGTATTCACATTTCGAGCTAATACGCTTTTACAAAACAAGTCCAACATTCATACATACCATTTAGTAACCATTTCGACACTTAAAACAACTCCGTTTAACTCGAAAATGTCGTTTCGACCACTTTAAAAATCTGGACAGCAACCACTTATAGTGTTGTTCTCCAAAAATTAAGTGTTCCGACAACGAAATTTAAACGACCACAACTTACTCATTTTAGCTCCGTTTTTAGCCCATAATATATCGAAACGAAGGTATTCACTTATATTTTCATAATATCGTAGTAAACTAGTGTCAAAACAATTTTTACGACTCTCTACGCCTCTTACAAAAGTCGGACAGATTGTATGTTTTCCGTAAAAACTCGTTTTCGACCATTTTCAAGCGTAACCACTAGTAGTAATACTACTAGTTCCTTCTAATTTTTCATAAACATCAACAAAATCAAAATTTTTTTTTCAAGTTCACAAATCCAAAATATACATACTTATATTTTTCACAAATCTTTCAATTAACCCATTTTCATGTATGGATCTTATAGATCCACACTTAATTTCCACAAATCTTAAAATATTTCATGACCAAAAATAATTTTTATCATTTAATTTCAAGAAAATACTTGATGAGTAACATGCATGCATAGATCTACAAAGATTATGCATGGAAAATGAAAAGATGAAAAAGGTTTAAGAAGTAACCTTGTGTAACGATTCTACGTAACCACAATGACCCGATCTACAATATAATCCACTAATAATCAACAAGAACTCTACTCAAAACTTCAACCCAAAAACTACTCAAATCATCAAACCAAGAAAGACCATTCTTCTTTATGCTTGTACAAACTCTAGGGTGATTTTGTTTTGTGTTAAATCTTGGTAAAATGAAGCTTTTTAGAAATCAACAATGGTGGAAAAGTGTTTGTGTTTGTGCCGTGTGTTTAGAGAGAGAGAGGAAGAGATGTGTGTTTTTTTGTTTGAGGTGAAATGAAGTGTGTAAGTGAAATAATGGAAGGGTTTTGGTTAATAAGTTAAAGGGTGTAAGGTTTATCACCTTAAGCTCAAAATGGCAAAGTGTAAGGCCATGCACCATTTGCATGTTTTTGGCCGGTTATGGGGTCCCAATGGGGGGGGTAAATTATTCAAAAATTTTACTATGGTAATTAGTTAAAATGTTTAAGGTAAAAAGGTTAGTTAGTTTTAGGTAAATATCAAAAAGTATATAGTTAAGTTAAAAATTACGTAAAACTTAAAAATTTGACGAAATATATTAAATTTACGATTTTTCGACGAAAACTGACATTTTATGATTGGTAAAGTATTTTATGCATGCTAACGACGGTTAAACGTAAAAACGACGTAAAATACGAAAACGCGTTACGTTAATTAAATATTCACAGTAAATACGATTTATTACTATAAATAGCAAAAATACTAAAATACAGGCATATATAAACATATACAGATATATTTAAATACGCTGCTCACGAAGATACGATCACGCTGTTAAAAACTAAACAGTTAAGCACATAATTCACAGATAACGAATAATCTCATGGATCATCGTCAATTCATTGACCGTCTCAGCACTTTGGTCAGGTTCACAGAAAATGTTCAGAATCATGACTGAGCACAGTGTCAGCTCATTACTCGTCATCAAACAGTTTTTCGGACAACGCGGGATAACTTCCCGGTTCCAACACAGTTAAATCACATAGTTGACTAAATAAAAAGTCAAAGGGTAAAATAGTCATTTTACAAAGTAGAGAAAATTACCAGGTGTTACATCATCCCCTTGATAGAGAAGCTTTGTCCTCAAAGCTTAGGAGTGTCACGGTTTCTAGAATTGTCAAAGAGTTGCGGATATTTCTTGCGAAATTGATCCTCACGCTCCCAAGTGAATTCAGGTCCACGTTTAGAATTCCACCTTACCTTGATGATAGGAATACGACTCTGTTTCAATCGTTTGACCTCACGGTCCATGATTTCAACAGGTTTCTCGACAAATTGCATCTTGTCGTCGATTCGGAGTTCCTCCAATGGTATAACGAGTGTTTCATCAGACAGGCTCTTCTTCAAGTTCGACACATGAAAAGTATTGTGCACGCGGCTCAACGCTTGCGGTAATTCGAGACGATAGGCTACAGTTCCAACCTTTGCCAGAATTTTGAAAGGTCCAATATAACGGGGGTTCAGCTTTCCTCGCTTGCCAAAACGTACCACACCTTTCCAAGGCGATACTTTTAGCATCACTTTGTCTCCCACTTGAAATTCGAGAGGCTTACGGCGAACGTCGGCGTAACTCTTTTGACGATCACGGGCTGCTTGAATTCGGCTCTTGATTTGAACAATCTTCTCAGTCGTTTCACGGATGAGTTCAGGGCCAGTGAGTTGACTATCCCCAACCTCACTCCAACATACAGGCGAGCGACATTTACGACCATACAACGCTTCAAACGGTGCAGCCTTGATACTGGTATGATAACTATTGTTGTAAGAGAATTCTACTAGAGGCAAATGTCTGTCCCATTGCTTTCCAAAGTCAAGCACACAAGCACGCAACATGTCCTCCAGTGTTTGAATAGTTCTCTCACTCTGTCCGTCAGTCTGCGGGTGATAAGCAGTACTCATGTCCAATTGCGTACCCAACGCTTTCTGAAGTGATTTCCAGAATTCCGAAGTAAATCTACCATCTCTATCAGAAATTATCGAGATCAGTATCCCATGTTTTGCGACTATTTCCTTTAGATAAAGTCTCGTAAGCTTATCCATCGAATCATCTTCCTTCATAGCTAAAAAGTGTGCAGATTTCGTAAGTCGATCCACAATTACCCAAATTGTGTCGTATCCGTTTGTCGTTTTAGGTAGCTTAGTTATGAAGTCCATGGTTATATTTTCCCATTTCCACATAGGAATTATAGGTTGAACAAACAATCCAGATGGTTTTTGGTGTTCTGTTTTCACTCTAGCACAAGTCAGGCACTTCCCTACATAAGTAGCGATTTCAGCTTTCATATTTGGCCACCAATATAGCTTCTTCATATCCTGATACATTTTGTTAGATCCTAGGTGAATCGAATACTTAGATTTATGCGACTCGTGCATGATCACGTCCCTTAGTCCTCCAAACTGTGGTAACCAACTTCTACCATTCAGACATAGCGTTCCATTATTGCTAGTCTCCAATTTCTTTGTAACCATTCCTCCTAATTTCTCAGCTTCAACATTTTCAGGCTTAAGAGCTTCGGTTTGTGCTTCACGAATTTGCACAGGTAAGTTCGGATTGATAACCATAGCTAACGATCTAACTCTATGTGTCATCAGTTGTTCCTTTCTACTTAGCGCATCCGCCACTACATTGGCCTTCCCAGGGTGGTAACGGATTTCACAGTCATAATCGCTGAGCAACTCGATCCATGGACGTTGTCTCATGTTCAGTTCCTTCTGATCAAGAATATGTTGTAAACTCTTGTGATCGGTATAGACGACACACTTGGTTCCATACAAGTAGTGTCTCCACAATTTCAAGGCAAATACTACCGCTCCTAGCTCCAAGTCGTGCGTAGTGTAGTTTTTTCTCATGCGTTTTCAATTGTCGTGACGCGTAGGCGATAACTTTATTCCTTTGCATCAACACAGCTCCCAATCCTTTTGCTGATGCATCACAGTAGACCACAAAGTCTTCCGATCCTTCTGGTAACGATAGAATAGGCGCACTACACAACACTTGTTTCAACTTCTGGAATGTTAATTCCTCCTTATCTCCCCATTCGTATTTCACCTTCTTTTGAGTCAACTTCGTCAATGGTTTCGCTATCTTCGAGAATCCCTCGATGAATCTTCGTTAATATCCGGCGAGTCCTAAGAATTGGCGAATTTCAGTCGGTGTCGTAGGAGCAGTCCACTCCTTAATTGATTCAATCTTGGCAGGATCAACATGAATCCCCTTGCTATCTATAACGTGACCTAGAAATTGTACTCTTGGCAACCAAAAATCACACTTCGAGAACTTACCGTACAATTCCTCCTTCTTAAGCAATTCCAGTATTATCTTAAGATGTTCCTCATGTTCCTTCTCATTCCTTGAGTAAATAAGTATGTCATCGATGAACACAATGACAAACTTGTCCAAATACGGTTTACACACCCGGTTCATGAGGTCCATAAACACAGCAGGTGCGTTTGTCAAACCGAACGGCATCACTTGGAACTCATAGTGTCCATACCTAGTCCTAAAAGCAGTCTTTGCAACATCTTCCTCACGGACTCTCAATTGGTGATAACCAGACCTAAGGCCAATCTTCGAGTATACGCTCGATCCTTGCAACTGATCAAACAGATCATCGATCCTAGGTAATGGGTAACGGTTCTTGATGGTAAGTTTGTTCAACTCACGATAGTCGATACACATCCGAAAACTCCCATCCTTCTTCTTTACAAATAAGACTGGAGCTCCCCAGGTTGAAGAACTCGGTCTTATGAATCCTTTATCAGTCAACTCTTGTAGTTGCGTCGCTAGTTCTTGCAATTCCGACGGTGCTAAACGATAAGGCGCTCGAGCAACAGGTGCAGCTCCCGGTATTAAATCGATCTGGAATTCAACTTGTCTAGCCGGCGGTAATCCAGGCAAATCTTCAGGAAAGACTTCCGGAAATCCCGTACGATAGGTACATCTTCCAACCGTTTTTCTTCCGTCTGCTTTTCAGTAACACAGGCTAAAAATACGTGGCAACCTTCCGACAACAACTTCTGAGCCTTGACACGCGAGATAAGGTTCAGTCGTGACTTCCCTTTTCCGTTACTTGTATCCCCTTGTACCCCCAAAACTTCATCACCAAATGGTAAACGAACGATCTTCTCGTCACATACAATCGTAGCACGATATCTCGACAACCAATCCATTCCGACAATCATGTCAAAACTCTCTAACTCAACAGGCATAAGGTCTATTACGAAAGGATGACCTAGAAGATTTAAAGTGCATCCACGAAGTATAGTGTCGGCTTCTATCAACTTCCCATTAGCTAACTCAATAGTGTACTTAGTGTCTAAGGGCGAAGGGGTCACATCAAGTAAAACACTAAAAGCAGTCGACCCAAAACTCCTATCGGCTCCAGTATCAAATAAAATAGAAGCATAACGACCATTGAGAAGAAACGTACCCGTCACAACGTCGGGGTTTTGTTGCGCTTCTCCTCCTCCTATCACATAGACCCTTCCACGAGCTTCCCCAGCTTTAGCATTCTTTCCTTGGTCCTTGTCCTTGTTCTTTTTCTTTGGGCACTCATTGCTGTAGTGTCCCTTCTGTTGACATTCAAAGCAAGTGACGTTGGCTTTCGTGTTGGGTGGTGACTTACAATCCCTAGCAATGTGTCCAGTTTTCTTGCAGTTGTGACACTGTACATTGCATTGTCCATTATGGTGACGCTTGCATCGATTGCACAGAGGTAACGTCCCATTGTACACTCCCTTTTCCCCAGTACCAGCAGTGTACGCTTTCACAATGTCTTGCCTCTTATTCGGATAGTTCCCATGGTTGTTCCTTTGGTTATTCCCCCACTTTCTCTTGTTGTCCGCGGCATTCCCAGCATTTGCTCGAACAACTTGGTCCATCAGACTGTGAGCCATCCTTATAGCATCACTAATTTTTGTCGGTCCAGACGATGTCACATTCCCTTGAACTCTACCCGGTAAACCCCAAATATAGCGCTCAACCTTCTTCTCTTCATCCGGAACCATTCCAGGACATAGCAAACACAATTCTTGGAACCTCCTTGTGTACGTCCCAATATCATTGTTCTTCACAGTCAAGTTCCACAATTCGATTTCCATTTTCTGAATCTCATTACGAGGACAGTACTCCTTAGTCAACAACTTCTTAAGTTCCTCCCAACTCATTCCATACGCCTCCTCGGCTCCAGCCGTTTGCACATGGGTGTTCCACCATGTCAACGCTCCAGCAGCTAAAGTACAAGTAGAATAAGTCACTTGGTTCTCAACAGCACATCCACTAACACGGAACACAGCTTCCATCTTTTCAACCCAACGAGCTAATCCGACAGCTCCTTCAGTACCATTAAAAGTCAAAGGGTCACAGCTTCTAAAGTCCTTGTAAGTACACGGCTTAGGCGGTCGATTGTCAACATTGTTCGGTGGTGCTTCGTTCACGTTGTTGTTAGCTTGAACGTTTGCCAGTGCAGCAGTCACTCGTTGCGTAATCAGTGCTTCCAATTGAGCGTCAGTCATTCCGTTACGTGTGTTCACCATTGTTTCTCTGCGTTAAGACAACAATGCAATTAAGGTTCAAGCATGAATATACACGTTATATATTTCATATGCTAAAATAGAATGTAGAATTTAACAGCACAACAACATAAAAAGGATAGTCACTGGTCAAGGTCATAAAGTTAAATTCCCATTCATAATCAAAATATCAAGTACATAGTCATAAAATAAGAGTATGATTACATCTAGTCTACTCCAACTAACCGAGTACTACTCTAGTTTAGTGTATACAATACCCAAAAGATAAAGATGTCAATCTACTCTAGAATTAAGCACAATAACGATGAATCTCTAAGTGCGACGACGACGATCACACTCAGCACATCTCGGTGAATCACTCCTCGGGTCTCCATCTGCAGCTCGGTCTCCTCCACGAACTGACTCAAACTCACGCCTCAACCTAGCAACCTCCTCAAGTGTGGTATCCAACAAGTCACGGGTATCCTCGTTATCCTCTAACAATCCAAAAACCGCATCCTCAAGTAGACGAAAACGAGCAGCATCTGAATCCCTAGCAGATCCTATCATAACAACACATGACCTAGGTCTAGAGGGCTCTCCAACATGATGAGTAAGTGGTGTAGAAAAAGCAGTAGCAACTCGAATCTCATGAGTAGGCGATGCCTCAGGTGTAGTGTGTGAATCAGACATACGGATCTTCTTCCGTTGGCATGACGAATCAGAATCGGACAAAGCTCGAGATCTAACACCGGATGGTCCAGCTCCATCAGCAGGTGGTACAGTATCATCGGAATCAGTATAAACCTCAGCTGGCGGCGTACCCCATAAAACTTCCCTCTCCTCTCTAAACCGCTGACAGGGAACAGTAGGCTTCTTCCTCAAGTTGGACGTCTTCCTAATCTCACTCCTCCTACTAGGCTAAACTCTCTTAGGTAGAACAGTCAAAGCATCAACCCTAATATCATCATCAGCCTCAGCACCCTCGCTATCACTACTAGCCACAACCATCCTAACGTCAGTATCACTCTCAATCTCATCATCCATGTCCTCATCATCCTCACGATCCACCTCATATCCATCCATATCATCACCACCCTCACGATCTACCTCAACACCATCTATATCATCCTCATGACCTACCTCATGTCCATCCATATCCTCATCACCCTCGTGATCTACCTCAATACCATCCACGTCATCCTCATCATCCTCATCGTCCTCACTACCACTAACCCACTCGATCAAAGTACGATGCACAACCGGTGGCATCCCATCAACAACATCGGAAGTGTCAGACAACACATCAGGCTCACCCTCATCATCCTCCTCCGGATCCTCGTCAGGGTCATACTCCACACCTTCCTCCTCAGGATCAGCCTCCTCTGGGTCATTCTCCGGCTCAACATGATCTGATACCATCTCAATCTCGTCTTCCCACTCTTCGTCGGCAGAGTCAGGCTGGTAAGAAACAGTAGATGACGACATAACCTGCAACAACCAAAATGCGTATTAAAGCAGTTGTAGGGTATGCATGAAATAATCATGTATAGAAATTAAAATATGCAAATCAACGAAATGCGTATGTATATAATACATATTACGTATTACATAATATATATTACATATTACTTATAGTGTTATCCTACGTAATACATTACGTAGTACACATATATATACAGAGTAACAAGTAGCCACATCGGTTATAGTCTAGGCCTAAGATGCAAACCTAGTTCTCTATAACCAAGGCTCTGATTACCAATTATGTAACACCCCAAAATGTGATATGCGGAAGCGGTGAAGCTCGGGGGCTGTTACTCATTGTATCATAGTTCAAGGTACAAGAGAACGACTCTAAATGAGACGTTTTATAAAAATACCTCGTTGAATTTAAATTAAAAGCATCACAGTACAAAAGGTCTAAGTTTCAAAAGATAGTGCAGCGGAATGTAAAAGTTTTAAACATCAACGAGATAATAGTTCAAAAGCATAAGTAAATAAATGTCCGAAGATAGCCAAGAAATGCATGCGGACTCCAAGTACTTCACATAGCAGATACAACTCATCATCAATTACCTGAGATAAATGCTAAATTGGGTCAACATAAAGTTGGTGAGAATATAGGTTTCAAGTAAAAGTTCATAGTAATTCAATTTCAGATTTCATCTCATGTACACGTGCAACTATAGGAGATATAGTGCCAAGTGTAGGATAAATTGGGTGTTCACAATATTTATGATAGCTAAGCTCGTGACATCGAAACTAGTGATCCAGTGCATACAATAGATTGCATACATAAATTTTGCCCCAATAGAGTACCTAGCCAAGATAACTCCGTTCATACAAATGGTACACACTCGTCCGGCGTCAGAATGCCCGAGTGGAGGTTGTCAACCCTCAATAGATCTATCCGTAACATAAGAGCTTACTCCAGCAGAGTAACTAACGATTCACGATAGTGGGGACTATGGCTAAAGCAACTTAAGCTATCTCATAAATAGTGTTCACAAAGCGTTCACAGAAATCAAGTTTTACTTGCGTCCAGAAGCAAGTCATCAAAGCATTTATCACATCCCAAAACATTAAACATAGAAAGCAGTTTAATAGGGAATCTATAAACTCACCTCAAGCAACGATTCAAACCGCACAAGTAAGATCAAATAGTGGCGATCAACTCTAGCAACAACCTAAATATAATACTATAGTTTAGGCGCTAGCAAATAAGTCACAATAGTTCATCACGTACGTTACTCATCAATCAAGTATATATTTTGTTGTTAAAATCGTGACTTGTAAATGTTATATCGTTATAAACATTATAGTATATATATACTTAGGCAAAAATATTTATTTTTGACTCGACGAAATTTCGACAGCCTTTCGGCGTAAATTTTAATTTACCAAAATTTATCTTAACAAATTTTCCTACACGATTTCTAACGAAAATTCGGCAGCCTTTCGGCGTCACATAAAAATTTGCCATTTTTAGTAAATACTCAAATCTCGTCCTAAAACCCCTATTTTCAACAATTTCTCAATCGCCAACAATTCAACAAGTCTTTTTTTTCACAATCGTAACAATTTCCACTTCCAACGTTCAACTTTCAATAGTACAACAAGTATTCACATTTCGAGCTAATACGCTTTTACAAAACAAGTCCAACATTCATACATACCATTTAGTAACCATTTCGACACTTAAAACAACTCCGTTTAACTCGAAAATGTCGTTTCGACCACTTTAAAAATCTGGACAGCAACCACTTATAGTGTTGTTCTCCAAAAATTAAGTGTTCCGACAACGAAATTTAAACGACCACAACTTACTCATTTTAGCACCGTTTTTAGCCCATAATATATCGAAACGAAGGTATTCACTTATATTTTCATAATATCGTAGTAAACTAGTGTCAAAACAATTTTTACGACTCTCTACGCCTCTTACAAAAGTCAGACAGATTGTATGTTTTCCGTAAAAACTCGTTTTCGACCATTTTCAAGCGTAACCACTAGTAGTAATACTACTAGTTCCTTCTAATTTTTCATAAACATCAACAAAATCAAAGATTTTTCTTCAAGTTCACAAATCCAAAATATACATACTTATATTTTTCACAAATCTTTCAATTAACCCATTTTCATGTATGGATCTAATAGATCCACACTTAATTTCCACAAATCTTAAAATATTTCATGACCAAAAATAATTTTTATCATTTTATTTCAAGAAATACTTGATGAGTAACATGCATGCATAGATCTACAAAGATTATGCATGGAAAATAAAAAGATGAAAAAGGTTTAAGAAGTAACCTTGTGTAACGATTCTACGTAACCACAACGACCCGATCTACAATATAACCCACTAATAATCAACAAGAACTCTACTCAAAACTTCAACCCAAAAACTACTCAAATCATCAAACCAAGAAAGACCATTCTTCTTTATGCTTGTACAAACTCTAGGGTGATTTTGTTTTGTGTTAAATCTTGGTAAAATGAAGCTTTTTAGAAATCAACAATGGTGGAAAAGTGTTTGTGTTTGTGCCGTGTGTTTAGAGAGAGAGAGAGAGGAAGAGATTTGTGTTTTTTTGTTTGAGGTGAAATGAAGTGTGTAAGTGAAATAATGGAAGGGTTTTGGTTAATAAGTTAAAGGGTGTAAGGTTTATAACCTTAAGCTCAAAATGGCAAAGTGTAAGGCCATGCACCATGTGCATGTTTTTGGCCAGTTATGGGGTCCCAATGGGGGGGTAAATTATTCAAAATTTTTACTATGGTAATTAGTTAAAAGGTTTAAGGTAAAAAGGTTAGTTAGTTTTAGGTAAATATCAAAAAGTATATAGTTAAGTTAAAAATTACGTAAAACTTAAAAATTTGACGAAATATATTAAATTTACTATTTTTCGACGAAAACTGACATTTTATGGTTGGTAAAGTATTTTATGCATGCTAACGACGGTTAAACGTAAAAACGACGTAAAATACGAAAACGCGTTACGTTAATTAAATATTCATAGTAAATACGATTTATTACTATAAATAGCAAAAATACTAAAATACAGGCATATATAAACATATACAGATATATTTAAATACGCTGCTCACGAAGATACGATCACACTGTTAAAAACTAAACAGTTAAGCACATAATTCACAGATAACGAATAATCTCATGGATTATCGTCAATTCATTGACCGTCTCAGCACTTTGGTCAGGTTCACAGAAAATGTTCAGAATAATGACTGAGCACAGTGTCAACTCATTACTCGTCATCAAACAGTTTTTCAGACAACGCGGGATAACTTCCCGGTTCCAACACAGTTAAATCACATAGTTGACTAAATAAAAAGTCAAAGGGTAAAATAGTCATTTTACAAAGTAGGGAAAATTACCAGGTGTTACACAAGAGGGTAGTGAAGTGTTAATTATAGCAGCTATTGAATTCCAATATTACTCTCACAAGGGTTGCGGGGATTTAATAGTTGCTCCAATCCAATATTACCTTGACGGATTGCGGGATTGAAGATCCAAGGTCTCAAAAAGGCGACGGATATAAATTATTGCGTGAGTTTTATTTTTCTTTCCTTAGCGAGTGTGTAGCTACTCATTAATGCATGACATAAGGATCACATAAGGTGAATGACTTATTATTTTGAGTCGGACTTATATTAATTGTGGGCGGTTTTTGAGCAACGGATGAGATGGTTACTTAGGATTAAAACGGTGCTTCCTTATTTTGAGATTTTACATTTCTTATATTTCACCCTTTAAATAATGACAAATTTGCTTTCAAGCAATTTGCTCAAATAATAACCGGTCTTAGAGGCATAATAAGTGGGAGTATAAGAGTAACACAATTATACTATATGAATGAGTTGACGCACTTTCACTTATGGATAATAATGATCTTGTTTTTAAGCTTGGTATAAGGAAAGTGAAACTTGAGGGTGATAAGTGTTCATGGTACTCAAAGCCCTAATCTAAATCCTTGATTTCTTTATGAGTTATTTCCATCAAAATGATTTTAAGAAAAATCCAAAAATATATAAATAGAATTGCTTCACTTTGCATTGCATACTTAAATATTCAAAATCATTCATCATGTAGCATAGTATAGTTTATTAAATCATAAAATGGTCAAGGTGGATTAATTATACGAAAAGTATACTTTAGAGTTTTAAAATACTGCATTGCATGAGGCCATGATAATGGTCAAGTGGAGGGGAGTTGATAAGTGTGAAAACACTCATCAATTATGACCTAAAAACAACTTAAAACACGGATAAATATCTTATGTTGAACTTTAAATTGTCAGAAATACGCGGGTATTTGTTATTTATGTGTTTTCAAGCAAAACAAGTACATATGAAACAAACACGTGCTTTTACGAGTTTTATTTGAAGAAAAGACGAAGAAAAAGACAAAGGAGACTGAAAGGACTTATTTTGCCAAGTTCATGATGAATCAATGACTGATGATGATTATATATTAAGTTTCAAGGCTGATTTTGTAATTCATTCTAAAGATACAAAGCTGAGGGACTAGTTATGCCAAAAGTGGAAGATCTCTTTTATGAAGGCCAGCTGGACCAATAAAGGAAGAGTAATACATATCACTTGAATCACCAAATCCTGACCAATAGGAAATCAGCCAAAAGATGATGATCCATGTGTTTCTTTCTACTCCAATAACAAGAGTCCACGTCAACAAGTTCTTTATCAGCAGATTGGAGATGAATGAAGGTGTTTCAAGACTCGGAATGAAGAGCAAAATTATTCACGCATATCACCTGAATATAACCCAAGGCTTTAATTCATCTTAAATCCACTCAACTAATTTTCCCCAATTCCCTTTCTCATATAAACCCTGATTACCCACGTGTCAATATTTGATTCGCCCAGCCACGTCAGAGCACTTCCTCATTCTCTCATCTGTTCTATAAATACACCCACCTCACCCTCATTTGGAATGTAATAAGTAGGTGTGGAAACACACAGTAGTTAGATTTAGTTGTACATTATCCAACTCAATTCCATTGCTAGCTAGTTTGTTACTCTGTTACGATTCTGTTATAACAGATTCAGTTTGTATCTTCATTCAATATCATTCAATAAACAACAACTTTACCGATTCAATTGATTCTCAAGTCTTCATGTTATCTGTTAGTTTCATCATGATGATTCCGAAATTTTGGGAATCGATTTAATAGTTGTTAGTAAAGCTTTACATTACCGTGAATTTACTGCCCTGTTCTTTCCGAATCAGATTTCTAGAAATGTTACTGTATTCGTGACATTTGGAGAACGATTTGCTGAAGCTTTCGAGTTCGAGGTTTTGTCGAGTTGAATTTGTTGAAGAAGAACTGTAGTTAAGAATCGTGTTTTGATGCTAAGTTTGGTGTCCAGTAGCTACACGACGTGTTCTAGTCTCGTAGTGGAATTTATTTTCTCAAGAGGAGGATTTTGGATCTTGCTGATCTTGGTTAAAGTGTAGTAGTGTACAAGTTCTAATTGCGTAGATCATCCATCGTTTAGGCGCAATTATAGTCATTAGTATTACTGTTATGGTGGATTAATGGAGCTGAGTTGGAATTTTATTTTGTTGTATTCATTCTGCTGATCTTAACACTCTTAATATGTTGGTTTGAGTTCACTCTTCATTGATGAAAGTAGATAATGGAGCTGCTTCGATTCATTACAAGCGAGTGATTGGTTTTGCTGGTGTAACGAGTTGTTCAACTGTTAGAGGTTTAATAAGTCGTTTGTTGAGTTCATGTTCGCTTTTCGGTCCTTGATATCAAGTAGTAGCAAGATCAAGTTTTCAGAGAGTTGGATAGATTAGTGGATACATATGGTTTTTGTTTGATCATAGCTGTACCTACATCAGCGAAGGACATGATTTCAATCAACCTCGCGATTGGTTGATGTTCTGATGAGTTTATTCGAAGTAAAAGTAGCAGACATTATCTATTGGCAGTAGGATGAATAACGGGTTCCTGGTGTAAGAAGTGTCTAAAGGTTGATGATGTTAGGAGTTCTGAGTTCTATTGTTTAGGAGCAGTTCTGGTTCTTGGTTGTCCGATTAGTGCAAGAGCTTTGTGTAAAACCCGCATGCTTTTACCATGAATAGTACCCTTAAGATCGTACGTACTAGATTTAAACTTTCTTAATATAGCATGATTACGATTACGTGTTAGGATTTTACGTATTACGTACGTGTTAGAACACGATAAGTATTTACTACGCACAATCACGTAATAATTATTTAACGATAATTAATCACGAACATGCGATCATGAAATCATGAACGTAATTAAAACACGAACTATTATTAATTACGTATATATATTTATTACGAGCGTAATTAAATATATTAGGTCACGGTAATTATTTAACGAGAACACACAAAACGCGAACACAAATAAACACGAACAAACACGTAAAACACGAACACGAGAACACACTTATTAATTAGACACGGAAAATGATCGGGTTACCCCTTGTGGGCCCCATTCCCACGAAAATTAGGAGAGAGGATGGGCTTAGCCCATCAATTTTTCACTAAAAGGGTTTTTCACTACTCATTTTTTTCATTCACAGAAGATTTTAGAAAAAACCCTAAAACCTCCTCCTTCCTTGTCTTTTGTGCCGCCACCCTACAATCACCATACATGGTGATTCTTTGATCTTTGATCTTGAAGATTTTTTGATTGTTCGTGTTTGTTCTTCGTTCTCTTGATCCACGAATTCGGTAAAACCTTTTTAAACCTTTTCTTTTAATTTAATCTTTTTATTAATTATGAACATGTGATGTTTTAATAAAAACATATTAATTAATCATAGATCTAACATGTTTTGATGATTAATTAAATCAAAGGGTCGTATTAAGGGGTGTTTTGTTTTGGCCACATGCTGCAACCGACCCCAAGGGGGTTTCGGTTTGCCAAGCCGACCACCACCAAGACCATATGGTCTTGGTTGGTGCGTGTGGGTCCCACGGCAGCAAGGGGTACCCCGAATTGGTTCGGGGTACGATGTCGATTTCATGTTCGGTTCATGTTTTTAAGCCTAGATCCGGTTCATGGTTAATGTTAGTTTTTTTTATGTTATGAACTTATGTTAAAATTAAATTAATAAAGATGTGATTAATTTAATAACATGACTTAGGTTATTTAATTATTAATAATCATGAAATTATTTTAACCTAAGTATTTATATTATTAAGACTTATAATTAATTAATTATTTTAAAAACCATGGATATAATTAATTAATTAACATGACTTAGGTTATATTATTAATATATAATAATACATATTTTAACCTAAGTATTTAATATATTTAATTAAAACATGTTATACTTTAATTAAATATTATAACCTATAGTTTAATTAAATTACATGAAATAATTATTAAACTATACAATATATCGTATGACTTAGAAAATAATCATGTAAACACTTAGGCTTATTTACTTAGATTATTTAACCAGCTTATTTCTAATTATGGAAACTTTCTATTTTTAGAAACTTAATTAAATAAGGCAGCTAATTTATTTATGGAAACCAGCTATTTTTAGAAACTTCTTTATTTAAGGCAGCTAATCTATTTATGGAAACTTATTTAATTAAGGCAGCTAATCTATTTATGGAAACTTTCTATTTTTTAGAAACTTATCTATTTTAAGCAGTAAATCTATTTTTGGAAAATTTCTATTTTTGGAAACTTTCTATTTTTGGAAACTTTCTATTTTTGGAAACTTTCTATTTTTGGTAACTTTCTATTTTTGGAAACTTTCTATTTTTGGAAACTTTCTATTTTAGGAAACCTGCTATTTTTGGAAAGTTACTTATTATTACACAGTAAGTATAATAACACATGAAATACCAGAAATACTTAATCAGATTAAATAGAATATAAGATTTAATACAGTTTAAGGCTTTAAACAGTAAAACATAGTAAGAACACATAAAATAAGCTAAGACATGACATAGAACCAGCTATGTATTTAGTAAGCAGATACTTATTTCATGTACGTATTTATGTAGCACTAGTGATTCGGAAGTAGGATTCTCGCAGTTCGTCTTTCTCGTTCACTGGACATAAGGTAGGGATTCCCGTCCTTTTAGTATGGACATTCTTTCCTTATTAGGATTTCCCCGTATGCAGCCAACTGTTTTCCCGTAGTATAAGTATGAGTTTGATTGCTTATGTTTAAATATGATTACCTATAGCCATATACATGCATGACCAGTTTCACCTAGTTATGGAGGTACCATAACCATAACATTAGAGGCACTGATGTTATGACTTCACCACGGCGGAGTGATTGCTCGTGGCGTCCCTTCAGCTTTGGCCATTTATTTATATTTATCATGTGGGGCGTATGGGTGCATCCTAGTTACACGTTTTATTCAGGATTTCATGGTGAATGTGGTGTGTGCCTTGCATCCTTCACAAGGAGCTGATCCCTCCTACCCAAAGCCAGTATATTAAATTAGAGGCAACCCCTCTAATTTGCATGATGAGGTCACCCCTCCAAGTATTCATGCACGGTGGATTTTCATGACCTATATTGGCTAATGGTAAAATATGTAAACAGTTTTCATAAGATAAACATAAGGCTTTTCAAACTATAAAACCAGTTTTATGAACATGTTCTAGGTTTTCCAGGACTTATACATTTCCGCTGCTATTAAGTCTCTATTATGTTTTAGTCACTTATACTATGTCTATATCCGTGCACTGAGCATTTTGCTCAGCCGTTACTTTCCTTTCCATGTCCCAAAACGGCACGTACCCTAGGAGGGACTCGAGCATTGGGAGGACGTGCATAGGCTGGAAGCTGCTAGAGACTTCTTTTCCTTTTGCCTTCATATACTTATGCTTGTTTAGTCTTTCATTCATTTCTGTTGCTTTATTATGTTTTGGGCTTATGTTTGGGAACCGATGTTTGATTCCGGTTATCCCTATGGTCATGTAATGTTTTATACATTTATCCTTGTATGCTTTGATGACACGCCATAATTACGCGTGACATTCCGTTATCAAAATGGGGTGTTACAATTATGGTATCAGAGCCAAGGCTTCGACCTGTAGGCTCTAAAACTCGACCTGTGACTAGTGAGTAGTCACAAGGAGCTTCCTAAGCCAACGTCTGTTATTCTACGTATTGATGTTTTCAGCGCATTGTTGTTTTAACCATGATGTTTTCAGCACCTTGAGGTTTTAACCTTGACGTTTTCATCGATATTGTATGACTAATATGGATGGACAACCGTCATTCATATTTAGTTATGTGTCATTGTTCATGCATAATGTTCCTCGTGAACTGTGGCTATGTGGACTGAACCCCAGTAGTTCATAATTAGTCACATCAAAATTTTTTTCTGATAAGTTTTGACAAACGAGTTTCATTCATTTATGTTTCATGTATCATTGTTGCAGGGATTATGACTAAGTAATGGTTGGTACAGGACTGGCCCTATTTAGTCGCATGTGCTTTTATCGAAACTTTTAACTTTGGGACCGACCCATAGGCGTCCCCTCGCAATGTCTTTTGTTTTGGAACCGACCCATAGGCGTTCCCTCGCACATATAAAGGTTTTATAAACTACATTACGCATTCATGCACTGTTTTTCATGCATAATTTTTTTTTCATGATTTAAATTTGAATAAATTTTTTTCATGTCCCCTCATAAGTTATTATGTTTTTATGTTAAGTATGTTTTCATACTGTCATGGTTAACTTCAGTTTCATGCTGATTATGTTATACACTTCTTCGTGATAGATGGTATGTTTCTTCATGATAATTCCGTCTTCATGTTGATTATGTTTTACGCCTCTTGTGTTATTTACGTTGTCCCGCAAGACATTGTTGGATTTCATTGAATTCTGCTTTCATGATAGTCATGGTTGGTTTTCATTGATCATGCTGTCAGGCAAATCATCGTTGAATTTTGTGTAACCACACTTTAGCGTTTCTCTATGCAACCAGAATGAGGTATATACTGGCATTGCCAGGTCATCATGATGGTTTTCCTAACCGTTTAACTGATACACTTTCTTTAGATCATGATAAATGATCGACTCCATACCGATCATTTCATGTGCATTCCATGTGTACTCCACGTACCGTATTTCATGTGTATTACATGTACCTTAATCCATATGTATTCCACTTGCAATACTTCACGAGTATTCGCTAATCGATTCTGAATCATCTTAGGCGTATTTTCAATTGCTGATATTCTACAAGATTGCCGATGCCGCTCATAGCTTGGAGATGTTACTGAAGGTTGAAGCTGCTGACGTTCGGAGACGCTACGAGATGCGGATGCTGTTCACAACCTGGAGATCCTACAAGACGAAGACAAAGGCGTCGGAGCAAAGCAATTGGACGAGAAGATGCTTCACCATCAGACGATCCCCATCAATCATTGTCCCTAATTCTTAGTTACATGTCACACGTCATTCGGTTGTCATTTCAGCCATATGAGTGCAAACCGGTACCAGCCGGACACTCAGCTGAATAGTTACATGAATCACGGTCATGAGAATGACCATCATGGAACTGACAGACAGGACGGTAGTAATCACTACTATGACAGCAACTAACCTAGAAATCGCAACCGAAACTCTGGCCACGGACGTGATCAGAAATACAAGGATGAGTAGTCCAATCGATCCGCCAATTCTGGCATAATAACCTTATATTGTGGTTATATTTGTTTCACATCTCGAGACACATGTCAAGACATCAGTCAAGACACATGTCTCACGTATACCTCCTGAAGACACATGTCAAGACACCAGTCAAGACATATGTCATGCTTATAGTTCCAAGAAACGAGTCAAGACACATGACTCACGTCCAACTATGGAACATTTCTAAGAAATTCAGGGTACCCTCCAAGGGTATATCCATTTTGTTGTGCCATGTATTAATCAGGCCACAAGAATTTCACTACCATTACCGGCGCATCAGTGAGAACTGTCACGTTGCCGATGTCACTTTTATTCTTGTAACCATAAATCATTGATTCATGACCATGAAGGACGCCTTTCGTATTCCCACGTATACGAAGGTTTTCCTTCAGCTTAGTGATGAGATCCAAGCTGCTAACGCATTTCCTCGGACAGGCACGAGATGAATTTTATCCTAATTATGTACTATGAACAACACACCATGCTACGATTCATAATTATGTACAGTAATGTTCAGGCTCCTGAATACATTCAGCTTGATTTCCATCGGGAAAATCTGTACAAATTATCTATGCTTACAAGCATGTGCGTTGTTAGCCATGGTCGCTAAAATTTTCTAGCTGTCAGTAAGACACGACCACTTAAGTCCTTTTACGCATAACCAGTTGATTATTCCAAAGTCTTCCCATACATTCCAGAAGAATCTACAAGGAGAAGGATGGTACCATGAGATTATGTGTCGACTACCGTCGACTTAAACAAATCACCATTCATGACCGTTATTCTCCTCCACGTATTGACGACATGTCCAATCAACCGTATAGTGTTAATCACTTTCCCATGATCGAACTCATGATCATGCTGCCAACAGTGACGAGTGAAAAAGCAGGACATGTTCGTGAATGCTATTCGTGCACGACTCGGTCATGCTAGATTTATGATTTTGATTTAGTCTCATCAATGCTCCAACAGCATTATGGACTTAATAAATTGAGTTTCCATGAACTCCTAAACAAATTCATTAGCGTTTTCATTAAGGATAACCTGATTTCCTCTAAGCCTAACTCTATGACAATAGAAATTCTACCCTGGAAATTTTTCCAATATCAATTCTGTTTGATTACAGTGACACACTGAATCACATGGGTTTTATGGTTAATCTTACCATGACTCAGCTTATGCGTAAAGGAGAGAACCATACACTACATTAGGTGTTCTAGGAAATCCTACGCTGGGAGAAGTCTAGATTTAGAGACTCAGGGTTTCGCAAACTCCTATGTATCAAGTTCGATGAAGCAAGATACAGTTACGTTCATATCTTTGTACCTGTCATACAAACAGGCTAAGATAGGACACCAACAGACTGGGATGTTTTCATCATCTGAAATTGTGAATTGAAATGGGACAATATCTCCACGGATTTTGGTTACCAGATTAAAGCAAGCTCAGAAAAAGCAAGATGCTATCTGTGTTATTGCCAACAGTTTGATCAAGTCTGCAAAATCCTTACATCCGTACGGATTTCAGAATCAACGGATTTATCGGACACATTCCACGCCAAGGCTCATCCGATCACTTGGTAATCCCTCAGCTATCAGGTCAGACAAAGATTCGCAATTGTACTCCTAAAATTACTTCACGTCTTCATATTGATTCCACGACTTGCTTTCGCGCTCGCGTTCATGACACTATTCACGTTCATGATCGTATTTTGGCTTACGATTTTACGTTCATTTTCTTCTCATTCTAGGAAGTTTGCAAGAACTTGAGAGACCAGATCCAACTTTAGTATAACTGCCTATCCTCAGATAGACGTTTCTCGTCATAATCTATGTCGCACCTTCTAGCGTTTGTCGTTACCGTCATTATATGCTATGATCACGATATGTTTCACATGTCATATTCATTCCATGTTCCTCATATCATGATCAAGATATGTTACACGTATCAGGGATCACGATATTTTTACTCATACTACACTCGCCATATCTCCACGTAGCACGTTCAAAATTTTTCACGTATCACGTTCAAAATTTTTCACGTACTACGTTTCTTTATGTCTCGCGCATCGTTTTTAGCTAACAATTAAGTTGGATTGTTTCGCACCATAATGTTTCAGTTACTCTTACACGTTAATTCTTATTCCCTCGATCGAATTTAGGGGATCTACCTTACGTTGATAACCAAGAACTTCTTCGTATTCCAAGTCAAGGTCAGGAGGACCAAGACTTATCATTCGTGTCAAGATCTTATAAAGGAACCGTTCCAAGAGGGAAGCCACTTGGAAACGGACAAGTTCATCCGGACTTTTTATCCGTTTTCTCTTATCAATTAGATATGTCCTTTCAGCCACGTCACGTTCCATGTCCTTTTTAGACATGTCACGTTCCGCGTTCTTTCTGCCAGGTCACCTGCACATTAATTTATCTTACATACCCTCTCAGTTTGATTTGGGTATGTTTCTCTTTTAGTTACGTTATCTATAATTCGGGGACAAATTATTCTTTTTAGGGGGGAAGAGTTGTAAACCCCGCATGCTTTTACCATGAATAGTACCCTTAAGATCGTACGTACTAGATTTAAACTTTCTTAATATAGCATGATTACGATTACGTGTTAGGATTTTACGTATTACGTACGTGTTAGAACACGATAAGTATTTACTACGCACAATCACGTAATAATTATTTAACGATAATTAATCACGAACATACGATCATGAAATCATGAACGTAATTAAAACACGAACTATTATTAATTACGTATATATATCTATTACGAGCGTAATTAAATATGTTAGGTCACGGTAATTATTTAACGAGAACACACAAAACGCGAACACAAATAAACACGAAGAAACACGTAAAACACGAACACGAGAACACACTTATTAATTAGACACGGAAATTGATCGGGTTACCCCTTGTGGGCCCCATTCCCACGAAAATTAGGAGGGAGGATGGGGGTAGCCCATCAATTTTTCACTAAAAGGGTTTTTCACTACTCATTTTTTTCATTCATAGAAGATTTTATAAAAAACCCTAAAACCTCCTCCTTCCTTGTCTTTTGTGCCGCCACCCTACAATCACCATACATGGTGATTCTTTGATCTTTGATCTTGAAGATATGTTGATTGTTCGTGTTTGTTCTTCGTTCTCTTGATCCACGAATTCGGTAAAACCTTTTTAAACCTTTTCTTTTAATTTAATATTTTTATTAATTATGAACATGTGATGTTTTAATAAAAACATATTAATTAATCATAGATCTAACATGTTTTGATGATTAATTAAATCAAAGGGTCGTATTAAGGGGTGTTTTGTTTTGGCCGCAGGCTACAACCGACCCCAAGGGGGTTTCGGTTTGCCAAGCCGACCACCACCAAGACCATATGGTCTTGGTTGGTGCGTGTGGGTCCCACGGCAGCAAGGGGTACCCCGAATTGGTTCGGGGTACGGTGTCGATTTCATGTCCGGTTCATGTTTTTAAGCCCAGATCCGGTTCATGGTTTATGTTAGTTTTTTTTATGTTATGAACTTATGTTAAAATTAAATTAATAAAGATGTGATTAATTTAATAACATGACTTAGGTTATTTAATTATTAATAATCATGAAATTATTTTAACCTAAGTATTTATATTATTAAGACTTATAATTAATTAATTATTTTAAAAACCATGGATATAATTAATTAATTAACATGACTTAGGTTATATTATTAATATATAATAATACATATTTTAACCTAAGTATTTAATATATTTAATTAAAACATGTTATACTTTAATTAAATATTATAACCTATAGTTTAATTAAATTACATGAAATAATTATTAAACTATACAATATATCGTATGACTTAGAAAATAATCATGTAAACACTTAGGCTTATTTACTTAGCTTATTTAACCAGCTTATTTCTAATTATGGAAACTTTCTATTTTTAGAAACTTAATTAAATAAGGCAGCTAATTTATTTATGGAAACCAGCTATTTTTAGAAACTTATTTATTTAAGGCAGCTAATCTATTTATGGAAACTTATTTAATTAAGGCAGCTAATCTATTTATGGAAACTTTCTATTTTTTAGAAACTTATCTATTTTAAGCAGTAAATCTATTTTTGGAAACTTTCTATTTTTGGAAACTTACTATTTTTGGAAACTTTCTATTTTTGGAAACTTTCTATTTTTGGTAACTTTCTATTTTTGGAAACTTTCTATTTTTGGAAACTTTCTATTTTAGGAAACCTGCTATTTTTGGAAAGTTACTTATTATTACACAGTAAGTATAATAACACATGAAATACCAGAAATACTTAATCAAATTAAATAGAATATAAGATTTAATACAGTTTAAGGCTTTAAACAGTAAAACATAGTAAGAACACATAAAATAAGCTAAGACATGACATAGAACCAGCTATGTATTTAGTAAGCAGATACTTATTTCATGTACGTATTTATGTAGCACTAGTGATTCGGAAGTAGGATTCTCGCAGTTCGTCTTTCTCGTTCACTGGACATAAGGTACGGATTCCCGTCCTTTCAGTATGGACATTCTTTCCTTATTAGGATTTCCCCGTATGCAGCCAACTGTTTTCCCGTAGTATAAGTATGAGTTTGATTGCTTATGTTTAAATATGATTACCTATAGCCATATACATGCATGACCAGTTTCACCTAGTTATGGAGGTACCATAACCATAACATTAGAGGCACTGATGTTATGACTTCACCACGGCGGAGTGATTGCTCGTGGCGTCCCTTCAGCTTTGGCCATTTATTTATATTTATCATGTGGGGCGTATGGGTGCATCCTAGTTACACGTTTTATTCAGGATTTCATGGTGAATGTGGTGTGTGCCTTGCATCCTTCACAAGGAGCTGATCCCTCCTACCCAAAGCCAGTATATTAAATTAGAGGCAGCCCCTCTAATTTGCATGATGAGGTCACCCCTCCAAGTATTCATGCACGGTGGATTTTCATGACCTATATTGGCTAATGGTAAAATATGTAAACAGTTTTCATAAGATAAACATAAGGCTTTTCAAACTATAAAACCAGTTTTATGAACATGTTCCAGGTTTTCCAGGACTTATACATTTCCGCTGCTATTAAGTCTCTATTATGTTTTAGTCACTTATACTATGTCTATATCCGTGCACTGAGCGTTTTGCTCAGCCGTTACTTTCCTTTCCATGTCCCAAAACGGCAGGTACCCTAGGAGGGACTCGAGCATTGGGAGGACGTGCATAGGATGGAAGCTGCTAGAGACTTCTTTTCCTTTTGCCTTCATATACTTATGCTTGTTTAGTCTTTCATTCATTTCTGTTGCTTTATTATGTTTTGGGCTTATGTTTGGGAACCGATGTTTGATTCCGGTTATCCCTATGGTCATGTAATGTTTTATACATTTATCCTTGTATGCTTTGATGACACGCCATAATTACACGTGACATTCCATTATCAAAATGGGGTGTTACACTTTGTGTGATCATTAACAGTGTCTTTCGTTTGGTGGAGTTCTGTTCAAGTGAGCTTCGGTATTTTTCCGTTTAGCTAGCAACTACATCAACGGACTCGGCCTGGATGTCGAGGTCACGTTCTTGTTTTAGTTTTTGCAATCTATAGGTTAATCTGCTACTGATTTGTTTGTAGTGTAACTCTCAAGTATTCTGCTTGTTTTGCTAGGTGATTACATGTTTACATTCTCCATAGTTCAGTGCCTTGATTCATGTTGGTAGTTTTGCTTTATTTCTGTGTATTCAGTAAATTTTAATCCAAAATAAGCTCTAAAAAATTTATTAATTTATTTTGTAGTAGAAACTCAACTTTGTAAAAAAAAAATTTGAAATTATCCACTTGTTTTATTTTTGGAAGGTACCAAAAAAAAAAGTTTGGGATTGCACTGTTCTTAAGGGAAAAGATCCCCACACACCCTTATTAAACAAAGTCTCCATGGATAAATCCCCACTCTTATCTCTAAATGATCTAAGGGCTGTGATTAAAACCCCCTTTCTTATAACTTACCATTATTTATATAAAAAAAACATAACAGACCGGTGATGGAACTCGATCCTCACTCCCACCGACGACCACCTGCACCACCTCTACCTAACAGCCGACCACCACAACAACCTCATCTCCCACCTTTTTCAGGCGACCACCACAACAACCCCACCTTCTACCGCGACCACAACAACAAACCAACCTTCTTCCTGCGTCATCCACACCAACCCACCATTTTCCGGCGGCCTTTACTGCAAACAACCTTTTTCCGGCAGCCCCCACAAGAATCCATTATTTTACGGCAAGACCCACACCAAACAATCGTTTCCCAGCTACTTCTACAACCCCACCCCTTCCCCAGCGAGTTCCACAGCGTATCCACCATTTTCCGGCGACTTCCATACGAAACCCACGTTTTTGGCGCCCTACACAACAAACCCAACAATTTCCAGCAACCTACACAACAAACAACCCTTTCCCGTCGATTTATACAACAAACGACGCTTTTACGGCCAACTCCACAACGAGTTCCACAACCTCCACATCAAGTGACAATGATCCAGTAAATGTAGTTGCTGATATTAGAAAAAATGTAGAAGTTGCTGATGATGTTAGCGAAAATGTACTTGCTGATGCTATTGAAGAAGATGTTGATGTAGAAGCTGAAAATGTAGTTGGCGATGATGATGTTATTGAAAATGTAGAAGCCAATACAGGTAATAACTTTGTACCAGAAATAGATATGTTACTGAAAATGTAGTTGCTGAGGCACACTGACTCATGCATGAGTCACGCTGACTCATGCATGAGTCACACTGACTCATGCATGAGTCACGCTGACTCATGCATGAGTCACACTGACTCATGCATGAGTCACACTGACTCATGCATGAGTTATGTAACAGATGAGCCACATAACTCATATTTGAGTCAGTGTGACTCATACATGAGTCAGTGTGACTCATATATGAGTCATATATGACTCATACAATTCCTGAACTATTCTTTTATTGGATTGTGAAATAGATGCTCATAATTCACCAAAACCTAGTTTATACATTCATTTTGAGTCACCCGGAGGATCGACATATTGGGAACCAAATGTTGATGAGCAGTACGTGCCTCTTGAGGATAAAGAATTTAAAACGATAGAGGAGAGTATTGACTTTTATGAAGCTTATGCTGAAAAAGCAGGATTTGAAGTTAAAAAATACACAAAAAAAAGAAATAGAAGTGGTGAAGTAAAAAGTAAATACATCACGTGTAACCGACATGGGAACATAAAAGATATAAATATCAACACATTGGTTAGTAGTGGAAAACAAACTAAGCACACGGGGCACCGTATAACAGGTTGCATGGCGCAAATAAAAGTTGATTTAGATTATGTCCGGAAAAAGTATGTTGTGACTAAGTTTGTTGGTAAGCACAATCATCCCATGATTCCTAAAGAATATAAGCATCTAACGAAGAAACAAAGAAAGATGAGTCAATCGGAAAGGTTGTTTGTAGTTAGAGCTTCAACAATGAAACTTGGCGCAACAAAGGCACATACCTTGTTATCTGGCATCAAAGGCCGATCTCAGTATGTTCATGGCACTAGTGATGATTTTTGAGAATCACATCAGGGATGTTAATGCAATTATAGGAGAAAGTGATGCACAAATGCTTATTAACATGATGGAAAATAGGATGAAGTTTGTTCCGGGATTTACATTTCAGTATAAGATTGAAGATAGCGTATTAGTTGCGATGTTTTGGGCAGACGAAGTTGATAAACGCAACTACGAGGAGTTTGGAGATATTATATCTTTTGATGCAACTTTTCGAACAAATAAGTAAGTTGTCTTTTTCACATAAATCACATGTGACTCATGCATGAGTCAATGACTCATACATGAGTCACTGTGACTCATGTATGCAAGTCACACTGACTAATACATGAGTCATAGTATGAAATATTATATCTTTTTAATGTATCTGTTTTGCAGGTATGACATGGTTTTTGTACCATTCACTGGGATAGATAACCATAGAAAGTGCGTCAATGTTGGCTCTAGATTGCTTTTAAGAGAAGATACAGAAGCTTATACATGGCTACTAACATCATTCATGACAGCTCACAAAAACAACCAAAAATGATCGTAACGGATTAAGATGGGGCAATGAAACGAGCAATTGAAGCGGTTTTGAAAGAATCTAAGCACAGATTGTGCATGTGGCATATCTTGCAGAAAATCCCAGCAAAAGTACTGATTGTTTGTTATTTATCAGATAACTCATACATGAGTTATAAATATATATATGACTCATATATGAGTCACATGACTCATGTATGAGTCACATGACTCATGTATGAGTCACATGACTCATGTATGAGTCACATGATTCATGTATGAGTCAGTGTGAATACATGAGATCAAAATATCTTAACATTCATACATTCTTCATTTTCAGATATGTGAAAAGATTTACAAGGAAACTGATTTTAAAGATCGTTTCAACAAACTTGTGTGGAATATGTTCATTGAGCCAGAAGAGTTTCAAAAAATATGGTTTGAACTTATTGAACGCTTTGGATTGGAAACACACAAGTGGATGACAAAGATGTATGACCTTCGTAAATTGTGGTTGCCGGCTTATTTTATTGACTCACCACTGTTTGGACTAATGAGAACTACTTCAAGATCTGAAAGTGAAAATGCATTCTTTAAGAGTTTCACAAATCATGGGTCAACAATAGTAAATTTCATGATGTGCTTTGAATCGGCAATCGAAAGGCAAAGACATAAGCAAGAAGTTTTGGACTTCAAAACATGGGACGCGGCTCCAAATCCTGAAACGAAGTTAAATATCGAAGAACATGCTCGTAAAGTTTATACTAGTGATGAGACTGCTTTTATACATAGTCTCATCGTCCAAATAGGGCTTAAAATGCATGAAATATCATCAAAATACCCAAATATATGCTTGTGTTTGTTGCTTGTGTATTTTAGGTACGGATATTGAGAAAATGACAAAAGATCACAAGAATCAGTAAAAAACGAACACGGGAAACGAAGCCGCACAATGAACCAAGCCCTAATGAAGAATTTTCCAAGAAAACCCTTGAAGAATTGAAGAAATATGAAGAAGGGTCCTCCAATATGGAAGAATTGACACTTTATACCCTTGTATCTTCATAATTACAAGTTTGGTCCCTAAAGTTTGTCAAAATTACAAAAAGGACCCTTAACTTTGAAGAATTGGCAAATTTAGTCCCTCAACAAAACTAAATTGTCAATATTGGTCCTCCAAGAAGTCAACAAACAAGACAAACCTTGAAGAATGAAGAAAATGCCAAAATCAGTCCTTCAAATATCATAAGTTTGCATGTTTAGTCCTTAAAACAAGTTTAAAAACTTGTTGTGCCAAAATTGCCAACTGCCCAAAGTTGTTTTTCAAAGGAATTGAAGTTGTTGCTGATATTTACAAAGTGAAAGATTTAAAAGAATCAAGGGGCCAAAACTGCCAAGACAACATAACTCCCCTCACCCAATACCAGCCTCCCACGTCACCCACTACTCCAATCCAGCCAATCAAACCTCCCCATCCTTCCACCTCAGCTTTCCACCCAATCCTTAAATACTGATTATTAAATCAGTATTATTTTCCCACCCAAACACACTTTTTAAATTAACCCTTTACCCAAAACGGATTAAACACCCCTAATCCCAGGATCATAACACCCATAAACCCTAATCCTAAAATCTACAAAACAAAGGGTTTTTACTCAAATCTTTCTAGATTAGCAATTTAACTTCACCTAAACCTAAACCCAACTCCCAAAAATGTCACCCTCATCCTCACATGGCTCTCCAACCCTCCCCTGACCCACAAACAAGCTTGAAGACAAACCAGGCCAGAGGAATCAACGACTAAGTCTTGGCTTCATATCCACGCACCAATTACACCCCTTGGATCATTTTTGCAACATTGCTTTCACCACAAGCAGACAACAAAAGATCACATGGGACGAAAATTCAGAAATCACCAAGGGCATTTCTGGAAAAGCTAGCATTAGGGTTTCAGCTTTTGAATTTTTTTACTAATAGTTCTAGAATCACCTTGTAAGTCCCTATATAAGGACGCATAAGTCTTAGCTTAGTTCTTGTTCTTGTTTTCCTGTTTCACAACCTTGTAAAGCTTTCTTTTCTGAATGAGAAATTAAGTTTAGTGTTGGTGATGAAAACGAGTTCCATCTTATATTTCAGTTGATTTAAGTTATCATTGTTCAAGTTTGGTTTTAATTTTCAGCAAGTTTATTAAGTTTTCCAAGTTTCTGTTTTCATTTCAAGGTTTTCTTAAGCTCTAAATTTTCATAAAAATCTGATAAAATGGTGATGAAATGTGTTGGTTTAGTGGTGTTTGAGATTGTGTATGTCCATGATACCATGGCTTGTTCTGGTATAGTGGGTACCCAACCTTAGACAGCCATTGTTTGGTCATTTTTTTTAGCTTATCACAGTCCTATCCATAAGCTAAAGCTCACTTCTAGCTTTTTCCATAAGCTAGGGGTCTGCCCTTAGCTTTTACACAGTCTTCTTTCTTCTCTCTTAGCAGGTTCAAAACAAGAACCATTTTTATCCCACTTTGTTAAGCAAATCTTCATAAGCATCTCAGCAAAGTTCTGCTCAGGCCCCAGCCTGATTGGAGGTGACTTTTTAGTCACTGTTGGGCCTGGATGTAGGTCCAACAAGGTAGCTCCTTGTTCCTTGTTTTTAGTTTCAATCTTGTGAATTAAGTGTTATTGTAAGAGATTTGGTGAATTTGAATGATATTTGTTAAAGTGTTAGTTTAAGTGTTTGATTTTGCTCAATATAGGTTTACATGCATGCTAGAAGGGTTTGAAGTCAGTTTGATAGAGTTTCATTAAGATTTGCTTTGTTAAAATTGGTTTTCAGAAGTTTAAGGGGTGTTTGGATTTGCATGTTAACTGAGTTATTTGAAAGATTTTTTTGGTTAAAAACCTGCTTAACACACTCTCTTGGTTAATAGTAGGTGGTATTGTTACTTAGCTTTCAGTTTGGAAAGATTTTAAACAAGTTGCATGCTTAAAATTTGGAAAAATAGTCAAAAACAGTCAAGTGCTTTGTCTGCCTGATTTTTTGATGAATTTGTGCCTCAACTTTTGATCATTGCTAGACATTAGGTCTGTTCAAGATTGAATATAGCTTATATGTCATTTGGTACACTTATGTGTAAGTTATGAGGCTTTGAAATTCATATTTGTGCAAGTAACTTAGGTCAATTGTTCATCAGAAACCTACATCCTTCATCAGAAACAGTTTGAGCTTGTTTATGTGATTTGTGGCTAATACTTGCTAGTTTTTTGTGTTGATTTTGACTCCCTATACTCAACTGAGTATAGGGGTGACCCTATTGTCCATCAAACACCACAAAATCCAAGAACTTGCTCCTCTTATTCTATTCTTCACAAGTGAAGATATCACTTCTTGTGTTCATCAGTTAAAATTGTATCTGGGCACGTTTTGTACTTTCTAGGCTTGATCTTAGCTTAATTTGCATTAAAAGTTTGTTTAGAGTGAGTATAAGTTACTGGTTTTGGGTATTTAAAGTTTAAAAAGAAAAAAAGGGTTTTTCAAAAAGGACGTGGCCAGGACTCGAACCTGCGCCACTCCTCTCACACACCAACGTGATAACCAGTTGCCCTAGGGTCTTTGACTGGTTATCACTTGGTTTGCTTGATATTTAAGTAGCATCTGTTTTTAGCTTATATAACTTATCAGCTTATTTAAAAGCTTATTCCAGCTTATTTTCTTAGGGTTTTTACAAGTTAGTATTTTTCTTTTGTTTTTATTTAGTTTTAGGACTTTTTGGTGCAAAAAGTTTATTTTTCCCGTATTTAATTAATTTTCTAGGATTATTTTAAGTTTAAATTTTAGAAAGTGAATAAAAAATAGGAAAAAGTATTTTAAAAATCTGAAAAAATAGTTTTTAGGTTTTTAATTATATTTTTGAGGTTTACATCACTTTAAGTTTTCAAAAAGTCTTATTTTTGATTTTATAGGATTTTAGGGTTTTTAACCAAATTTAAAATTTAATATAAAATTATTAAATAGGTTTTAGAAACTTTTAATTGCATTTCTGTCTTAGTTACACTGACTCATGCATGAGTCACGCTGACTCATGCATGAGTCACACTGACTCATGCATGAGTCACGCTGACTCATGCATGAGTCACGCTGACTCATGCATGAGTCAATGTGACTCATATGTGTTATGCTCACTTATTAATATGTTTCATGTATATGTTTAAGGTTCTCCGTAATCCTGGAGATGGATCTGTTGAGTGCACGTGTAGGCATTTTATGCGTTATGGTTTTCTTTGTCGCCATATATTTTGTGTTTTCAAGAACCGTGATATTGAAGAAATTCTGGAGAAGTACATTTTAAGGCGTTGGAGAAGGGAATTGATACCGCTTTCATTAAGAAGAAACACAAACAGATACGGAGAGAAGAACGAAACAATTCAGAAACTAACAAATGAGGCTAACTTCCACGTAGACGAGTGCTTGTTTTGGTTGAGTAAAGATGCAGAAAAGCTGGCGGAATATGTGCAAAAGCTGATAATATAAAGAAAGAATATCAAGTTTTAGTGCCTAAGCCCCCTTCAAAGAAAACAAAGGACGTTATTTAAGATATATATGCAATTGAGGAACCAAAGAAAAATCTTATTAAAAATCCAACTGGGGCTAGACTCAAAGGTGGTCGTAGAGGAGCGCGTATAAAAAGTGCAAGAGAAATAGCTATGAAGGCTAAAAAGAAACAGCCTCGTGCGTGTGGTTACTGTAAACAGAAGACAAACGAGCATACAAAAATGACATGTCCACTAAATCCATACTATATCGCAAAACTAGCGAAGATCGCTGCAACTGCTAAAAAACAGGCACAGGAAAAAGGAGAACCAAGTACAACAACTGTTTGAATATATGTTTTTAATTTTCTATTTTCTTTTATTGAATTGTTGAAAACCATTGTAGAATATCTGATTATGCTATGAATATGATTACTCCTATATTAGTACTCTTGAAATATCTGTGTATTGAAATATTTGTGTATTGAAATATCAAGTCATGTGACTCATGCATGAGTCATGTGACTCATGCATGAGTTACATGACAAAAATGGAACATATACTACTATGACTTATGTATACGAGATAACTCTTGCAACACTTGCAAAAGAAAGAGCCTAAAATCATTCCGATACCCCAAGAAATCCTTATACGAGGTAACTCTTGCAACTCTTTCGAGGCATTGCATGTCACATGACTTGCATGAGTCATGTGACTTGCATACATGAGTCACGTGACTTGCATGTGTCATAGTAATATATGTTTGTATGTGTTTACATTTCATGTATGCAAGTCACATGACTCATGCATGAGTTACATGACTCATGCATGAGTCACATGACTCATGCATGAGTCACATGACTCATGCATGAGTCACATGACAATAACAAACATATACCAACACATATTCATAAACACTTATACATAGTCACTGTATGAGTCACAAACAGTTTTATATGTGTTCAAAAACACGGAACGATATTGCACGTCTTGTAACAAACAAGGTTATTCAAAGTCAAACTTCAAACTTCGTTCGAAAAAGTCAAGTACAACTGATATCAGAATCAAGTACTACTTAATATCATAAAGTATTACAAAGTAGATCAACATTTCTAGACAGCTGGTTTCTTCTTGGCAGCTTTCTTCTTGGCAACTAGTTTCTCGGTTACTATTGCATCAACATTTGCCTTCTCGGTTACTGCTTGACCGGCTGTTGACTTCACGGCTGTTGCCTCCTCAGTTACTGGCTTCACGTCTGCTTGCTCAACTGCTGGCTTCTTGGCTGTAGGTTTCTTGGCTGTAGGTTTCTTGGCTGCTTGCTCAACTGCTGGATTCTCGGCTGCAGGTTTCTTGGTTGCTTGCTCAACTGTTGGATTCTCGGCTGCAGGTTTCTTGGCTGCTTGCTCAACTGCTGGCTTCTCGGCTGTAGGTTTCTTGGCTGCTTTCTCAACTGCTGGCTTCGCGGTCGCTGCCTTCTCGGTTACATCTTTCTGGGCTGCAGGTCTCTCGGCATTTATAGGAGGATCACGCACATCCCTGTTATTGATCGCATTCAAAATAATCGAGATCCTTTTTTGCTCATCATGTGCCATCTCAAATTTGTAAGCCAAATCAAACATTTTCTGCCTTTCAGCATTGAGCTCGTGCAACAAAATTTTTGTTGCAAACCTGTACCTCAAGCGCTTCAAAAGAGTTTCCTGTATGCTCGACTCTTCTACCAAACCAACATCCCATTCTTCAGGAGCAAGACCCTGATAAGACTCCAAATGTACCATCGCAAAGACACCACAGTCCACTTGGTTAACCTTAGTAGTCCATTTCAAACGCGGATTGCGTCCTTTGAGCTTAGAAACAGTACTGTGCTTCGGATGATTAACTTCTTTGAGATATCTAGCGAATAGTTTTTTCTACACAACAAACAATTTAGGGGGAAACATGTTATTTACAATGTATGAGTCACTGACTCATGCTTGAGTCAGTGACTCATGCTTGAGTCAGTGACTCATGCATGAGTTAAGGTGAAAACAAATAAAACAATAATGACAATAATCAAGTATACAACTTACCAAAGGATCACAGACTCGTTTGTACTTCGGTGCATTTGGATTTCCAACATGTATAATCATTGATGAAGGTTTGTTGAGGCAGAAAACAACAACAAAGAAATGATTTGAAGCACAAATTGGAAAGAAAACCTATTTTAACCAAAAAAGGTATTATATGTAAATTCAAAATGATGAAAACTTGATGCCTATATATTCAAAAAAGAATGTAAAATTACCAATTCAGTATCGGATAAAGAAAGTGAAGCAGCATCATTTTTGAAATACGCAAAAATGACATCTGAAAACAATTTATACTGTTCACCATCAGACATTGTTTTGTCTATCATCCCTTGTACCTGCGTTTAACAAAAATACAGTATTACCAAACAATGATAATAATTATTGAAAATCTAAAAGATATATATCATGTGAAACTTACAATACATCCAGTTGGCATAAAAACTCTTCTTGGTTCTGGATTCTCTTTCCGTGACTCCTCAAAATTTAAAATGGTAACCAAACAATCAACGACACTTGCATCTAACCACAACCCTGGTGTCAATGTTTCCAAATTTAATTGAACAGCTGATAATACATAACCATACACAGGCTCTGCTCGGAAAATGGTTTCACTACACGTTAAAAAAAAAGGAACACAATCAGAATAAATCATATGATAATCTAAAAAAATGAAGTTTACAAAAAGAAAAAAGAAAAAAAATATGCTTACTATTTTTCTTCTTCCATCGCAAATAAAGAATTACCCAAAACAAACTCAACCCTATGAAGCTTACTAGTATCACAACACTGATGCATAAAATGGGAATGAAAGTATGGACTCCGCTTAGCAAACTGCTTTCGTGCAACCACCTTTTTAGGAGTGCTAGGATGCACAGGATCGTCATTAACTGGCTCATGATCCCGAGGCCCAAAATATGCATCCTCCTGAAATATTACAAAAACTTTAATGCTGACTCACATAATGTTAGTGACTTATACATGAGTCAGGCAACTCATGCATGAGTCAGACAACTCATGCATGAGTCATGCAACTCATGCATGAGTCAAGCAACTCATGGACTCATGTAGACTCTTGCATGAGTCATGTGATGAGAAGCCAACTTATTAAAAAGTTTAAAACTAACAAGGATATAACAAAGTACATTAAGATATATGTCAACAAGAAGATCCATCACCTCTGCATAACAATCAATGTTCTCATCAATCCACCTATCATCAAGTATTATATTTTCATTACCAACATCTTCGTTACCAGCAGGTTTAACAGCAATATCTATCGAAATAGAATCGCCAAAAACTCCTTTATATCTATCATACAACACTAGAAGATCTTCGTCATGGGGAAACTGTGTGTTGGCATTCTTCAACATGGTTTCAAGTTCAACTTTTTCTCTAGATATAAGAGAAAGCTTTTCTTCAACATCCTTCAACATTTTCTGTATATAAAATGAAAATTCATAAATGTTCAAATGTACAAGTGTTTAAAAAACACTTGCAAATTTATATGACACATGCATGAGTCACTGACTCATGCATGAGTCAAGTGACACATGCATGAGTCAGGCGACACATGCATGAGTCAAGCGACACATGCATGAGTCAGGCGACACATGCATGATTCAGGTGACACATGCATGAGTCAGGCTGTCGCATAAAAATAAAAACATAAAAATAAGCTAATACTAACCATTTTTCCAGTAGGAGGCACACTATCAGGCTTAGGAGTCCCAACACTAGCAGGCTTTGGAGTCCCAACACTATCAGGCTTTGAAACAAAACCCTCACTTTGTTTCGCTTCAGACGGAGTCCATTCTCCATACAATTCCAATTTGCCCATAAGATCGTCATTTAACTCAACAGTTTGGCGGCTAATCATGAGTCTTGTGTTCCAACTTTGAATAGCTGGCCTCAATCGAATAACTGGAACCCGCTCACACTTGGTAGCATCTAAATACAGAAGCTGTAAACAAAAAACCATGTTTGTTATCTGAAAAACATATATTTTATATATAATTAAAACAGAAAACATAAAAAACAGATTAAAGCACTTACAATTAGAAAACACAATGGGCCGTTGTAATAGCCATTCAAAGTCGTCGGTAGTTTACTTGTTTCAAGACACCTGTGAATGTACCCACACCAATCAATGTTCTTAACATCTGTATCTTCACGAATTCGGCGAACATCAATCAAACTTGGGTAAGCATTCATTGTTTCACCTTTCCCAAAAACCAACGCAAAAAGTTCAAGAAAGTTGACTTTAAACATAAAGTCAATTTTATCCGCTTGAATCACCTTCAACGCGATATCAGCTGGACCGACTTTTCTCAACTTCCTTGGCTCAAACTGTCTAATCCATGTCCTAACAAACTCATCATCCATCTCTCTTTTAGGTAAATCGTAAATGCTAGTACCACCAAGAGGAAGTCTTAGAATATCTTTTACTGTCTGAGGTGTGACATGAATATTACCATTTGTAAGCTCCAGATTGTAGGTTTCTGGTTTAAACTTCTTAACCACATACCTAGCCAAAATACTAGGTAATTTATCTATCTTGCGAATACACAATGCACCAAGACCAATCTCCTCCATTAATTCTTCTATACCCACCACATTAGCATCACAGACACATTCAAAAAAGGAAGAAGGTACATTCCTACAAAATAGAGGCAATGTACTATCACCCTCCTCCCCCTCCTTCATCTTCTTTGAAGGCTTTTCATCATCCTCCTCCTTTTTAACAGCCTTACGCTTCTTAGAAGGCCTAAACTCTTTTTTAACCTCCTTTTTCACTTCCTGTTTAACCATCTATTTTTTAGGAGGCTTGACCTCCTTTTTCACTTCCTGTTTTACCATCTCTTTTTTAGGAGGCTTGACCTCCTTTTGCACTTCCTTTTTAACCTCCTGTTTCTTAGAAGGGTTTGTTTTAACCTTTTCTGTTAGCTCCTTCTTAAGATCTAACGTAGGATGAAAATTAGATCTTGACCTCTTGCCAATCCTTTTAGTAATAATAATCTCCTCCTCACTTGTCTCCTCATCAACCTGAATCCCACTCCCATCATCTGACCCCTGTTGACTGTCCACTTTCTCATCATCACTCTCACTCTAACCATCACCCCCACCCTCACCATCACCATCACCCCCACCCTCACCATCACTCTCACTCTCACCATCACCATCACCCCCACCCTCACCATCACCCCCACCGTCATCATCACCCCCACCATCGCCATCACTCTGACTCTCACTCTCACTCTCACTGCCACCATCACCCCCACCATCACCATCATCCCCACCCTCACCATCATCCCCACCCTCACCATCATCCCCACCCTCACCATCATCCCCACCATCACCATCATCTCCACCCTCACTCACACTCCCACTCCCACTCCCACTACCACTCCCACTCTCAGTCTCAGTCTCACTCTCACTGCCACGGCCACTACCACTTTCTTTAAGACCGATCAAAGCCTGCACAACATCCACACCAGCTTCTTTTACCTGCGCAACATCCACGCCAGGTTCTTTTACATGCGCAACATCCACACCAGCTTCTTTTACATGCGCAACATCCACACCAACTTCTTTTACATGCGCAACATCCACACCAGCTTCTTTTACATGCGCAACATCCAAACCAGCTTCTTTTACCTGCGCAACATCCACATCAGCCTGAGAATCCACATAAAACTCAAAAGATCATATAAACTTGACGTCACTATGTCAAGTGACACATGCATGAGTCAACTGACTCATGCATATGTCACCTGACTCATGCATGAGTCAGGCTCAGAATATATGTATGAATCAGGCTCAGATAACTGTTAAAAACACTATTAAACTTTTATCTGCGCAACTTCCACATTTAGATGTTTATTTGTAACAGTTGAAGGTTTGCGTTTGGCAATCTCGAATTTAGGTGGAGGATTACGTTTTGGAGGTGAACGACGTTTTCTTTTGTCCTTTTCTGTTAGCTCTGCAACAAACAAATATGAATAAAATTTAATAAGCTTAACATTACGGGTCGCCGCTAACAAACATATATGAATGAATCATAATCTAACTAATCTACGAGTCGCCACTAACATTAAGAGGCGCCACTAACATTAAGAGGCGCAACTAACAAACATATATGAATGACTCGCCGCTAACAAACAGATATGAATGAATCATAATCTAACTAATCTACGAGTCGCCACTAACATTACGAGTCGCCACTAACATTAAGAGTCGCCACTAACAAATGATTCGCTGCTAACTAGCATACAGTCGATAACTAACCACGGAGACTAAACTATTTCGGCATTTCATTTCTTTCCTAGGCCATCATCTTAACATATGCTTCTACACATTCTATGATAATAACAAATCCTAATACATAACAGATATTGGAAATGTAATCACCACTAACAACATATAACCATAACGAATAACCATAACAACTGATTAATTATAGGGATACCATAAAAAATAACTGATTAATAACTGATTAATAATAGGCAGATCAACAAATAAGCATAATAAATAATAAATAATAAATAATTAGAAAAATAGGGTTAGGGTTTACTAACCCAACGCATTAATAGCAGCCTGAGCCAGTTCTGCATGGATATCCATCGGAATCAATGGCGGAATCAACTAATTAGGGTTATATTAACATCAAAAGTTTCTAATCGGAATCAATGGTGTGTGTCTGTTTTAATGGAGGATTGTGTGTGTTTTAATGGCGGCGGATTGTGTGTGTTTTTTTCCGGCGATTGTGTGTGTTTTAATGGAGGATTTGTGTGTGTGTGTTAATGGAGGCGGCGATTGTGTGTGTGTGTTAATGGATGATGCGAGTGTGAGAAAATGAAACGGTTAGAATATAAAACCGTTATTAAAAGGGATTGAGTGGGTCTTTTTTTAATTTGAGCCATTAGATGATAAATGGATTTGATGGTGGGGATTAGTCCACGAGGACTTTGCAAAAAATAGGAACTTTATAGAACTTTTGTTCTGTTCTTAATGAACTATTTCATAATAGTTTGTTGTTAGAGTTGGTATAGTTTTATTATCAGTTGGAAAGTATATCAATAGTTAGATTCTAGTTTTAACTCAATTAGTAAAGATTTTACATAAAAATATCTTAACAGTTAGTAAGGTGATCGAGTTTTAATTTGTTTGAGCAGATTTTCTAAGGTTCGGTTTGTTTTAGGAACTGCTAGTTAGATTATCTGTTTTCACTATTAAGATTTTTTTGCGTATCTGTTGTAGTTAAAAGCAAAATGGATAAATTTGAGGTCATCATTGGTGAATAATAGGAATATATAGATCACCTTTAGTTTAAATTTCATAATAGGAGAAAAAATAAATAAGAATAAGAAGAGACGGCATTAGACTCGAACTTTGGTGTTTAGACTAAAAAACAATAGTTCTTACCATTAGGCTAAGAGTATTCATTTGCTATTTTCTTTACATGTAAGTATTTACCCACGTTTTTTCCTAGATAAGCTGTTATAGCTTATTAGTAGTTTTCTAGCTTATCTCAAGAGCTTATTCACTCGAATCAAATTCAAAATCGTTTTTACTAGCTATTAAACATTTCTACTTATCTTGAACCGAATTGGTTGAATGGTTTTGGAGTTATAAACTTTTGTCACGTTTTAGGATAGTTTGCTACTAGCTCACTTTTGTTTCCTTCATTTTAAACTTGTTTTTGTTAATAGGCTTTTATTGGCAGTTAAATTTCTTAGTAAAGAGTAGTATTAGTGTAGAATTGGTCCAATTAATATTTTAGAAATATAGTAAAATGTGACACCCCGGGTAGGGTCAAAATATGCGGAAAAATATCAACGGAGATGTCACAAGGGTGGATCGATAGCACATAGTTCATAGAGCATAAGATAAGGAGTTATTCAAATCAGATTACATGATTATTAAACAAATTAATAAAAAATTTTCTTTAACATGTCATATGTAGATTGTTTATGTTTCCCAAATAGAACCCTTGACGATTCCTACAATGCAGATTACATAGATGCTTGAGTCCATGCACACACCACGTACTAACTTCATTTCCCTGAGATAAACATGCTTAGAGGGTCAACATAAAGGTGGTGAATTTACAGGTTTAACATTAATTAGTTTGGACATATATTAATCATAGAAGTAACAATGCACAAAGCATTCTTACTCAAAAGTAAATTACATTTGCTATTACTCGAAACTGAAGCTTAACCTTCCATAGTCCTCAACAGATGAGGACGTAGTGTCTTACAAAAAGACACCCAAACCCAGTTCCAACATGGTATACATCTGTTGTCCCGGCCAAGGCACAGTGAGCATGACTCACCCAGATGAGGATGGTCAATCCCTAATAAATCTATTTATACCATTCGGGCGATTTACAACAATTTAACAGTTTCTATAATAGTCAATCATAGTCAAGTTTATACAATTCGGTTATGTCCTTTTTCAAATAGTTGCATGTTTTCTCCCCCGTAGAGGAAAAGTTTATCAATAGTTTATATGGGACTGTAAACTCACCTGGGAGTTGGCAATATCTGTATAACACGAATATCCAAATAATGCTCACGCCAAAAGTTATGCCTAATCAAATAGTACAGTCTTAATAGATAGTACAAAGAACATATGTGTATGCTTATACAGCTTTGTAGTCAGTTGATTTATGCTACGACATTTACCTAAATAACCGTAGTACAAGTATTAACAATATCCTTAAACTTATATATATAAGTTTCATAGTTAAGTAAACAAAAATGTTCCACTTAAAATATTAGTTCACGTTCGCAGTTCATGTATTATAATCATCCATTTAAACTTACTATTAAGTTTCATAATTAAGTAAACATAATAATGTTCTACTTATAATATTATTATTTAGTTTATTTAACGTTCATATAATTTTATTTCCTAAAAGTATACGAGCTCATGTATTAGTAATATATATCCATATTGTTTATACAGTTTATTTCATAAAGTAAAAATATAAATATTTTATTTTTTGAAAAATAAAATAAAATATTTTATTTAACTTTAAAGTTTCCCCCAAATTATTTAACATTTATAAAATAATTTATCAATTACAAGTTTGAGAATTTATACATTATAAATTCTTATAGTTTATGGTTTGTCTAAGTTTTACTAGTTTAAAAATAGATTTAGTGTTAGGGCTTGTTAAAGTTTCGCTACATGCAAAACTAGTCACTCCATATTTTAAACAAAGTATAACTTTCGGATTTTACAAATTTGGTACCTAGGGCTTGTTAAAGTTTCTGCTTATGGCAGATTTAGTCCCCCTAGTTATATCTAGGTTTTGTAACTTTAATAAAATGACAAAAACAGCCCCTAGTGGATTTAATGAACAACTTTGGATGATTGTGGCTTAAAGTCGAATGATTTGAGAGAGAAGGTGAAGAGAGAAGTGAGATTAAGTTGTAAGAGAGAATGAGAGAATGTATGTGTGTGTTTTTCGGCTAAAAGGGGAGAGAGAAGGGTGATAGAAAAAGGCATGATTGCCTTGGTAAGAGAGTATGTGCCAAGTGTTGGCTTTTCCAAAACCAAGGCATCCCTTTTTCTTCTACATAGTGGGGTGCCGTGTCATGCTCAACCAAAAAGGAAGATGGGCTTATGTTGTGGGCTTATGTTGGGCTAGCATACAAAGATAAAGGGTCTTGGGCTAGTCCAAGATGTGTATGCATGCCCATGATGTACACACACACACACACACACACACATATATATATATATATATATATATATATATATATATATATATATATATATATATATATATATATATATATATATATATATATATATATATATATATATATATATATATATATATATATATATATATATATATATATATATATATATATATATATATATATATATATATATATATATATATATATATATATATATATATATATATATATATATATATATATATATATATATATATATATATATATATATATATATATATATATATATATATATATATATATATATATATATATATATATATATATATATATATATATATATATATATATATATATATATATATATATATATATATATATATATATATATATATATATATATATATATATATATATATATATATATATATATATATATATATATATATAGCATAAATACTTAATACAACATATTTCCCATGTTTTGTTAAGTGTTGTGCATACATAGATTGTTATATATTTCATTACTTGTTCTCTTAGTCTTATGTACATGGTTTAAGTTATGTAACTTGTTACAATAGCAAAATGATTGTAGAAGTATAAGTACATAATGGAAAAGTTCACACACATCTTATAGAAATATAACATATTAGTGAATGTTCTTAAGATCATTAGATGAAACTTTATTACATTATATCATGGTAAAATCATGGATTTTACAGCACCACCCCGTTATTTTAGCTTTGTGCTCAAAGCTACTAAAAACGTAGTTATCTTTTAAGTGAAAAGATGTGGGTACTTGGCTTTGAAGATGTCTTCTCATTCCCAGGTGTACTCGGGGCCTCTGTTCGAGTCCCATCGCACTTTGATCAACGGGATACGACTACGTTTCAACTTCTTGGTTGTTTTCTCCATGATTTACACTGGTGTTTCCGTGTATTGGAGTTGGTCATCGATATGGACTCCTTCTAAGGGCATAACCAAAGGTTCCTCAGCGTAGCACTTTTTCAGATTAGATACATGGAAGGTGGGGTGTATCCGACTTAATTGTGGTGGCAGCTCCAAACGGTAAGTCACTTCCCCGACCTTGGCTACCACTTTGAAAGGACCCACATATCATGGATTTAACTTTCCATACTTTCCAAATCGTATAACTCCCTTCCATGGTGATACTTTTAGTATGACGTGATCTCCTACTTTGAACTGTACGGGTCTGCATTTCTGATCCGCGTAGCTCTTTTGTCGATCGCGAGCATCTTGCAATCTCTGTTTTATAGGGACAATTCTGTCTGTAGTCTCCTGAATCAATTCAGGCCCAGTGAGTTGGAACTCACATACCTCCGCCCAGCATACAGGAGAGCGACATTTCCTTCCATAAAGGGATTCAAAAGGGGCGGCCTTGATACTGGCGTAGTAGCTATTGTTGTAGGAGAATTCAACCAAGGGTATATGCTCGACCCAACTATTTCCAAAATCAATTACACATGCCCTTAGCATGTCCTCTAGGGTTTGGATGGTTCGCTCACTCTGACCATCCTTTTGTGGATGATAGGCGGTGCTCATATCCAATTGGGTACCGAGGGCTCGTTGGAGAGCCCTTCAGCAGTTGGAAGTGAATCTACTGTCCCGGTCACAAATTATTGAGACTGGTACTCCATGTTTGGTTACAATTTCCTTAAGGTAGGTCCTTGCCAACTTGGATAGGGAGTCAGATTCCTTGATAGGTATGAAATGAGCAGACTTGGTGAGTCGGTCGACTATCATCCAGATGGCATCATATCCGCGTGATGATTTTGGGAGTTTGGTAATGAAGTCCATGGTAATATTTCCCACTTCCATTCAGGTATCTCAGGCTGTACCAGCAAACCTGAGGGCCTTTGGTGTTCTGTCTTGACACGTGCGCATGTCAAACATTTCTGGACGTAGGTGGCGATGTCAGCTTTCATGTTTGGCCACCAGTATAATTTCCTCATATCTTGATACATCTTTTCCGATCCAGGATGTATAGAATATTTGGATTTATGTGACTCGTGCATGATTACGTCCCTCAAATTCCCATAACGGGGTAGCCAACTCCTCCCGTGTAAGCACAATGTTCCATCCGCCCTTGGTTCTAGTTTCTCTTTGGAGAGGTCGGTTTGAAGCATTCCTCCAATGTCTTCTTTCCAGAGGTTTTCGGGTTTCTGTGCTTGAGTTTGAGCTTCAAGAATTTGCTTGGACAAGTCTAGATTGATGGTCATGGTTAAGGCCCAAACCCTCATGGGTGGATCCTTATCCTTACGGCTTAATGCATCAACAACTACGTTTGCTTTACCTGGGTGGTATTTGATTTCACAATCTTAATCACTTAGCAGTTCAATCCAACGATGCTGCATCATATTAAGCTCCTTCTGATCTAGTATATGTTGCAGACTCTTGTGGTCGGTGTACACTGTGCATTTTGTTCCTTAAAGGTAATGCCTCCAAATTTTTAAGGCAAATACTACCGCTCCATGTTCTAAATCGTGAGTAGTGTGGTTCTTCTCATGCTTCTTTAATTTCCTAGAAGCGTAGGCAATTACTTTCTTTCTTTGCATCAATACTGCTCCCAATACTTTATACGATGCATCACAATATACCTCAAAGTCATAATTGCCATCAGGCAAAGATAAGAGAGGCACACTACATAGCTTCTGTTTTATCAACTGGAAAGCTGATTCCTCTTTTTCTCCCCAATTAAATTTTACTCCTTTCTGAGTGAGTTTGGTCATTGGTTTAGCCTTGGAGAAGTCTTCGATGAATCGGCGATAGTATCCGGCAAGGCCTAGGAATTGGCGGATCTCTGTCGGTGATTTGGGAGATGCCCAACTCTTAGTGGACTCAACCTTCGTAGGATCTACGTGGATACCATCGCTATCAATGACGTGACCTAGGAAGTGGACTCTGGGTATCCAGAACTCACATTTGGAAAATTTTGCATACAACTGCTCTTCCTTGAGTACTTTCAATACTTGGGCCAGATGCTCCGCATGGTCTTGCTTGTTCTTGGAGTAGACAAGTATGTCATCGATGAAAACTATCACGAACTTATCCAAATAGGGTTTACACACCCGGTTCATGAGGTCCATGAATATTGCTGGTGCGTTTTTCAACCCAAAAGGCATAACTCGGAATTCGAAATGATCGTAACGAGTTCTGAAAGCTGTCTTAGGAATATCTTCTTCCCGGACTCTCAGTTGATGATATCCAGATCTCAGATCCATCTTAGAATACATACTTGATCCTTGGAGTTGATCAAATAAGTCGTCGATGCGAGGTAATGGATAACGATTCTTTACTGTTAGTTTATTCAATTCCCGGTATTCGATACACATCCGAAAAGAGCCGTCTTTCTTCTTGACAAACAGAACAGGGGCTCCCCATGGAGAGGAGCTAGGCCTAATGAATCCTTTTTCTGATAGTTCCTGGAGTTGTTTGGCTAGTTCCTTCAATTCTGATGGTGCTAGCCGGTAGGGGGCCTTAGCTACAGGTGCAGCCCCATGAATTAAATCAATTTGGAATTCTATTTGTCGCACTGGAGGCATTCCTGGCAATTCATCAGGAAATACTTCAGGAAAGTCTCGGACAATTGGTACGTCCTCGATCCATTTTTCCTCGGGTTTGTCTTCTTCACCGATTCTGGAGATATGTGCTAGGAAAATAGGGCAACCTCTAGTCAAGTATTTCTGGGCTTTGGTGCAAGAAATGACACTAAGTCTAGTGTTGATTATATTAGGGTTACCATCCCCTCGTATAATCAAGGTTTCATCTCCCCAAGGTATACGAACCAATTTTTGATCACATAGGATAACTGCATGATACTTGCTAGTCAATTCATGCCAATGATGACCTCAAAGCTACCAAGACCTACTGGGATCTGATTGATGTAAAACGGGTGATTGGAAAGGTTTAAGGTACAACCTCAAATGATGGCGTCAACCGTCACAACTTTTCCGACGGCTAATTCTATAGTATAATAGGGGTCTAAGAGTGATTTCCAATACCTTACTAAATTTAGTAAATATAAAGCTTTGGTCTGCCTCAGTGTTAAACAAGATAGATGCATATCGTTGGTTTAGTAAAGACGTACCCGTGACGACGTTGGAATCTGGATTTGCTTGGGAATTGCCGGCCATGTACACTTGCGAAGAAATTCCCTTGTTGTCCTTCTTCTGGTTGGCCAACTTGGGACAGTCGGGTCTCACATGTCCAGGGGTTCCACACTCGTAACATACTACAGCTTTCTTTGGTCTACTACTGCTTCCACCTGTGGGGTTTCGGTTTCCCTGTTGCCCACTTCCGCTCCCACGAGCATTGGAATTGCCTTTGTTTCTATTTCTGGGGTTGTTATTGGGTCGAACCGGGGTAGCAACATTTGCTTGACATTCACGAGCAAAATGGCCTTGTTGGCCGCACTTGTCGCATCCTTGGCATTGTCCTCCAACAACATGATGATAGTTGCACTTTGAACACTTAGGCTTGGATCCTGAGTAGTTCTTGGTGCGGGTTGTGGGAGTAGTGTCATCAGTTTGCCCAACATTTTTCCTTTTAGAAGGCTGCTGGTGCTGGCTACGAGAGCTTTCATCTGTCTTTCTCTTGTTATCCATTTGTCTTTCAGTCAGATTGCGGGCTCGCTTGTTGATCAGCTCAGTCGCAAATTCCATAGCACCTTCAACGGTAGTGGGCCGTGAAGCTTACACACTGTCATGGATGTTGTCACGGAGTCCGCTGACATACTTCTCAATCTTGTCGCTCCTTTGAGGGAACATTCTGGTGCACATCAAGCTTAACTCTTGAAATCTTTGGTTGTACCAAAGGATATCATTGTTCTTACACTTTAGGTCCCAAAGCTCTATTTCCAACTTCTTCATTTCTCCTCTAGGACAGTACTTCTCAGTCATCCTCTCTTTGAGGTTGGCCCAAGTGAGAGTATAAGCAGTGTTTTGTCCAAGGGTAGCGACCACAGAGTTCCACCAGGTAAGGGCGCTCTCAAGTAGGGTGCATGTGGCAAACTTAACTCTGTTCTCGTCAGCACAACCGCTGATGCGGAAAACTGTCTCTAATCTTTCAAACCATTGCATCAATTCAACAACTCATTCTTTTCCTCGGTAGTATGAGGGTTTGCACTTTAAGAAGTCGGGGTAAGAGCAACCCCTGTTGGTGTTGTTTCTGCGCATATTGAGGTTTGGATCATTGTTTGCATTTGGATCAGCTCCTCTGGCTGCCATAGCTGCTGTAATGCCCTCACTTATTATTTCCCGGAGTTGTGTGGCAGTGACATTTTGAGTAGCTTCTGGAAATTCAGCATTATCAGCGTTGGAAGTGGTTGCATTATTGGGATTTGATCTCGTAATCACCATTTATCTATAGTCATACACAAAATGAGATTATTAGTTCAAACATTAGTACAGTTTTTATATTATTTGCACGGGGAAAATTCATGCACTGATTTCATAACAAATTTGGATAACCTGCCACAATCTCATAGTATAATACATTGCACAACAAATATAATAAAGAAAGTGATTACATGCTATTTCTATAAGAAATTTAACATCCATCTAGCACAACAAAATCCAAGTCATAGGCCTGTCGAGCCTTGTCCAAGGTAATGATACACACAGTCTTTAATACATTACATCCCAAAATTACATGTCCAAAAAGAAAAGATATAGTACAGGATTACATCATGATGTGCGGAGATAAGTATATGTGATAATTTGAGATTACTTTATAGGGTAAATTAGAAAATTACCCTTAGGAAAAAGTAATAGACTAATATTACCAATGACGAATTCAATTAAACACGTGAGCGAATCAAGTTTGTTGTACACGAAGATCGAGTGAATTTGAGACGTTTCGTTTTGATTTGGACAATTGATTTGAATTGGTTTTCAGTTTTTAAACTCAAATTATATTCTACAACTTTTAAACTAATTAGTTTTAGCCTAAAGTGCATGAATCGTAAACCCCGCTTATTGAAATCTAAAAACACAATTAATTACTTAACTATTTAAAAGTTAAACTATTTAAATAAGCTATAAGAAATTAATCTATTTAATAACTTTTAACTATTTAAGAATCTAATTAAACTTTTTAAAACAAATTTACTTTATTACAAATTACTTTTAAACTAATCTATTTAAAAACTATTTTTATTTAAATCTAATTCTATAAAAATCGAATTAATTGAAAATAATCTAAACTTTAAAAATTAATAAAAACATTTTTATTTTATTTATTCTATTTTATTTATTATTTTTATGAAACTAATTATAACAAAGTTAATGTTAAATTTTGATTTTGATAAAAAAAACGTAAAATCACTTGAAAACAATAAAGAGGTGAAATCAGCCAAACAGGTTACCCTATATTAATCAATAAACGAGAAATAAACTCAAAAGGGCATGAAGCCCAATTGGTAAACACGCTTGACACACATCCGTGAGGTCACGGGTTCGATTCCCATACGGGACATATTTTTTTGGATTTAATTCTTTTTGGACAATTGAAGAAAAATTAGTCTCAGGAGAGACTTTTGGTGAGCTTATTAACTATAAGCTGTTAGGAAACAGCTTTTGAGCTTATCAATCAATGGAACTGATAAGCTTATACTTGAACAATCAAGCAGTAGGAATTAAATGAAATAAACACCAACAATACATCAGCTATCAAAACGGTAACCAAATTCACCACTCTAAATCAGTTATCACCACAAATTAAATCATCCAGATCAAGTAAATTAAGACAGTAGCAGCTCTAATCACATATCAGCCATAACAACAAACAATATAACCTTATAAAAATGCAAATCTAAATCAGTAACAATCTTATAAACTTCAACTCAAAATCAGTAAACATTAAGCAGTTGAAAACTAAATCAGATAAATCACCCTAACATATAAATCAACTCAAAATTAAGCAAAAATTAAACATGAAAATAAATTGGAATCGAACCTTTTGTCGATAACCTTTGAGCAGTAAGTTGTGCTGAACAACCTATGAACCGTAAACGACACCTTAATCCACCATTACCCGTCATGAGCAATCACCATCCCGAACCATAACTCGAACCATCAATTCCAACGAACAGATTTTTTTGAGACTTTTCCAATGGGGAAAAGCTTAATCCAAAACTTAACTTTTAATATTAAATATAAACTATTACTTAGCTTATATTCAATATCACAAACATTATTATATGAAATAGTTATAAAGATTAATTCGTATAACAATAAAAGCAGTAAAGAAAAATAAATGAGACACGATTGAAGATAAAAACAACTGATCTTTTATTAAACTCAGAAATATTACAAGATTTAATTAAAAGAAATACAAAATTAACCTAAAATGATTTCTACATAATAACTTTAAAGAAAAGTAAAGGATAAAGATTACAAGTAAATTGGGGGGGGTTTATAGCCTTCCCAAGGGCTTGCTGAAGGAATATCCGAATCTTCACAGGAATATTCTTTTTTTCTTCTTAGCCATTAGATCTTCATTCTCTTTCCTCTTTGTTGATCAGATGGTGGATATAACACACACTAGCACATGGATTGCCAACGTGGCATCCGTGTGTGCTAGTTGTGTTAGTTTTGAGCCTTGTGATTGGTTGATTGTGAAGAATGAGGTGTTTCTTCCACTGAAAAACAGCCACGTAGCATGCTCGTTCCATCTTTTCTTCCTATAAATTGGGGGAATTAATTCCCCCACACGTGAATAACACGTGGGAGTAAAAGCCCCATGATAATTAACTTTTTGGGTAATTAGGGTTTTTTGTGAATAGTGAATGTTACTTGTTATTTGGGAGATGGAGTGAAGAAGATGGTGTAACATAGAAACTATCGAATATTTTTTTATTTAATGGTGAATGGAAAAATGTGAAATGGGTGTATCGGTTTATTTAATGGGAGAAAACGTGTATAAAAAAATGTGTGGGGTAAGGAACGGTTTTATTTATTGTGAAAAAGTGAATGGAGGTAACGTTATTATACACGTTTTCTGAAAACTAAACCCTAGAGCCCATATCCATTTGTTCTTCTTCAATATTTGGGCTCTTCATGGTCCATTACTCACCCCATCCGTTTATCTATTGCAATTGGGCCTTATATCTTTTAAAACGATTCTAGCAAATGATCTTTACACCATAAATGGGCCTTCAAGCCCATTAAGCTAATGTGGGTCCCACTTGGCCCATAAACTTGCAATATTATAAAATCCACTCAAGTCGAGCTCGATTTTGGCTTCTTCAATCTTTATCATCAAACTCGTGTCGATATTTGTCGGTTTTCACGAACTTGGTACCTACACACATTCAAACAAGAAACAAGCATATACAAGGCATTTTTGATACATTAATAGCATTATTTCATTGTTTTAAGATATAATTGATATGAGTAATTAAGCTCATATCACATCACCAAAAGCTGAAAAGAAATAAAAGTACAAAAGTCCTATACCATGACAGCTAGGGTGCAACCCATAGGCTGATCATGATGTACAAGAAATCTAGTACATCTATCCTACTCCTTCCTAGATGGTCTGCTAGATGAGGCTGGGGCTGGTGGGGCTGATGAAGCTGTAGGTGCTCTCCTGGTGTTCCATAAAGTCCGAACTGTCTCTCGGGCCTCCTTGAGCATGCGGAATGCTGTCAGCAGCTGGGTCCTAATTCTGTCGACGGCCCCACGAAGATAGGCCATCTGTGTAGTAACTTCGTCGTGACGGACGGTGGCAAGGTCGAAGAAAATGGACCAGGACTGCTCCTGGGCAGATAAAGTAGCATGGGTCTAGTGCTGGAGACTCTCCATGGTCTGGATACGCTGGTGGAGATGATAGTTCTCCTCCCAAAGCCACAACAATGCCTCGTCAGTCTTGGCCTGGACGCCTCGGGCTGCCTGTGCCTCTCCCTTCATTGTATGAGTGAGGGAGTTGATACGCTCATGGATGGCAGTGTAGCCTACTTGACTAGCTGTCAACAGGCTGCGGAGGTCGGATATCTCCCACTCCGGGCGTGCTACCAGTGCTGCGATCTGGGCCTGGACAGAGTCGGCATGTCCCACCCTAGAGCCTTCCCCGATCTCGAAAGTGGAGCCGGGTACGGACTCGGGAAAATAGCCCGATGGTAAAGATGCAGGTACAGAAGATGGTAGGTCTGGAGACACCTGGTCCTCCTCCATAGAGGTGGGGACCAGTATGGCTGATGCTGGAGCAGAAAAAGGGTCCTCAGGAAGCACAGCTTCGATGGTCTGATCATTCTCTGAGTCAGAGGCTTATAACCATCCGCACTGTATGGATCGTGGAGATGAACGGGTAGCTGGAGCAGGTGCTACTACTTGTAGAAAAGTCGGAGGTACAGTAGGTGAAGTCATGATGCTCTGAAAATAATATTATTTTAAATTTGAAGTAAGTATATGCTTACAAACAAAGAAAAATATTATTTTTAGCTACAAGTTTTATGAAGTATATCCCTTTTAAACAATCATCGTAATGTTTTTAAGGTTATATATATTAATACTTGTATATATAGTCATTTAACCAATTTATTTATCAATCAGTATACTCTTAGTTAACATAGCACATAATGCCCTACGATCTATATGCTTAACTAATACGGTCCCAAAAAAAATCCCAAAAGATTTTATAAAGTAATAGTCCAGTTTTAAATAAAAGAAAAATCACTTTATTTTTATTTTATTTTAAAAAAATTATCTGGTTCTCTATAACTAAGGCTCTGATACCATTCTCTATGACACCCCGGGTAGGGTCAAAATATGCGGAAATATCAACGGAGATGTCACAAGGGTGGATCGATAGCACATAGTTCATAGATCGTAAGATAAGGAGTTATTTAAATCAGATTACTTGATTATTAAAAAAATCAATAAAAATTGTCTTTAACATGTCATAAGTAGATTGTTTATGTTTCCCAAATAGAACCCTTGACGATTCCTACAATGCAGATTACATAGATGCTTGAGTCCATGCACACACCAGGCACTAACTTCATTTCCTTGAGATAAACATGCTTAGAGGGTCAACATAAAGTTGGTGAATTTACAAGTTTAACATTAATTAGTTTGGACATACATTAATCATAGAAGTAACAATGCTCAAAGCATTCTTACTAAAAAGTAGATTACATTTGCTATTAATCGGAACTGAAGCTTAACCTTCCATAGTCCTCAACAGATGAGGACGTAGTGTCTTACAAAAAGACACCCAAACCCAGTTCCAACATGGTATACATTTGTTGTCCCGGCCAAGGCACAGTGAGCATAACTCACCCAGATGGGGATGGTCAATCCATAATAGATCTATTTATAACATTCGGGCGATTTACAACAAATTAACAATTTCTATAATAGTCAATCATAGTCAAGTTTATACAATTCAGTTATGTCCATTTTAAAATAGTTGCATGTTTTCTCCCCCGTAGAGGAAAAGTTTATCAATAGTTTATATGGGGCTGTAAACTCACTTGGAAGTTGGCAATAGCTATATAACACGAATATCCAAATAATGCTCACGCCAAAAGTTATGCCTAATCAAATAGTACAGTCTTAATAGATAGTACAAAGAACATATGTGTATGCTTATACAGATTTTTAGTCAGTTCATTTATGCTACGACATTTACCTAAATAACCGTAGTACAAGTATTAACAATATCCATTTAAACTTATCTATATAAGTTTCATAGTTAAGTAAACAAAAATGTTCCACTTAAAATATTAGTTCACGTTCGCAGTTCATGTATTATAATCATCCATTTAAACTTACTATTAAGTTTCATAATTAAGTAAACATAATAATGTTCTACTTATAATATTAGTATTCAATTTATTTAACCTTCATATAATTTTATTTCTTAAAAGTATATGAGTTCATGTATTAGTAATATATATCCATATTGTTTATACAGTTTATTTCATAAAGTAAAAATATAAATATTTTATTTTTTGAAAAATAAAATAAAATATTTTATTTAATTTTAAAGTTTCCCCCAAATTATTTAACATTTAGAAAATAATTTATTAATTACAAGTTTGAGAATTGATACATTATAAATTCTTATAGTTTAAGGTTTGTCTAAGTTTTACTAGTTTAAAATTAGATTTAGGGTTAGGGCTTGTTAAAGTTTCGGTACATGGCAAAACTAGTCCCTCCATATTTTAAACAAAGTATAACTTTCGGATTTTACACATTTGGTACCTAGGGCTTGTTAAAGTTTCGGCTTATGGTAGATTTAGTCCCCTAGTTATATCTAGGTTTTGTAACTTTAATAAAATGACAAAAACAACCCCTAGGGCTTCTTTAAATTTTGGATTAATGCAAAAATGGTCCTTAGGGTTATAAAAAGACAAAATGACTTTTAGAAACTTTCCAAAATGGTCCCTAGGGTTTAATATGCCACGGATGGTATTTGTTAAACCCTAGTCTTTCGGATAATTACATTTTCATTCCTTGTTTTTAATAATATATCAAAACAAGTTTCATAAGTCACGGTTTTAGTCCTTAAGTTTCATAAATGTCATTTTAGTCCAAAAGTTTTTATAAGTTATATTTTATTATAAAAACTTTTATTTAAACATTCAAAACATTATATGGGCTCATTAAATAGGTTAACATATCTAATGGGCCATCTAGTGGGCCTAAATACATTTTTAAGTTTACTAACTTGTTAAATGGGTCTTCAACACATTTAATGGGCTTAAATACATTTTAAGTCCATTAATCATTTAAATGGGTTCAAGTATAATCTTAAGTCCATTAGGACACTAAAATTTATTAAATGGGCTTATTGGGTCCATTAAGTCTTGGTCTAATATTGCATGGGCTTATTAGTCCATTAATACTACTTTTCATTTTATGTAAGTATTAACTTAGGATTTTCTTATAAGCTTATTATTAGCTTATTCATATTTAGTTTTAAATCTTAATAAAAGAATAAAACTTATAGTTTATTTTATGTGGTATACCAAATAAGATCTAGATGTGTTACAAGGTTGCATGCAAGTCATAAGCCCTAATATGAGCTTATAACTCACGGCTATTATTAATCATAGCTTATTAAGATGAGTCAAAACTTATTTTAAAGTTGCATGTACTTATAAGTGTCCCCAAAATAAGATCTAGCTATGTAAAAATCAAGAAATCAAGTCACAAGTCCATACATACATACATATAGCCCACGACTATAATTTTTAAATCTTGGTGTTTCCAAGATGAACATTTTAGCTAGTTTTTATGTCTTGTATATATTTATAAAAATACAACATGATTATCTAGGTTTCATGCATGTTTCTAAGGTTACCACAATTCCAAGAAAACAACATATAGCTCACGGCTATATTGTTTTCTCCCAATGTTCCATAAGATTTATAAGCTTGTTTTATGTTTATCATGTTAAGTTAAACTCTTATCATTAGATCTAGGCCTTATATAAGCATGCATGTACATTTAAAGTCCATTCAAGGCTATATATAACCCACGGCTATCTATGTATACATAATTCATTTTAGTGATTTTTAGTATTCCATTTCACATGTAATAATACATTTTCCATCATTAAAAACTTAGTACATAATCATAGATACATCATTCATTTATGCCGTGACCTTTAAGGTCATGGTCTTTCATGATTTTTAAGGTACACATGTTTACTTATGAGATCTATGATTATTAGTTAACCAAAATCCTAAAGAGTAAGATGTGTAACCCATGCTACATTTAAATTCATAAAATGGTTCATATGATTTTAAATAGAGTTAAAACATAGAGTACTAGTCATAGGTTTCTTTATCAAAAAGATTTTTAACCATGACTCATGGTGCTCAAATATATGCCGTGACCTTTAAGGTCATGGTTCTTATCAATTCTTGATTTTAACAAGTTATTCATATGTGTTTATAGATGGATGATGATGCATGCAAGTAAAAATAAAGAAGCATAAGGAGTATACCTTTCTTGATTAAAGTTACCAAGGAAGATCTAGATGAACAAGGAGATTAGAGATCTAATCAAGAAGATGATGGAAAACCCTAACTATAACCAAGCCGTGACCTTTAAGGTTTCAGCTAGGGCTTGTTATAGTGATTCCAAAGATGATGATGCTACTAAATGATTAGTAGTTAAGATGGGACAAGGATCTAGTGGATTTAATGAACAACTTTGGATGTTTGTGGCTTAAAGTTGAATGATTTGAGAGAGAAGGTGAAGAGAGAAGTGAGATTAAGTTGCATGAGAGAATGAGAGAATGTATGTGTGTGTTTTTCGGCTAAAAGGGGAGAGAGAAGGGTGAAGGCAAAAGGCATGATTGCCTTGGTAAGAGAGTATGTGCCAAGTGTTGGCTTTTCCAAAACCAATGCATCCCTTCTTCTTCCACATAGTGGGGTGCCGTGTCATGCTCAACCAAAAAGGAAGATGGGCTTATGTTGTGGGCTTATGTTGGGCTAGCATACAAAGATAAAGGGTCTTGGGCTAGTCCAAGATGTGTATGCATGACCATGATGTACACACACACATATATATATATATATATATAGCATAAATACTTAATATAACATATTTCTCAAGTTTTGTTAAGTGTTGTGCATACATAGATTGTTATATATTTCATTACTTGTTCTCTTAGTCTTATGTACATGGTTTAAGTTATGTAACTTATTAAAATAGCAAAACGATTGTAGAAGTATAAGTACATAATGGACAAGTTCACACACATCTTATAGAAATATAACATATGAGTGAATGTCCTTAAGATCATTAGGTGAAACTTTATTACATTAAATCATGGTAAAATCATGGATTTTACATAAAAGATTTACCTCGTTTTCTGTGCATTCATATTTTACGTTTTATAAAAATTTCGTGCATTAAATTTTGGTATTTGCAATTTGTTTTAGTGTAGTACGTATATGTAGTATAGATATTATTTTTACCTTTTTGATTGCTTTTTGCCAAGTAAAAATATTTACCAATCAACCTTTTATCACCAAAAACAATTAAGTCAAACTTGAAAAGTTAAATCAATTCGATTAGATACCGAGAAAAACGAACTACAAAAAGACAAATATTATCAACCTTAAACAAGATCAAAACCCAACTATTCACATGATGAACACGAATTGGGTATTCGTTAATTAGTGAAAATTAAAGGTTAATCTTCTCCAGAATCTTGATTAAGGTCACACTAATCATAACCCAACTCATAAACACCTTGCCACCTCACCCAAATGGTCACATGAAACCACCCCTGCTGCTACTTTTTGGAAGAAGACAAATTTTGCCAAAAGATCAACGTGCCAAAGATTTGCTTGCATCCAATGCTCACATTGAATGTCTAGGATCCTTTCTCACCCACTGGCATCAACATACATCCAAAATTCTTCACATGTTCAACCAAGTAAATTCAAAATTCAAGGGGCAATTCATGAACTTTAGCATTAGGGTTTCTAGTATTTTTTTTCAGCTTCTTAGTTCACAATGTAGCCTATATAAAGGCATTAGGTCACAACATTAGTTTTTGTTCTTGGTTTTCTTTGGTCACAACTTTGTAAATCCTTGCTTCAATGAATGAAAAAGAGTGAAAGTTTGTTGATGAATTCCAAGTTTCCATTTACTTTTATGTTATTCTTGAATGATATGAGTTTTTGATTTGGAAGTTTTCAAAGTTTGGTTTGAAGTTTATGCAAGTGTTTTCAAAAGTTTTCAAAAATCTGTGATTTTTCCAAAATTTGGTACAAACACTTGAGGTTTTTGGATCATAAGTTGATCATAGCACCCTAATAAGAATCTTATCAAGGTGTAGTGAAGCTTGTGGTTTGGGAAGATTCAAGGAGTGGGGTACAAAGTTGGAAAAAATCAACCTGTTTTCATTTTTTTATATAATCTGTTTGTGCTAACCTTCTTGATCTTAGAAGTGTTTTGTTGGAAGCTTGTGGTTGTTAAGCTACCACAAAAGCTCTAAAATTTGTGAGTGTGGATGTACATTCATGAGGTTTGTCATAATCTCTTGAAAAATCTGTTGAAAAGTGGTACTAAGTGATTTTGGTTATCTACTGTTGTATGTTGTGTTCTTGCTGCATGAATCTTATTCTTTATGCTTTATGATGTTGTTATGATGCATGTTTGAGCTTGATTCAGTCTTGAAAACCCTTTGGCTTTGTTAAATCTTGATTTGTAAAGTTAAAGGACTGTTTGGGACTACTGTTTTGAGATTTTCATGTTAGTTTGAGTAAGTGTTAGGGTTTGTTTTGAGTTTGTATCTGATATATAAGTGGTTGAGTGCTGATATTTGCTATTTTTGTGCTTTGTAACATCCAATCCTAATCTATGCTTTATCTAGCTTGTTTTAAGGTCTTGTGAACTGAAACTTTGTGAAAACCTAGTATGCATGAGCAACTAGGGTAAACAAGTATTAAAAAAAAGTTTGTGTAACCTGATTTGTGGATTTGAGAGTTTAAAGTTCAAGATTTGGTCAAGTATATCAGCAAAGGTTACTTGTGTTCATCTGTGTTCATCAATAAGTCATTTAGGGTTCATACTAGTCTAATTCTTGGAATTAGTGCATGAATCAAGTTTATTTGTGTGTCACTAAGTCTAATTAAGCTGTTGTATGCTTTTGGTGCAATCTTGTGGGCTTATACTAGCTTATATGTAGCTTAAATTCATCAGATCTGCTTATATCATGTCTGTATCATATCTGAGCATTGTTTAAATTAACTGCACTAATTGGCCTGGTGGTCTTGTGTTTTTTTGCTTGATTGTGACTCCCTACAACCCACTGGTTGTAGGGTGCCCTTTTTGTCCAAAGGAACCAACTGGAACTCTCTAAAAAGCAAGTCAAAAAGTCAACGCAGTGGGAACCCTTTCCCATTGCTACTAGCCACTGCTAGTGTTATTTGTTCATCAGCTTATTTATAAGTCATTCTAGCTTATTCTATTGTGCAACAACTTATTTTTTGTGATATAATTTAATATTTTAAGCTTATAAGTCAGTTTTGAAGTTTACAGCTTTAGGTTTTAGCTTTTGACTAGAAAACGACTATTTTCTCTTTTTCAAAAACAGCTTATTGCTTATAACAGCTTATTGAGTGTGCTTATTTGAATTTTTTTTGTTGATTAAGCTTAGTTTTGTGATTTAAAACCTTTTGCAACTTGAATCAGCTCTTGAAGTGGTCTAGAACTCGAAAACGACTATTTTGTCGTTTTGTGTAGAGAGTTTTGGCTTATTTCAGGCTTATTTCTTGAGCTTATTCAAAAATTCTTTTTACAAACAACTTTATAATCTCATAAGAAGGATGTGTGTCAAATTTTAGCTTATGGCATTAGCTTATGGCTTAATGGGCCAAAAAGCCCATTAAGAATAAGCTGTGATAAGCACTGATTCAGCTTTTGGGCCTTTAGAGTTTTGTGTTTAAAATTGAATTTTAAGGTAGACTGGAACTTTTCAGCTTATTTGGTTGACTTTTTCTTATTGGGCCAAAAAGCCCATTAAGCTTAGACTGTTTTCACTTTTGACCCATTTGGAGGCCCAATAGGGTAATTTTGGTCATTTCACTTTCATTTTCTGTTTATTTAAGCTAAAATAAATTAGTTTGCAAGTTTTTATAAATTTTTATAAATTTTAAATTTTTAATATTATTTTAATATTTAATTTTAGATTTTAATCATTTTAAATAATTTTAATAAGTTTTAAATCTTTCAAAAATACTTTTTAGTTTAATTAAGTTATTTTAGAGGTTTACAAATTGTAAAATCTTATTTTGGGCTTTTTGTTAATTAAATTGATTTTTAGGGCTTTAATTAGCATTAAAAAAATTATTATTTAACTAAATGAAAGTTTTGAGTAAGTTTTGATTTTTGGTAAACTCTATTTGCATTTTTAGGGATTTATTGTGATTTTCTAGTAATTTTTAGGTTAATTTTTAATTTTCGTCACGTTTTACGGTTTTACGTTTACGTCATTCGTCGTAGTTTAATTTTATTCGTAATCGCCATCATTCTCTTTCTCATTTTTCTTCTTAATATTAATCTCAAACTTTATCAAGTCTTAACACACACACCAAGCCTCTTTGAGAACGAACTCACCTTTAGGTCATTTGTGCACGGTTTTCCTAAATCGTCGTACTTACCCTATTTGCCCTCGTTTTTCTAAATGAGTGTGAATTTACAACTATCACTGCTCATTGCTGTGGACAAGTACTTTGGATTCAAAATCAGTTGTTAGATTATGGGTTTAACTTCATCAAAAGCAAGATCTACATTGATAATGAAAGTACTATATGCATTGTCAAGAATCCAGTCTTTCACTCCAAGACCAAGCATATTGAAATAAGACATCACTTCATAGGAGATGCCTATGACAAGAAGCTTATTCAAGTCTTGAAGATTCATACAGACAACAATGTAGCTGATTTGTTGACCAAGGCATTTGATGCAAAGAGATTTGAATTCTTGGTGACACATATTGGTATGCTCAATCAATAAACTGTTGCATATGTTAAGGGGAGGTAATAGCTGTACAATTTTTAGGCTAATTTTTATTGTATAGTGTGTGTTTTTGTGTTTTTGATGTGATTACAGGTTGATAGAATAAGATAAAAGAGGTTGTCAGGATAGTGGAATGCATGAACTGGTCAAATTTGTGAGGTACCGTTATGGATCCAAGTACCACTAGCACAAATCCAAGTACTGAGTATGTTCCATGTACCGCTACATATCCGTTGTACCGTTAAGGGCCTCTTCTGTAAATTTCGCGGTTTATTCGCACTTGGGATTGTTATTTACATAAATACTTACTCCAATTGTAACAGCCCACTTTGATAAGTGGACCGCTACGCGTAATTATGGCGTGTCATCAAAGCATGCAAGGTAACATGTACTAAAACATACATGACCATAGGGAAAACCAGAATCAAACATCGTTCCTAAACATAAGCCCAAAACATAATAAAGTAAATGAACTAGGAGGACAAGAAAAGTGTCCAACAAGCATAAGTTATTGAAGGCAAAAAGGAGAAGAAGTCTAAGGCAGCTTCCATCCTATGCACGTCCTCCAAATGCTCGAGTTTGTCCATGGGTACCTGCTGTTTTGGGACATGGAAAGGAATGTAAAGGCTGAGCAATACGTTCAGTGAACGGATATACGACATAGTATGAATGACTGAAACATAAATAAGACTAATAGCAGCGGAAAAGTATAAGTTCTGGAAAACCTGGAACATGTTCATAAAACTGGTTTTATAGTTTGAAAAGACTTGTGTTTTTATGTAAAATCTGTATTAATTATCCAATAACCCATATAGGTCATGAGGTTCCACCGTGCATGAATACTTTGAGGGGAGACCTCGTCATGCAATTAGAGGGGTTGCCTCTAATTAAATAGTCTGGGTAGGAGGGATCAACTCCTAGTGAAGGATGTAAGGCACACATCGCAATCACTCTGATTATATTGGTAACCATGTAACTAGGATGCACCCATACGCCCCACATGATAATATAATATAATGCCCAAAACTAAAAGGGACGCCACGAGCAATCACTTCGGCGTGGGGAAGTCATAACACTGGTGCCTCCAGTGTTATGGTTATGGTACCTCCATAAGTAGGTGACACTGGTCATGCATGTATATGGCTTAGGCTCTTAAACTAAGATAAGTAATCAAACGTATAAAACAATACTGGGAAAACAGTTGGATGCAAACGGGGAATCCTAATAAGGAAAGAATATCCATACTGAAGGGACAGGAAGTCCGTACCTTGTGTCCAGTGAACGAAAAAGACGAAAGAATGAAAGTCCTACTCCGATCTCACTAATGCTACATAAATAGGGGCATATATAAATATTCTGTTTACTGAGTACGTAACTGATTATATCATGTCGTAGCTTGTTTTGTATGTTCTTGTCTTGTTTTACTGATTTTAATGTTATGCTGTGTTTATCATGTATTCTATGTATTTTGGTTAATTATTACTTGTATTCTTGTATTATTATACTTGTTGTGTAATAATAAGTAACTTTCTAAAAATAGCAGGTTTCCTAAAATAGAAAGTTTCCAAAAATAGGAAGTTTCCAAAATTAGATTAACTTCTAAAAATAGATCAGTTTCTAAAAGTAGAAAGTTTCCAAAAATAGTAAGTTTCCTGAAATACAAAAGTTTCCATATTTAGAAATAAGCTGGATTAATAAGCTAATAATATAAGCTTAAATTTGTTGGTTAAATATCATAAGTCATGTAATTATTGGTATAGTTTATTAATAATATATTGTTAATTAAATAAATTATAGGTTATATGATTTAATTAAATATAAGCCTGATTTAATTAAATTAAGGTGTATGAAATATACTTAGGTTAAACACGCATTAATATTATATTAATTATAACCTAATTCATTATTATTAATTAATTATAGTCCATGTTTTAAATAATTAATTAATACTATGGTCTAAATTAAATAATTAAAAATACTAAGGCTAATAAACGTATTATTTGTATAAAATAATATAACTTAAGTCATGGTCAATTAAATTAATTATTAGTCCATGTTTTAATTAATTTAATTTTTCTTAAAAAAATAAAATAACTTGTAAAATTATATAACTTGTAAAAACATTAGCCCCGTGACTAAACCCGTGTTTTAATTAGACCGAACCAAACAACCCCTTTTTTTCATTAAACTGACAGCCAAACACCCCTGTATAAGCCATCAGCCAAACACCCCTGCCCCTTTGTGTTGCTGCTGGCTGCCACTGCCTGACCTGGGTTTCCCACCGGCAGTGGCCGTTTCCCCCTGCTCGAGTCAATTCCCACCGAGACCACAAAGGTCTCGGTTCCCACTGCCTGACCAAACACCCTGCTAGGGTTGCCACCGACAGAACAAACCAAGCCAACACCCACTAAGGGTTGCGGCTGGTGACATGTTTTTACCACCGAGACCATGAATGGTCTCGGTTTGTGTGTCATTCGAACATAGCAGCACCCATAGGAAACCCTCCCCTAATATAACTTGTTTTTAACATGTTCTAGATCTTTGATCATGGATTCGTGATCAGTTAAACAAAAGAATAAAACAAAACGAAATCAAAGATCATTGAATTCGTTTTTGGGGTTTTTCTTTTAACAAAATTAAAACAAGATCCAAACCTGGTTTCTTGGATTCACTACCCGTGACTTTCTCCTGGTTCTTGTGTTGTGGAACTCGACGGCAGAAAGGAAACCAAGGGGAAACAAAAAACGACGGTTGGTTCTTTAGTTTTAGGGTTTTTTTGTTTGATTTTATGTTGTCCAAAAATAAATACTCCCTCCCGTCTGTTTCTGTTTAGTCGGCCAAGACACCATTGGGCCTTGAGCCCATGTTTTCTTCTTGTCTTCTCCTTTCTAAACGGCCCAAACAAACACCTCCTTATTTGTTTGTATATCGTGATTAATTAAGTATGTATGTGTGTTCGTTTTTAAAAAGTCGTGGATTATTTATTATATGTAATACTTGTTGACATGTTCCTGTTTTAATGTTCGTGATTATATACTCGTGATTTTAGTTATTATAGTTAATAATTAATGTATACGAACACGTACTTAATAATTGTCGTGCATTAACACGTACGTAGTTCTGAATTTAATATTCGTATTACGTGTTCGTGATATATAAGGAAAGTTTTAATTAGTTCCTGTGCTTACGTAATGTAGTGTTCATGACATTTAGATGTGTACAACTCTTCCCCCCTAAAAAGAATAATCCGTCCCCGAATTATAGATAACATTACTTAAAGGACATGGACGCGACATGACTGACCGGGACGTGGAACGTGACGTACCTGAAAAGAACATAACTGAATTATGGAAGGATGAGAGGATGAAATCCAGATGGACTCGTCCGTTTCCAAGTGGCTTCCCTCTCGAAACGGTTCCTCCACAAGATCTTGACACAAATGATAAATCTTGGTCCTCCTGACCTTGACTTGACAATACGTAAAAGTTCCTGGTTATCAACGTAAGACTGGTCCTCCTAAATTCGACCGGGTGGATAAGAATTAACATGCAAGGGTAATTGAAACATTACGATGCAAAATAATCTACCAACTAACATTAGTAACGTCTTAGCAATGATGCGCGAGACATACTGAAACGTAGTACGTGAACAGTTGTGAACGTGATATGTGAACAATTGTGAACGTGATACGTGGAGATATGTTGAGTGTAATATAAGAAACATATGGTGGACAATGATACGTACAACATATCGTGAATGTGATACGAGAACGTGGAATGAACATGACATGTGAAACATATCGTGAACGTGAGATAACTGAGGAGGTAATGCCAACGATATAAGGTGATGGAAAGTTTATTAGACTTAAGTCTGGTCTCTTAAGCTTCTGCAAAACTTCCAGAACAAACATGAAACGTAAATCATAGGCCAGGATACGATCATGAACGTAACAGTTTCATGAACGTGAGCGCGAAAGTGAGTAGTAAAAATTAGAACAAAGACGTGAACGTAAATAAGGAGCACAAATGTGAACCTTCGTCTGGCCCGACGGCTGAGGAATTACCAAGTGATCGGATGAGCCTTGGTTGGAACATGTCTGATCAATCTGCTGACTCTGAAATCCTTGTGGATGTGAGGATTCTGCAGACTTGGTCAAACTGTTGACAATAATCCAGATAACATCATGCTTCTTCTGAGTTTGCGGTAATCTGGTAACCAAAATCCATGGAGATCTTGTCCCATTTCTGTCCACAATTTCTTATGATGGAAAAAAACATCCTAGTCTGTTGGTGTTCTATCTTACCCTGTTGGTATGACAGGTACATAGATATGAACGTAACTGTATCTTGCTTCATAGAAACTTGCTACATAGGGGTTTGCGAAACTATAAGTCTCTGAAATTAGACCTCTCTTAGCGTAGGATTTTTCTAAAAACACCTAATGTAGTGTAGGGTTCTCACCTTTATGCATAAGCTGAGTCATGGTAAGGTTAACCGTGAGATTCCATGTGATTCAGCGTGTCACTGTAATCAACCAGAATTTATATTGGAAAATTTCAGGTTGAAATTACTCCTATCGTAGAATTTGAAACATAGTGCAAATATGGTTTTCCTGCTCTTTTCTAGACTTAGAGAAAATCAGGTTGTCCTCGATGAAAACACTGATGAGTTGTTTATGAGTTAATGGAAACTCAATTTATTAAGTCCATAATGCTGCTGGAGCATTTATTACAAAATCATGAATTTATCATGACCAACTCGTGTACGAATAGCAGTCATGGAAATGTCCTGCTCTTTCATTCACCAAGGCTGGCAACATGATCATGAGTCGATCTTGTAAAAAGGTTTAGCACTCTATAGTCACTCACACACAATTTTCAATACGTGGAGGAGGGTAACAGTTATGAAGGGTGATTTGTTTAAATAGACGGTAGTCGACACATAATCTCATGTTACCATCCCTCTCCTAGAAGATTACTCTGGAATACATGTGGTAAGATTCTGGAATAATCGGTTGGTTATGAGTAAGGGACTTCAGAAATCGTGTCTTCAATGATAGCGAATCTTCGCAGCCATGGAACAACAAACACGTGCTTGTAAAGCATAAATATTGTACAGATTTTTCTGATGGAAAATCATGTTGAAAGTATTCAGTAGCCTGAACATCGCTGTACATACTCTGTTATGAATGGTGACTAACTGTAGCTTGGGCTGCTGTTCTTAGTCCATAATCAAATCATATTAACTCGCATCAGTCCGAGGTAAGTGCGTTGGTAGATTTGATCTTATCATTAGACTGAAGGAAAACTCCGTATCCATGGGTGATACACATGGCGTCCTTTATGGTCATGGGTATATGAAATATAAATTCAAGAAATGAAAGCGTCATGAAATAAGCGTGACAGATCTTACTGGATGTGTTTTATCTGTCTCATGCAGAACGAACCCTGCGCGTCTAAACGCGAATGATACACCGGTGATGGTACTTAAATTCTTGTGGCCTGATTAATACAGGGCACAACATAATGGATATACCCCTTGGAGGGCACCTTGAATGTCTTGACTCATGTCCTGAGAAAATGTGCTTATGACATGTGTCTTGACTGATGTCTTGACACGTGTCTTCAGCAAAAGTATGTGAGACATGTGTCTTCACTGTTGTCTTGACATGTGTCCCGAGGTGTAAAATGAATAAAATTGGAACTCTTAGGTTATTATGCCAGAATTTGGCGGCTCGGTTAGACTGCTGACCCTTTGTATTTCTGATCATGTCCGTGACCGGTGTTCTATTGTAATAGCTAGGATAGTTGCTGTCAAAGTAGTGGTTACTATCGTCTTGTTTGTCAGTTCCATGACGGTCATTCTCATGACTGTGATTCATGTAACTATTCATCTGAGTGGCCGGCTGGTACCAGTTCTAACTCATATGACTGAAACGACAACTGAATGACGTGTGACATGTAACTAAGAATTAGGGACATGGATTGTGATGAAATCGTCTGGTGGTGAAGCATCATCTCGTCCGATCGCTTTGATCTAACGCATTTGTCTTCGTCTTGTAAAATTTCCAAGTTGTGAACAGCATCAGCATCTCGTATCGTCTCCTAATAATCAGCAGTATCAGCATTTAGTAACATCTCCTAGTTATGAGCAGCATCAACATCTTGTAGGACATCAACAAGTGGAATAAGCCTGAGATGATTTATAATCGACAAACAAATACTCGTGATGTATTGTAAGAAAAATACACATGGATTACAATACGTGTAATACACATGGGATACGGTACATGGAGTACACATGGAATGTACATGAAATGATCGGTATGGGGTCGATCATCTGTCATGATTTTAAAGGAAAATAATTGGTTAAACGGTTAGGAAAACTATCATGATAACCTGGCAATGCCAGCATAGACATCATTCTGGTTGCATAGAGA